>OY856415.1:186326079-186908579 GCA_963693085.1 Alisma plantago-aquatica
TGGAGTGAATTTAAAATAAAAACATCTGGTTGGATATCCATTAAAACACGACATTATGCTATATGCATTATGTTGGTTTACAAGGTAACTTGCAGTTCTCCAATATTAAAGAGGATGGGTTGTTTATCCTTTTTCCAATCTGTATCATTTCCGCACCCAACATAAAATATCAAGTGCAGTTTATAATGGATCTCCCCCGTCTATCATAGGTCTAGTGTTTCTAGAGCTACAACTTTCCTAGTTCATCCTGACCAACCTTATGATTTCTTTAATAAGTAAGCGGAAGACACGTGCTACATACATGTTATATATTTAAATTTATATAATATGTGATCATATAATAATTATGATATATGAGTTGGTTAACACATTTTTTTGTTAGCTACAATAAATTTATTAGATAAACTTTTCGTGTGAGTTTGAGTTACCATTTTTGTGTATGATGATGACTAATATTAGTCAGTATTCAAAATAAGATACATAATACCCGCTAAAAGAGAGACCCGTTTGTAATTCTAAAAAATAATGATAAAAATTACATTTAGTCCCCTCCAGGGACTTTCTCGCATAGTGTATATGAGTCTCCTTACACAATATAAAATTTTGAAAAGAAAAGACAAAAGTATAGTGTACATACATAGGGACCAGTTTGTAATTCTAAAAAGTAGTAAAAATATTTGCATTCAGCCCCCTCTATGCGCTTTCTGATATAGTATAGATGAGTCTCTTTATACAATATAAACTTTTACAAACAAAAGACAAGTGTACGGTACACACAGAAGGACCGGTTTGTAATTCTGAAAAATAATAAAGAGTATTGCATTCATTCTTTCAATGAGCTTTTTTGTATAGTATAGATGTGTCATCTTATACAATATGTAATTTTAAAAAGAAAAGACAAAAATATAGTGTACACACATGTAATTATAAAAAATAATAAAGAAAATTATATTCAACACACACTTTTTTTTTGCCTATTATTTTTTCTCCTCATGTGTCGACCCCAATATGACGAGTTCGCAAGAAAATGTTAGGAGAGAGCATCTTGATAAATATGGGCCTATCTCATATCCGAAATGGGCCTGAACACTCCGGACAATGAATTAAATGTGTGGGACCTTTTCGCATCATCCGAAGATAACATACCCTGTCTCTAGCTAATCTCTGGCTTTTTATTCAACCTGGTTGGTTGTTGGAGCGTAAGAACAACCTTTTTGAAGATAACAAAATCTTGTTCCGGTTTTTTTCCAGTTTTGTTTACTGGGGGAAGCAACAAGGGACTTTCCATAAGGTTGAGCTCTCCAAAGGCCTAAACCGTTCGTGTTCATCCGATCAAGTTCAGGCACAAACCAAAACCCAGCTAAATTTATGTAATGCAGCTAGTGAGTTAATATGGTTTTGCAAGTAGGGAAGCAGTCGTATTCCAGGAGCCACATGGTTGCACTGCTCTGGCTACCTAGCAGTTCATCGGATTGGAATCTGGTGCTGAACTTTTTGTGTTCGGTCATCTTCTATGGCAATTAAGTGATAATAAATTGTTAACTCACGATGCATTTTTATGTACCAAAATCACGGTGCTGTCCACTGACACCCTATCAAATTAATCCAAAGTACAAATTGGATTTCAACTCCTTGAGTGGTGGCTCTGACAAGACTAGATGCTGCTTCACCGCTTATCCAGCACGTCAGGTGCAATTGAAGTAGGAAAGGACGGGAAATTATACAACGAATGTTCCAGCCAAACAAATGTGACGGTCAAAGTGGGAAATGCTAGCGTTTAATAGGTTATGTATCATCTCATGCATATTACCAAAAACCTGGTGGGCATGCATTCACTACGACTGTGGATGCATTTTCTGTGCCCATCTATGTGTCTGGGAGATCTCATCCGTTGGCTTGTGGGCCCACAGGAGAGTGTATGGATTGGATTTAATGGGCACATTGTGCCGGGTACATCAGATTTGAATCCGAATAATGATGGTTGGTGATTTTCTTTTCAATCAGAGCACACAGTATGCATCCACCGATGAGATTGAATGTTCAAATCCGAAATATGAAAATAATAAAGAGGTTAAAAACTGTGAGTAACAACAAAACACATCATAAACGAATAAAGGTAACATGCTCTTTTGTACATGGAGAATATGGTATCAACTGTCGCTGCCTCAGATTGGACTAGCATAGATAATAATATAAAGGCTGCGATCGCTCTTGATTGTGATAGGGAATAACCTATTTGTTTCATTTTCTCACACGATGAATATATTTAGTATGTAGGTGAGCAAAGAAGGGGACGTAACATAACAGACAAATAGAGAACATACATATAATGTGGCATTATATCAAACATAGCAACAAGGGAGCATGAGTACTGAATACTTTTATACATACAATGATACCATGTGACATTGTATTATTATTTTTTAGTAAAAGGTCATGCATTTCTAGTAAAAAAGATCTTACAGATAAGCAAGCTAGCACCTGCAAGGTTTTTAAAGTACAAATAGAAGCTAATGATGGGATGAAATAAAAACTACGATGAAAACAGTTCAAGGGGGAGGCACCCCTATAACATGCCTCTAAAAGATGAAATTCAAAAAGTGAAAATTAGATCTACTGGGTCTGCCAAGGCATACGATCAGAAATTCGATTCTTCCTTCAAGATCTCCTCCAAAGTGTAGAAGACATCTCCTGCAGCTGTGTTATTTTTCAAGTTACCTTCTGCTGGAGTCATCCTTGATGATTTCGACGCCTGTCCTGCAAGCATGTTGGATAGTAAGATCTGATGATATTTTTAAAAAGATGATCTGTAAAGGATTTTTGGAGTTATTAAATTTTCTGTGATTTCTTTCTATCCAAATAGGCCATAAAATGGTGATTATGATGTCTTCTGGGTAGAAATGTCACTACAAAAAACATGGTCTTTAGTGGGGGTCAATAGTGAAGGACAAATGGCCCTCACAAATGGTGAGTATTTGTGAAGGAACGGCCTTTAAAGGTGCACCAATTTCCTTCAGCCGAGATTTCAAGTGTGTAGTAAGTTTTTTAAGGACAAAAATCCCTCACAAATAGAACATATCCTTCATAACTAATTGCAGACACTTCCCTCCAGTTCTTCCCTCCAAATATTGCCCCAAATAATTAGCGGTGCCTTTGGTAACTCGAACCCTAAAAACAACCCTCTCTTTAGCCGCCGCATACATATTTCTCTTGTCAAGCAGCTTCCGCAGGACAATCATCCAGGCAGTAATGGAGTAGCGAACAGACCTACCACCAGACCTACCAGCCAGCCGCAGTACACAGACGGCAGCTAGCCACCAGACCTACGAGCCAGGTAGCCAGGCCCAGGCCTATATGTGCTCAGCAGTCTATGGCATCGTTCGGCAACGCGTTCGCAAGTGTTCGGGCAGCGATGGCTTACGGCAGGGCAGGTATCAAACGCAGCTGTTTCTGTAGTGGGTTGTCGCTCTGGTTTTCTATTGAAATAAGCGATCGCAAGCAGCTGTTTCTGTAGAATTTTCATCGGGCAAAATTGGCGTGGTGATTCACCAGCGGCAAACCAGCTGGCGTTGGACAATAACGCTTTACCGAACAGCAGTGACCTATTTCCCCAAGTCACAGCTTCACAGTGGGGGGTTATGCTTTGCGGCAACTGTAATACCTACATGATGCGGAAGAAAACTAGGATCATATTTGTATTTTGTAAACATTTGATAGCCACAGATCTTTGCAATTTTAAGTGTATGGAATAGGAGGTGGAGATGTGAGCAAAACATTGGTAGTCATTTGCATTGTCACGAATCAGTTTTTTTTGGGAAGTTTTCTCTGTTTGCATCCCAAAATTGGAAACACCGCCTACAAGCATAGGTAGGAAGTCCTCATTTCTCTCGGTCAACAAATTATATATGTTCTTCATAAAGTAAACTACTACTTACTTTTTGTTGGAGTGGTCATCACTTTTACACTTGTTTACTTCAGGATGATGGTTTATGCTCGATTCGAGCAGAGTGAAGAGTTGATGTTGGGCATTGTGGACGAAGATGAATGTTTTCTTGCTCAAGACTAGCTGATCACACCATTACATATTGGAATAGGTATGCTTTTATGGCTTTCTTGTTATTTTTTTTCAATATATAAATTAATTATATGGTACATTTGGTACTTGGTGAATCGTGGGAGGAGAATGATGGAAAAATAAAAGAGGTTGTTTGGTAACCATGATGACAAGTGATGGTGAAATTTTTCATGGTGAATCCATTGATTATTTTTATCTATTTTTATCCCAATGAAAAAACATGATAAATTATAGTGAAAAAAAATTCTTTCAAGACTCCACTACTTATTTAAACACACACAATAAAAATTTCTAATAAATAAATTTTTACTTGTTTAGGATTTTTCTTATAAAGAATTTCTCCCTCTTTCCCTATACTCATGTAAGAAACAACATTTTTTAAGTTTTTAACCATTGATATCCCTTTCACCATGCACATGTTACCAAACAACATATTTTAACAATTTTCGCTTTCCCATCACTGTCCTCTTTTTTATCACTCCCTTCACCATTATCATCTATTTTGCACAATGCACCAAATGCAGCCTCAAAGTTAATAATGTATTCCTTTCTTCCGCTCCAATAGGAAATGTTTCATGCATATTTAAGTCAATACGTGGCAAAAGTTATTTGGGAGCCCTTTTCCTAAAGGGTGTTTTTTCACAATCATATGTTTTACACGCTATAATAGCATATGTTCAAATTCTACTGTCAAGTTATTTCCACAATTGTTTGCTCAAATTTAGACCGCTATATCACATTGTTCATGTATTGCTGAATTCGATCAGATTTGAAATATTTTAAAATTTAATAATGTGGGTGAGCCATCTAGTTCATAGTTCACGCATTCCGTCAAAATATTCCAATTATTGATGTCATACTACAATATATATGCATTCTATAAATATCACCTCCTTATACCTATCTCTACATCTATATTCAATTGCATATCACGACTAAGATTGCTAGCCTGCTCAATGTAACTGCATTATCTTTTCTCTTGTTGAATGTGGTTAATGTCTATGATCAATGTCACGTCAATTTTTGCTGCTTACTTGTTTGTTCTATAAATTTGTTTACAGATGGCACACACAACTACCTTACAAAGGTAACAAGTGGAATTTATTGATCATATGCATTATGTGATCTTCTTTATTCTCTTTTGTTTGCCACTACAACAAGATATGTTGTTGCTGCCGTCAGTGAGAAATACTTTTTCCCTAAGTTTGTGCATTGTGTACATCCCCTGTATATTTTTTCATATTGAAACCACATATAGTTTTTTTGGTCGGTAAAAAACTATGTTGTATTAAGATGGTTCCAAAACTTTAGGTACAAGATAGCCTGCGCCCCCAAAGTACAGGATGAAAGAAAAAACATCCAAGAGAAACAGAAAAGAGTCCTGATAAGGACCTCCTTAATGGAGAAAAGAGACAGAAACCTATAACAAGCTAATCCTATGCAGACATCCATCAGCAACTAGATAGACAAACAACCAGGCCCACCAATACTGATCACAGCAGTAGCACACCTTCAAAGAAGTGACGTTTTTGGCAGCCTGGTGTTGTATCAATAGCTACTGGAGAGATCTAGCATAACTAGAAGGTCAAGGGACCATCGCTCTTCATCCAGACCAAGACAAAGCAAACTCCAAAAGCAGAGATCAGTCCACAAAATCCTTCAAGGTGCTGGACCGTCAGCTAATATCGTTGTACTAATCAACTACTTGGATCTTCACTGCGTTAAGATCAATCTCTGAGATTGTGAAGAGAACAAGTAGAATCCAGAGCAAATTCTATTAACCAACACTCTGACAACTCTCAGGACCTTATACATCAACAACTGCCAAGGGATTCTTTCCAACAGCCAGAGAGAAGAGATTGGCTGAATATCAGGTTCGGACCAATTTCTTCCTAGCTGACTTTTTCTTCCTTTTGGTCCAGCTCTGTTCGGACTCCAGGGAATGAGTATCCCAGTAATCAGAAGCTGCTTCAGACCCATTGGGGTCTACATCTTCCTCAACGAGCTTTTCTTTTCGGTCTTGATATTTGACTAAAAATCCGTAGCTCTCCCATATCTTATTGATCTTCCAGGAGTCTGATACAGTGTCATTACTATGAAGTTGAGGAACCTCCAATTCCCAGTCAAAGTTGAGACTGCCTTCATTGCACACTGGCGTGCCCCAAAACATGTCAGGTTCAACCGGTTGAAGGTGTGAATCTATAGACAGGCTTTGGTGATTCCCCATTTCACAGTTGACAACTATTTCATTGACCTGTTGGGAGATAAGGCTCCTAAGGATTTCGTCTTCCTCGGCCTGATCAGGAGACCTGATGTTCTGACCTTACTGGAACACCTTCGATTGCTCTTTGGTGATTGGCTTGGCAAAGGGTTGAACACCAGACTTTTTCCCCAGTCTGACCTGGACGTCTTTTTCTGGAGGTGGCTTCCTCACCTTTAGCGGGCAGGATATTGCCCTGTGCCCAAACAGCTTGCAGCTGGGGCATTGGGCTGGCCTCGCAACAACCTCCAGCTTCAGCGTTTTTGGCACTGAGTCAATCTCCACCATGGTGGACTTCGGTAACTTGGACTCGCTGTCCATCTCGATGCAGACCAGGGCATGCCCGGGACATCCAGCAGTGAAGGAGTAGTCTTCAATGTCCACCGGCCTGCCAATGGAGCTGGCAACAGCCACGATGTGCCTGCGAGTCCACGACAGCCCCATGTTCTCGATCTTGAACCAGATAGGGACATGAGAGAAAGACAGAGGTTGAAGAAGAGAGCCTGGCATCCACGCGTGGACCACGATGAGCGATCCATCCATGAACCACGGAGCCTCATTTATAACCCGCTCCCTTTCGCTATGAGATGGCAGCTTGACGATGAACCCTTCACGCTCCTCCGACACGATTTCGATGGGGCCGCTAGGCCGCCACAGACGCCAAATCCACCCACCTAGCTGGCCTCTGTACGGTTTCCGGTGAACAAAACGTATGGATAGGTGATCGTCCCAAGAGGGGGTTGAGCACTCCTGGCTTGAGATGGATGCACATCTCACCCCGTCTCTGATCCGTGGCTCGATGAACTCGACCAAATCCGCCGCAACCTCCTCTCGGTCCTGTCGACAAGACTGAAGCCAGTCTGTAGCCCGCGAGGAAGAAGTCGCCTGACTTGACCTATTGAGGGGGGAAATCAGGTTGTTGGGGGCGGCAGCTTCCGCCGTCGCCTTCAGTGATTGAACCCTAACTGGAACTGTAGGGTTGGGAACGACGTCGCTTCCATCTCCATCTACCCCGGTTTGGCAGCCTGGAGGAGTCGAGGACGACTCTACAGCGATCGCTGGCCCTCTCCCACCTCTGCCGCTAGGGAATCACCCACGCCCTCTGCCCCGACCCCCTCTGCCTCGAGCTTAGTTGTGAAATTTCTTTTCATCTGAATTTCAAGGACATATATGTTTGATGATACGTGGGCTTCACATGGAGAGAAGAATCGATACTAAAGTGCACATGTGACAATCTTCATATTGTCATTACATCAAGGGAGAGATCTTTAGGGAGGGTATCACATAAGAATACTCTTGAAAGTCTCAAAGATGGTCATGGGCAAAATGAGTTATAAATGAAGAAATGTAGATATATTTATTCAATTTTTAATCAATTAAGGGGCAAGGGTCCATGCCCTCCCCTATGTGATGGATTTTTTATATGTGGAATAAAAAAGTATGTTTTGAAAGAGTGATTTCTTATGGTTGTTGTATCTTATTAACTCAATAAGTTTATTAAATTTTCATTTGTATTTGAGAGAAATCACCAACATTTTGTTAATAATATATAATATCTTTGAAGATTAGAACCTCATTGACGAACACTAAATCGGTCCCTCAAAAATGCATTTTGGGCTGGTAAGTATATTTGTGAAGGCCCTAGAACCTCATTGAAAGTTGTGAATTAGCCTTCATAAATGTATTTTGGAGGCATGCAAATATTTTTGTGAAGGCAAAATAGTCCTTCAGAATAGTATTTGTGAAGGTCATATTCTCTCATCAAAGTATTTGTGAAGAGGCTTTTAGAGTAGGACTTTTTGTGAAGGAATTCCCTTCAACCAAATTTTATAATGAAGGATATAATGTACATTTATAAAGGACTCATCCTTCACAAATAGTCAATTTTCTTGTAGTGTGTGCTACTCTATGTAGAAGTTTGATAGTTATAGGTATAGAGAGAAAGTTTTGATTATATGATCTCATGTTAATATAGTTTTTGATGATGAGTTTAGAGAAAGAGCAATTGTTGAAAATATGTTATGTTGTTTCCGATTCTGCTAGGTAGAGATAGCATCTGGTAGGTCCAAAGAATCTCCTCTTGGTAATGTTTTGGTCAGTGAGAAGTTTGTTGTTTTGTAAGAGCCAAAAGAATATTTTGTGTTTCTGAGACCATTTGTATTTCCACATGAGGGAGTAATTTGGAGTGATGTCTCTATAGGTGAGAAAAGTGTATGCTGCCTTGGGGTGTATTCCGCACCCCATCTCCAGGAGATCTTATTTGTTGTGTTGTATTCCAACTCATGGATGATGTCATTAATATTCGAACTGTCTAGGTATGTGAGAAGCAGACGCTTGAGTGCATTTGTTTTTTTGTTGGTGAGAAGGTTTAGGGCTTTGGTCGTTGTAATATATGCTAATTTTTTTGGGATAGAACATTGTGGGTGCATGTTTTTGATGGTATTGTGATGGAACCATGGGTCTTTCTAGAAATTTATGTTGCAGTGAGGGTGTGGAGGGGTATGAATGATATTTGAGATTAGG
This sequence comes from Alisma plantago-aquatica, assembly GCA_963693085.1. Classification (NCBI taxonomy): domain Eukaryota; kingdom Viridiplantae; phylum Streptophyta; class Magnoliopsida; order Alismatales; family Alismataceae; genus Alisma; species Alisma plantago-aquatica. The sequence continues at coordinate 186,334,938 of OY856415.1, forward strand.
AAGATGTGTCTATTGATGTATTTCCAAAGAGGTGAGGCTGTACTCTTAGTGGTTTTTTGCCATGGTGGGGATTTCTTGTAATATTTTTGCTGGAATAGGTTTTTTCATATCTTGTTTTTGTTATTTGCCAGGAAGTTGATGAGTTTTACCACTAGGCAAAGAGCGTGAGTTTCTAAGTCGATGATACCCCATCCCCCATATCCAGTAGGAGCTGAGATGGTTTTCCAGTGTACAAGGTGGGTATGATTTCCTTTAGAATGTGAAGTATTGTGGTTATTCCAAAGGAAATTCCTTTTGATTTTGTCAATAATATTTTTTTTTTGGTTGGTACGGGAATGCATCTGAGGTAGTGTGTTGTGATGGGAGTGATGACACTATTTAGTAGTGTATGGTGACCAACAAGGTTGAGGAAGTTATTTGTCCATGAGTTCAATTTAGTGTTGATCTTATCTATGATGGGAACCCATATCGAATGAGTTATGTTTAGTGGGGTGATGGGTAAGCCAAGGTAGTTGATCGGGAACTCTTCATGCTTGCATTTGAGGAGGGTTTTGTATCTGTTGATGATGTGATGATCAGTGTGTACACCAAAGATAGAAGACTTTTGGAGGTTAAGTTTCTGTCTCAAGATGTATGAGAAGATTCCAATGATTCTGATGGTATTTATGATGGTGTCATCCTTAGGTGAAACCAGGATGATGGTATCGTCTGCGAACTGGATAATGTTCTCTTGGCATTTTGTGGGGGAAGTAATGAGACCTTGGGTAGTATCAAGTTTGATCATCTTAGCGAGGATCAAGGTCACGATTATGAAAAGGTATGGTGAAAGGGGGTCACGTTGCCTGAGCCCATTTGTGTTTTTAAAATATCCGATAGGTGAGACATTGATGATTGTGAAAAAGTGGTTTGTGGAAATGCAAGTATGTATCTAGTCTATGTAGGGAAACCATAGCCTGTAAGGGTTTTAATGAGACATTCCTAGTTGATGTAGTTAAAAGCCTTTTCAAAATCAAGCTTGATAGCAATTAGAGGGGTTTTATTGATGTGGCACAGATGAACCGTCTTATTTACCATAAGGTAGGCGTCTTGGATATTTATGTCCTTTAGAAAGGCATTCTGATTTAGTGGTATGATGTTGTTTGTGCATGGCTTCAATCTGTTGGCCAGTGTTTTTGCCATGATTTTGTATGATGTATTAATAAGGCTGATGGGTCAGAATTGTGAGATAAGCTCAAGTTATCCTATTTTTTTATCAGTGCAATGAAGGTCTTGTTAAGATGTTTGAGGATGTTGTGAGCATTATTGTGTTTGTGGATTTCTTGGAGCAAAGCCAAGAAATCTTTCTTGTAATGGTTCTAGTTTTCCAGATAGAATTCCACATTAAGCCCATCCGGCCTTGGCAATTTGTTTTTACCAAGAGACTTGATCGCAAAAGCAAGTTCTTCAGAGTAGAATGGTTTTATTAAGCTTGAAGGAGATTCAATCTTGAGCGGGCAAAGCATCTGCCAGTTTATGGAGTTCAGGAAAGATGGTCTGTGGTTGGTGTTAAAAATCTTCCTAAAAGATTCAACAATGTGAGATATGATCATATGTTTATTTGTGGTGATGACACCTTGTATGTTTAAGTAGGCTATGACATTTCTCCTATGGTTATTATTACAAACTTTATGGAAGAATTTTGTGTTTTTGTCACCTTCCGCTGCCCAAGTAACTTTGGCTCTCTGTCTCCACTTGATGTCTAGAAAATTTTTTATATGGTCAATCTCTGACTTGATAGTGAGAATAAGAGATGGGTCGGCTGTGGGGTCGCTATCAACAAAGAGATGTTGTTGCTCAAGATCTTTTAGTGAGTTTGCTAGGTTTTGGGGTTGTCTGCGTTTCCAATCTATGATATTGTGTTTAATGAGTTTGGTGTTTCTATATATGTGGTACTCCAAGTTTCTAGTTTTGTGATCAACCAAGTTCCAGTTGATCTCACAAAGTTTAACAAAGTGGGGATATGTGAGCTAGTAGTTTTCGAATCGAAAGGATTTTTTCCCCAAACTTCTCTATGGGTGTCAATGATGATGGGGAAGTGTACAAGATGGGCCGATGGGCAATATGGACAGATGCTAGAGGGAAATGTTCTCCCATGAGGAGGAGCAAATGAAGTGATCCAATCTTGTTCTAGTATTATTTATGGACCACATAAAGCCTGTATTAGAGGGAGGAACGTCAATCATTTTGTGTTTAGTGAGGAGGTGTATGAGTGTTTTGTATGCTGGTGATAGGGATGATGAGGTTGAGGAGGGGTTTTACCTATCTGAAGATCTATTAATGAGGTTGAAGGCTCCTTCAAGGAGCCAAGGTTTTTGGCTATTGACAAGCATGATCTCTGAAAGTTGCGAGAGAAAAGTCAATTTGTTATACCCAGGTTCACCATATACTCCAGTGAAGGTCCAGCTGAAATGATCGGACAAATTAGTTAGAGAGAGAAAGATGGAGAAGGTGTTGAGTTCCCAATGAGAGAGAGTGTAAGTTTTCTTGTTATATCCCACTAGGAGGCCAGCTTTGAATCCATTTGGTGGGATTTGAAACCATTATGCAATCTTGTTGCCTCCTATAGTTTTTAACGCAAAAGGAGAAAGTGTGGTTTGGTTTCTTGTATGCTGATTATATCTATATTGTTTTTGTAGATGTGATTTCTGATCTCTTTTCTTCTGTGTGCATTAGCCGCACCACAGACGTTACAGGATGTGATCTTCATAGGTTCGCATGAGATAGCAACCCTAAAAGAGGAAGAGAAATGGGTGCTAAGAGATACTCAATAAGTTGATCTTCGAGTTTGTCTCTACTAATGGCCTTCGGTTTGTCCAGAGCATGAATTTTTCAATGTTGTTTAATGCCATGTTAGCATTGTTTTCCTCTTCAAAATGTATTCCTATTTTGTTAGAGAAATTGGTGAAACTATGTATATCAGGCCAGGTTGCTATGTCTTCTATATTATCTATATCATAAGCATCTTTAGAAATAGATGAAGATAAGCTCGAAATGAAATTTTTATCTGAGGAGGATGGAGAGAAATGAGTACCTGCTTCTGGAGCTGCAAAGATGTTTGAGATGATAGGATTTGTCATAACTGATAAAGCATTTTGTAGGCTGTTTGGGAGTGTTGTAACCAGGTGTGGCCCTTCTCTTGACATTTGAAACAAGTCACTTTTTTGGTGCATCTGAAGCGTGAATGGTTCAGGCTATGGAAAAAGGAGCAGCGCAGGGCTCTGAAGGGTCTCCTCGGTGGGGCTGGTTTCCAAGGATGTGAGTTATTCTCTGTCTCGAAACTCTACTGAGCAAAAGCTAACTCAGGGAGGTGTCCAAGAGGTGGAAATGTTTGATTTAACTGGTGTGGGTTAGTCAGGATGATATTATCTTCTACTGGAATAGAAAGTTTACTAATATCCCCATATTTCCCAAATGTAATAATTTTCTCATACCTTGTTGCAATCGTATTCTTGATTTAACTGGTGTGGGTTAGTCGGGATGATATTATCTTCTACGGGAATAGAAAGTTTACTAGTATCCCCATATTTCCTATACGTAATAATTTTATCATACCTTGTTGCAATCGTGTTCTTGATTTAACTGGTGTGGGTTAGTCGGGATGATATTATCTTCTACTGGAATAGAAAGTTTACTATTATCCCCATATTTCCCAGACATAATAATTTCCCCATACCTTATTGCAATCGTGTTCTTGATGGGCGATGATGTAGCTGTGTCGTCCGTATCTTCCTCATCTAGGCAAGAAGATAGAGAGATGGGCCAGAATTTTGATCTGATAGGTGGTTGGTGCTCATCTCTCACAAAGAGTTGGTCAGCCGAGTTTGAGGTAGAAGAGGGGATGTGCTCTTCCTTGCTGAAGAAGAGTGAGTATAATTCATGGGGGGTTTCATTGTTGAAGCCGTTAACCCAAGCTGTCAGAGTTTTGTGTGTTGATGGTTTTATGAAGATGGTCCATTCCTGTTTTAGCTCCAACTCGGAGATCATGCTAGCCCAGCCGTCAGTGATATAGAGGTTGGCTTTGCCGATGAGTTCTATGGTGAGTGGGAAGGATTTATATCCAATACAGATAGTGTTGAGGCTAGGTGAGATATCAAATTTGTGGTAGAACCACGCTTTCGGGAGGGGGATGCTGGTGAGATACAAAGGGTTTGAGAGGTTGTAGTCCATGAAGGGGAAGTGGGAAGCCATTTTTGGTAAAGTTGGTGGGAGGTTAACAGATCATTCTGGAGTCGATGGTTTCTTATATAGAAGAGTTTGTTTGAAGAGTGAAGGGTACTCTGTCTTGCCTTTGATCCTCTTGTTGGTGATCAAGGAGGCAAAGATAGATCCCCCCATCCTCATAATGAAGTTTATGGGGAGAAAAAGATGGGAAGGGTGGCTCGAGGCTAATAAAGGGGGCAGCGCAGATCCTAGTAGCAACAATGAGGATTTGAGACAATATATACTGATTGTGATCACTTCAGGTGGTAAAAGTGAGCATGCAGGATGAGGGATCAGTCCAAGGACACCCGACAAAGGGGGTGATCGTAGCTAGAAGATGCAGGTGTAGGGAGGCCTGGAAAGTAGTTAAATCTCTATATCGGAGTTGTAGCTACGCCGTCCCAGAGAAAATAATCAGCTAGTGAATCTCGCCTAAATGATCCCACAGTAAATCTAGTAATCTGTCTCGATTTGTGGCATTGTATTATAAATAACAAAGTTCGCGATTTGTCACTAAGTCTTTACTACCCTTACATCCCAAATTGTGGAAGCTTGTGGAACATCATTGTAGCTTTACACATGATGGTCTTTCTTTTTTCCTTAAAAGAAATTATGAATATATCGTGTGATTAATTTGACAATTATGAGTCCCCTAATTTAAGTTGTACTTCAAAACATAAATAGAACGTGAAAATTTGCATATGTATTATATCGATCATGTTATCATCACACTATACATACTTGATTATCCCACTGGTTTTTGTTTATAGTAGAGGCATTGTTAGTAATATACACTTTTAATGACTTCTATTTTTGAGTCATAAGTGTAAAAGCAAAAAGTCATTATGTTTTTACATTTGACAAAATTTTAGAATTATATTCATAACATCTGTAAGTAAAATAATTATATATGTAAAGTCATATACATTTTTTTCCTCATAACGTATATTATTTTATTATATTCATCATCAATATTTTCACTCGACTTTCATAATAGGGGACAATGTTATGTTATTTTTCATTATTTTGGAAATAATAAACTAATGTTTCTTTTTTTTGGAATAAAACTCAAAAGATGATTGTGGTCCAATATTTAAAAACTCAAATAATTTTGGTGGAATTTCGGGCTATGTTGTGCTATCACACTAAAGACATCAAGTATTAATGGTTTTTTACTTGGATATGCACCCTTTTGTGACCTAGAAGCACCATTCTTCCTAACACGATATGCACAATTCCGCTAGTTGTCTTGTCATGTTCGTTTTGCAGGCAAAATAACAAGGTTTCATAGACTAAGTTGGAATTCAAATGTATAGTTGGAATTCAAATGTCTCGCACAATGATGCCATGGTGTTAAATAAATTGAATTTAATATTCTAAAAAGAATAGCACTATGAAATTTGCACATTTGATTTTAGGTCTATGTATGTATAAACACTTAAAGGCTTGAACTCTACTGATTTCATCATTTGCAATTTTCATGTAAATGTGCCCTTTTTTAGGTCATGAATCTAAATAACTTTGATATACTTATTAGATTGAGCTTTGTATATAATACTTTGAAATATTTCTATGGAAAAGACGAGATCAGTTCTACAAATACCGTTATAAATTGTCTAAGTAATTTTAACTATGCCATTTTAGGTTTTCTAAAAGACTCTACCAATTTAAAGTGCAACATTTACTAAAAAGATGATGACTTCTCCTTAAATTTTTCCTCCATATATTTCCCTATTTCTTTTTCTTTTTAATGTTATATTCTTTCCATGTTTTTATACATTGTATTATAACTTGCCTTTTTCAATTGTAAACATGATTCACTTCACTAATTTTCTTTGGAGCGACTCATTAGTAACATTCTATAATCTTCTCCTTTCTGCGGTGTATCACTTACTCTCCTTCTCAATTTTCAATCTAATTAACTTATTCTTTCTCTTATTCTCCATCTAAAATTCAATGAATCCGTAATAAGGCCTTCCCTCTTGCTTACTTTTATGGTAAACAAAATTTGAATCACTATCTCCCTCTAAAACACTATACCCTATTAATAATATATGGTTAATGTATCACTCAATTCTTAAGTTATCTATCTATATCTTTTTCATAGTCATCTATCTATGTCTATTTAATTGTAGAAAGTAAGTTTGTGTATACAAATATATGTATCTCACTTTTTTCTCCAAAACTTTGTACAAATAACAAGAAAGCTTCCTATAAAAGGTTTCCTACTTCTAACAATTCACATTTTTGTAGATTTTTCTAAGTGTTTGGGAAGAAACCACAAAAATAGCCCTCTCTATGTCCTTACACCGCTTTACATTATCTCTCTTTTAGATCATGATCATATTAACTTTTCTTCTCTCCTTTCTTCCAATCTATTGTGTACTTTTATCAAATTCTGTCATTGTAGATAATATCCATCAACTCATTTCATTCCAAATATACTCCATTGATTGCATTTTATTAACAAGTTATTTCTCTTTTTGCAATTACATTAACTATCCATCCATCACTTTTTGAATCATTCAAAAGATTGAGAAAATGTCATGATGGAACTCTTGCAGTTTCTTGTGTTCCTTCCGAAACCACTCTCCATTAATTATATCTTGTTATTTTTCTCTTTTTTTAACAAATAATTGAAAAAGGCATGGCCTTTACATCATTTTCCTTTTTTTCTCACATATTTTTTTTAGAAGTCGTCAAATATTTTTGAGAAAAATAAGTCAATGCCGACCCTTTGTCCATTGACGGTATCACTCAAGTTAAGTATTACTCTCTACCTTTCTCCAGCCAATCAGATTTGAAATTTCTACATGCATCTCATTTATACATTTTTTCATTGTATGTAACATCCCATTTTCCATCTCTCTATGAAATCATATCCAATTTATAACATCCCATTAATCTCATCTCTTTCTCTTTCTAATTTCATTAAGTCTTCTTCTCTCTTTTTCCACAACTAATAGATATCTAATGAAACTATCATAAGTGACTCTCCCTTCCCTTCGAAACCATACCCAACTACTTGCATCTTATTAGTTTCCCCTTCCTCTCTCTTTTCAAAAATTTCTATCTTTCTTGCAACCAAAATCATATACTACCACAAGTATGCATGTATGACACATAGAAGGATAATTTTCACATTTTCTTCAAACTATTTTAATTCTACTTCAATGTTATTAGACTTTCATTTTAGAAAGATCGTCATCATCATTTTTCAACAATTTGTAGAACCATTGTGATAGATCGATAAAATATACTTTTATACAAATGATAAATAACAAAAATGAAGCCACGTCCAAGATGGGACACCATAATGGTTAGATCATTGGTTCTTTACCAAGAGGTCTTAGATTTAAACCTTGGTTACTGTATGAATAGAATCGCCAATTTAAAAGAATGAAGACATTAGATTACATGTAATAAACAAACATTATAACAATTGAAACAATAACAAAAAATTTTAACTTTCTTTTCATGTGTTTGACATGTGTTTGTTGACAAGTTTGTTATATAAAACATAGCAAAAATAGGAGGTAGGGAATAAGTATCCTTCAAGTATATATTCACTATATATAATCTAGAACTAAAAACATAATTTTTTCATATCGTTTGATCATATTTCATATTGGACAATAGTAGTTCTATCATCACCAAGTAAGGTATCTACTTTTAACAAAATATTTTTAATTAGAATTGAACTTTTTTTTCCATTCATGTTTGATTTTGGTTGTTATTTCTAATGAATATACAACTTTAGAAGAATTTAATTACTATGTTTCTTAAGTTTATGTGTCATGTGTTGGGTATTATGGATTACTTGATCCTGTGAAATGACTTTCTCAAAGTCATAAAAACCAAATTAAGTAAAATTCACAAAGAAGACCCAATTTTCAAAGCAATCACCATATTGAAGTTTAAAAATTTAAAAGGAGGTTCCCAAGAAAGTTATTCTAGAAATGTTGGAGTTCTCCAATTGAATTCTCATTGAATGTGTTGTTACATGTTCAACAACATAATTCTATTTTTTGAATGATATTTTTTTGTTTAGTTTGTTAAACAAACACATTTTATACATTTAAAAGAAAAGTTAGAGATTATTTTACTAAAGTAGTTAATGTAGCGCAATGTAATTTAGTGGCATTCTTGTTGAATCAAAATATCCTAAGATTTAACATCAAAACATATTTAATCTTTTTGAAGTAGTAGATATGTATCAAAATGTGTGTTTAGGGATATCAGGTTGTGCCTATGGGGGGGAAATAAAAAAATGTAAAAGAAATTAGATAGTACAAGGGAGATAGTGATGAGATAATTTGTTAGAGATATGTTTTCCATATTAGGGGGTGTGTGGCATGAGAATAACTAGGAAATAATATTTAAAATAAAAAAGATTATAGAAAATATGGAAAGGGGAAGAGAGATTGAAGTAGAATGCATATAATTTGAATTTATGTCTCTTGATAGGATAATATTGTTTGAAAAAAATGGAAAATAAAATTATTGTTATAATATAAAAACTCAAATATTGTTGGTGGTATTTTGGGCTATGTTGTTCTATCATACAAAAGACGTCAAGTATTGATGGTTTTTACTCGGATTTGCACCCTTGTGTGACCTAGAAGCACCATTCTTCCTAGCACGATATGCACAATTCCGCTTGTTGTGTTGTAATGTTTGCTTTGCGGGCAACATAACAAGGTTTCATAGACTAATTTGGATTTGAAATGTCTCTCACAATGATGCCATGGTGTTAAATAATTTAAATTTAATATTCTAAAAGGAACAACACTATGAAGTTTGCACATTTGGTTTTAGGTCTACGTATGTATAAACACTTAATGGCCTCAACTCTATTGATTTCATGGTTCGCAATTTTCATGTAAATGTGCTCTATTTTAGGTCATGAATCGAAATAGCTTTGATATACTTAATAGATTGAGTTTTGTATATAATACTTTATAACATTTCTATGGAAAATACGAAATCAGTTATACCAATAATGTTATAAATTGTCTAAGTAATTTTAACTGTGTCATTTTAGGTTTTCTAAAAGACACTACCAAATTAAAGTGAAACATTTACAAAAAAATGATGACTTCTCCCTAATTTTTTCCTCCATACATTTCCCCGTTTCTTTTTTTTTTTAATCTTATATTTTTTTCATGTTTTTATACATTGTATCATTACTTGCCTTTTTCAATTGTAAACACGATTCAATTCACAGGTTTTCTTTGGAGCGACTTATTAGTAACATTCTATAATCTTCTCCTTTATCCTATGTGTCACTTACTCTCCTTCTCAATTTTCAATCTAATTCACTTATTCCTTCTGTTATTCTCCATACAAAATCAAATGAATCAGTAATGACGCCTTCCCTCTTTCTTAATTTTATGGTAAAAAAAAATTTAATCACCCTCTCCCTTTAAAAAACTATACTCTATTAATAATATATGGTTAATGTATCACTCATTTCTTAAGTTATCTATCTATATCTTTTTTAGAGTCATCTATCAATGTCAATTTAACTGTAAATAGTAAGTTTGTGTATACAAATATATGTATCTCATTTTTTTCTCCAAAACATTCTACAAATAACAAGAAAGCTTCCTATAAAATGTTTCCTCCTTCTAACAATTCACATTTTTGTAGACTTTTCCAAGTGTTTGGGAATAGACCACAAAAATAGCCCTCTCTGTGTCCTTACACTGCTTCACATTATCTCTATTTTAGATAATGATGATATTAACTTTTCTTTTCTCCTTTCTGCCGATCTATTGTGTACTTTTTATCAAATTCTCTCAATGTAGGTGATATCCATTAGCTCAATTCATTCCAGATATACTCCATTAATTACATTTTATTAACAAGTTATCTCTCTTTTTGCAGTTACATTAACTATCCACCATCTCATTTTGAATCATTCAAAATCTTGAGAAATTGTCATAATTGAACTCCTGTAAGTTTCTTTTGTTCCTTCCGAAACCACTCCCCATTAATTATATCTTGCTATTTTTCTCTTTTTTTAATAAACAATTGAAAAAGGCATGGCCTTTACATACTTTTCTTTTTTCTCACATATATTTTCAGCAGTTGTTAAATATTTTTGAGAAAAATAAATCAACGCCGACTTTTTGCCCATTAATGGTATCACTCAAGTTAAGTATTACTCTGCACCTTTCTCCAACCAATCAGATTTGAAATTTCTACATGCATCTCATTTATACATTTTTTTCATTGTATGTATTATCCCATTTTCCATCTCTCTATGAAATCACACCTAATTTATAACATCCCATTAACCTCATCTCTTTCTCTTTCTAATTACATTAAGTATTCTTCTCTCTTTTTCTAAAACTAATTAATATTTATTTTATGAAACTATCATAAGTGACTCTCCCTTCCATTCGAAACCACACCCAACTACTTGCATCTTATTGGTTTCCCCCTTCTCTCTCTTTTTAAAAATTTCTATCTTCCTTGCAACCAAAATCATATACTACTACAAGCATGCATGGATGATGCATAGAAGGATAATTTTCACATTTTCTTCAAACTATTTTATTTCTACTTCAATGTTGTTAGACTTCCATTTTACAAAGATCATCATCATCATTTTTCAACAATTTGTAGAACCATTGTGATAGATCGATAAAATATTTTTTATACAAATTATAGTTAACAAAAATGAAGCCACGTCCAAGATGGGACACCATAATGGTTAGATCATTGGTTCCTTACCAAGATGTCTTAGATTGAAACCTTGGTGACTATATGAATAGAATCACCAATTTAAGAGAATGAAGCCATTTTATTACATGTAATAAACACACACTATAATATTTGATACAATAACAAAAAAATTTAACTTTGTTTTCATGTGTCTGGCATGTGTTTGTTGACTAGTTTGTTATATAAAACATAGTAAAAACAAGAGGTAGGGAATAAGCCTCCTTCTAGTATATATTCACTATATCTAATCTAGAACTAAACACATGAATTTTTCATATAGTTTGAGCATATTTCATATTGGACAATAGTAGTTCTTTTCAGTTCTATCATCACCAAGTTAGGTATCTACTTTTAAGAAAATATTTTTAATTAGAATTTAACAATTTTTTTCATTCATGTTTAATTTAGGTTGTAATTTCTATTGAATATGTAACTTTATAAGAATTTAATTACTATGTTTCTTAAGTTTATGTGTCATTTTTTGGATATTATGGATTACTTGATCTATTGAAATGACTTTCTCAAAGTCATAAAACCAAATTAAGTAAAATTCACAAAGGAGACCCAATTTTCAAAGCAATCACCATATTGAAGTTTAAAATTTTAAAAGGAGGTTCCTAAGAAATTATTCTAGAAATCTTAGAGTTCACCAATTAAATTCTCATTGAATGTGTTGTTACATGTTCAACAACATCAATTTTTTGAATGATATGTTTTTGTTTAGTTTGTTCAACACACACATTTTATACATGTAAAAGAAAAGTTAGAGATTATTTTACTAATGTAGTTAATGTAGTGCAATGTAATTTAGTGGCATTCTTGTTGAATAGAAACATCCTAGGATGTAATATAAAAACATAATTAATCTTTTTGAAATAGTAGATATGTATCAAGATGTGTCTAGGGATATATTGTTGTGCCTATGGGGGGACAAGAAAAAATGTGAAAGAAATTAGATAGTACAAGAGAGATAGTGAAGGAATATTTTGTTAGAAATATGTTTTCCATATTAGGGGGTGTGCAACATAAGAATAACTGGGAAATAATATTAAAAATAAAAAGGATTATAAAAATATGTAAAGGGGGAAGAGAGATTGAAGTAGAATGCATATAATTTGAATTTATGTCTCTTGATAGGATAATATTGTTTGAAAAAAATGGAAAATAAAATTATTGTTATAATATAAAAACTCAAATATTGTTGGTGGTATTTTGGGCTATGTTGTTCTATCATACAAAAGACGTCAAGTATTGATGGTTTTTACTCTGATTTGCACCCTTGTGTGACCTAGAAGCACCATTCTTCCTAGCACGATATGCACAATTCCGCTTGTTGTGTTGTAATGTTTGCTTTGCGGGCAACATAACAAGGTTTCATAGACTAATTTGGATTTGAAATGTCTCTCACAATGATGCCATGGTGTTAAATAATTTAAATTTAATATTCTAAAAGGAACAACACTATGAAGTTTGCACATTTGGTTTTAGGTCTACGTATGTATAAACACTTAATGGCCTCAACTCTATTGATTTCATGGTTCGCAATTTTCATGTAAATGTGCTCTATTTTAGGTCATGAATCGAAATAGCTTTGATATACTTAATAGATTGAGTTTTGTATATAATACTTTATAACATTTCTATGGAAAATACGAAATCAGTTATACCAATAATGTTATAAATTGTCTAAGTAATTTTAACTGTGTCATTTTAGGTTTTCTAAAAGACACTACCAAATTAAAGTGAAACATTTACAAAAAAATGATGACTTCTCCCTAATTTTTTCCTCCATACATTTCCCCGTTTCTTTTTCTTTTTAATCTTATATTTTTTTCATGTTTTTATACATTGTATCATTACTTGCCTTTTTCAATTGTAAACACGATTCAATTCACATGTTTTCTTTGGAGCGACTTATTAGTAACATTCTATAATCTTCTCCTTTATCCTATGTGTCACTTACTCTCCTTCTCAATTTTCAATCTAATTCACTTATTCTTTCTGTTATTCTCCATACAAAATCAAATGAATCAGTAATGACGCCTTCCCTCTTTCTTAATTTTATGGTAAAAAAAAATTTAATCACCCTCTCCCTTTAAAAAACTATACTCTATTAATAATATATGGTTAATGTATCACTCATTTCTTAAGTTATCTATCTATATCTTTTTTAGAGTCATCTATCAATGTCAATTTAACTGTAAATAGTAAGTTTGTGTATACAAATATATGTATCTCATTTTTTTCTCCAAAACATTCTACAAATAACAAGAAAGCTTCCTATAAAATGTTTCCTCCTTCTAACAATTCACATTTTTGTAGACTTTTCCAAGTGTTTGGGAATAAACCACAAAAATAGCCCTCTCTGTGTCCTTACACTGCTTCACATTATCTCTATTTTAGATAATGATGATATTAACTTTTCTTTTCTCCTTTCTGCCGATCTATTGTGTACTTTTTATCAAATTCTCTCAATGTAGGTGATATCCATTAGCTCAATTCATTCCAGATATACTCCATTAATTACATTTTATTGACAAGTTATCTCTCTTTTTGCAGTTACATTAACTATCCACCATCTCATTTTGAATCATTCAAAATCTTGAGAAATTGTCATAATTGAACTCCTGTAAGTTTCTTTTGTTCCTTCCGAAACCACTCCCCATTAATTATATCTTGCTATTTTTCTCTTTTTTTAATAAACAATTGAAAAAGGCATGGCCTTTACATACTTTTCTTTTTTCTCACATATATTTTCAGCAGTTGTTAAATATTTTTGAGAAAAATAAATCAACGCTGACTTTTTGCCCATTAATGGTATCACTCAAGTTAAGTATTACTCTATACCTTTCTCCAACCAATCAGATTTGAAATTTCTACATGCATCTCATTTATACATTTTTTCATTGTATGTATTATCCCATTTTCCATCTCTCTATGAAATCACACCTAATTTATAACATCCCATTAACCTCATCTCTTTCTCTTTCTAATTACATTAAGTATTCTTCTCTCTTTTTCTAAAACTAATTAATATATATTTAATGAAACTATCATAAGTGACTCTCCCTTCCATTCGAAACCACACCCAACTACTTACATCTTATTGGTTTCCCCCTTCTCTCTCTTTTCAAAAATTTCTATCTTCCTTGCAACCAAAATCATATACTACTACAAGCATGCATGGATGATGCATAGAAGGATAATTTTCACATTTTCTTCAAACTATTTTATTTCTACTTCAATGTTGTTAGACTTCCATTTTACAAAGATCATCATCATCATTTTTCAACAATTTGTAGAACCATTGTGATAGATCGATAAAATATTTTTTATACAAATTATAGTTAACAAAAATGAAGCCACGTCCAAGATGGGACACCATAATGGTTAGATCATTGGTTCCTTACCAAGATGTCTTAGATTCAAACCTTGGTGACTATATGAATAGAATCACCAATTTAAGAGAATGAAGCCATTTTATTACATGTAATAAACACACACTATAATATTTGATACAATAACAAAAAAATTTAACTTTGTTTTCATGTGTCTGGCATGTGTTTGTTGACTAGTTTGTTATATAAAACATAGTAAAAACAAGAGGTAGGGAATAAGCCTCCTTCTAGTATATATTCACTATATCTAATCTAGAACTAAACACATGAATTTTTCATATAGTTTGAGCATATTTCATATTGGACAATAGTAGTTCTTTTCAGTTCTATCATCACCAAATTAGGTATCTACTTTTAAGAAAATATTTTTAATTAGAATTTAACAATTTTTTTCATTCATGTTTAATTTAGGTTGTAATTTCTATTGAATATGTAACTTTATAAGAATTTAATTACTATGTTTGTTAAGTTTATGTGTCATTTTTTGGATATTATGGATTACTTGATCTATTGAAATGACTTTCTCAAAGTCATAAAACCAAATTAAGTAAAATTCACAAAGGAGACCCAATTTTCAAAGCAATCACCATATTGAAGTTTAAAATTTTAAAAGGAGGTTCCTAAGAAATTATTCTAGAAATCTTAGAGTTCACCAATTAAATTCTCATTGAATGTGTTGTTACATGTTCAACAACATCAATTTTTTGAATGATATGTTTTTGTTTAGTTTGTTCAACACACACATTTTATACATGTAAAAGAAAAGTTAGAGATTATTTTACTAATGTAGTTAATGTAGTGCAATGTAATTTAGTGGCATTCTTGTTGAATAGAAACATCCTAGGATGTAATATAAAAACATAATTAATCTTTTTGAAATAGTAGATATGTATCAAGATGTGTCTAGGGATATATTGTTGTGCCTATGGGGGGACAAGAAAAAATGTGAAAGAAATTAGATAGTACAAGAGAGATAGTGAAGGAATATTTTGTTAGAAATATGTTTTCCATATTAGGGGGTGTGCAACATAAGAATAACTGGGAAATAATATTAAAAATAAAAAGGATTATAAAAATATGTAAAGGGGGAAGAGAGATTGAAGTAGAATGCATATAATTTGAATTTATGTCCCTTTATAGGATAATATTATTTGAAAAAAATGGAAAATGACATTATTGTTATAATATACAAACCTATAGTTTATAGCATTATGGATATGAAAATAATTTTAAAATGAACTAAAGTTGGTTTGTTACTTTAGATTATCAATCTACGACTATGTTTCCATGAATCTTATAATATATTAATATTTTTCTCTAGATTATATAACATATATATGAACCCAATTATATTAGAACTTCGTGGTCTCAATTTCATCCATCATTAACCCAATTATATCATGACTTTGAATGTTCCCAATTACATCATTCAGGTTCAAGTTAAACATTTTATATATTAGTTTTCTTAGGCTTAGGGGCGGTATATGCCCCATTATTATGCTATTGTAGTTTCATCACATTTTGGAAGCCTGTGAAAAGGGGCACTAAGTGATGACGTGGATGAGCTGTTCAATAGGAAAAGAGAAACTATGGAGATTCCATCATGTCTCTTAAGGAAAATGAGCAATACTTTAAAAGGGGAATATGAGGCTTCCTGATACAGGTGGATAAGACGTGGTTCATGCTGAAGAATGGGTACAACACCAGGTTACATGTAGGGAAGGTATTAGGCACCCTATTTTTTGATTTTTTTTTTCAGACACTCTAACAATACCAAAGTTTAGTACTGCCAATCCCAATGAGGTAAAAATAAAATTTTGTTTTATATAATTAGGCTTTCATTGGCATAACATAGAAAATAAAGAAAAAGAAACATGAAAGTATGATGATAACATAAGAAAGGGGGTTAGCACAATGATAATATATACAAGATCATCAATATTGAGTTCGTGTATCATCACACTACTTTGGAATCATAAATAGAAGGTCATAACGCCTTTGCATTGTTTATAGACCTAAATGGATTTTCTTGGACATTGTAGGAAGTCAGATATGATCATTTCCCTCCTTTTTCTACCAAGGGTGTGGATTTAATACACATAATTTGGTTCTCTTAGGGACATTGAATGTTAGAGATGAAGGATCTTGATTTTTTGGGTGTGGATGGTTGTCAAGTTGAGGGAGAAAAGCACCATTGTTTCTATTGATGACTATACTATCAAAAAAGGTTGTGATTTCTCATGGTACTTGAAGTTTAGGATGCATGATCTTGGTGTTTTGGGGTGGATGGTTGTCAACCGTAGGGAGAAGGTTCCTTTTTTTTTATCTTAGAGACAAGTTCCTCTAACATATTTTATTCCTTTTCAATGGGTTTATAAATTCTCAAAATGATAGTCTTGGGGCATAATTCTTTCAAATGGAGGCGAATATGCTTGATTTATAGGAGCTATGGGTTACCTATGGTTACAATTTAACATAACTTGCAAGTAAGTCAAGAAGTATGTAAGACCTAAAATAAGTGTCTCTAGTAGGTGTCCCACCTTATGGATTCTTTGTTGACCTTTGTTGACTAGTCGATCATAAAAAGGAGGGGTGTGTTCCTGGTGCATGTTGCAACTCTCGGGTCCTCTATGTGCACTAAATGACACTTTGTTGAATGGTCATATCCGAATAAAATGAGGCATGTTCTTCATGCACACCCCACTATCTAGGTTGCTTTAGGTTTTGAAGGAGCAGACCATTAAATGTTTCAAAATGGAGTATGGTTACCCAACATTTGATGCCTACTTAGCATGTTCCCAACTTGTCCTCTATCTCTAAAAATGTTTATCTAGGATGGAACTGTATACGATCTTGGGTGTGATTATAGACTAGAAAAGTGTGCAATCATGGGTGCATTGAATTAGTTTCAGTTAGGAAGCTTATTCTGGGTGATATGGGACATGTCATGGATTGGGTTTTTTTTCATACACAACATCCAAACAAGGTAGTATGTATAAGAACATCCATGAGGATATCTTTTCTAGTCGGCATAATTATCATTATAGGATTTTGATGTCTACTGCAATTTGGTTCTGATCTTGATAAAGATACTCAGATCAATTGACAATAGGTCAACGATTACTTACAATTCTCAAAAATGCCTATCCCCCTTACGGTAAATCAATAAAGACCGACTATGAATTATGTAACTAGACCTCTAATAACGAGAGGGTACAATTATTTTTACTTGTTCATGTAGTGACTATCAATCGCATTGATTGTTGAATAATTTTACATCAACCACTCTGAATTCCTAATTTCATTAAACTCTTATAAATATAACAATGTTATAAAGCAAATAAAATATTGAGATCTTTTGTCTGTGGGACAAACACACTTGCACTACACTACTAGTACAACCCCTTACGTAAATCACAGCTCAACCTCTACTCAACTAATTGTGCACTTCCTAAATGAATCATGGTACAACCTCTATTCAAATGTTAGTTTTTCCCTTATACAAATCAATTTCTATCCTAAATAATTGTCCATATATCATTCTTGATATGTAAACTGCATTAAACTTCAAAATAATAGTAATTTTTTAAAGGACATCTAAAATCAAGACTCCTATATGTGGGACTAACACACTATCCACTACACTACAACTACAACTCTCTATATGAATCAAGGTTCATCCTCTATTCAAATATTGGTGTACTCCCTATATAAATAAAGGGTCAATCTCTTATCCAATTTTGGTGCACCCGTTATAGAAACTATGGGATGTATTGAATAACAATACACATATCACTTTTAATAAAACAAAACTACATTAAACTACAAAATAATATAATATTATAAGAAAGGATATTTCAGAAAGAGGCCTTTTGTGTTGGATACTAGCACACTTACTATGTGAAGAGAATATATAAAATATATGCATTCTAGTTGTTTGTGTGTGCTCTACTTGAAAAAAACTTCCAGATTACATATTCAGGTTGTTGTGACTTTTTTAAATGTCCTCACATTCATCCTATCTATAGGTTAAAATATGACACAATGTTTTTTTTGTGTGACTAGGATTTCTTTCAACCAATAGTCATCAACACTGACAACTATTTGGCCAAATCCATGAGATGAATGTTGATGGAGGCGGGTGGGACTAAATGCTCTGTGATCACAAAGTAGGAAGAATGTGATTTGTGTAATAAAGTGGATATGTACATTTTAAATTCTCAATTTACATTTATACATTTTCCTTATACTCAATATTCCTTGTTCCGACCCCACTTCATCAATGGATAAATAGTAGACAATTGGTGACTCTCAACTTTGAAAATTAATTAATGGTAGTGTGACTTGAGGAATTTTAGTAAAATGCTTAAGAAAATCTAAGTAATAAGAAGGTTTTTTGGTGAAGTTATTGGCTTTTGTTTCCTTGTTGATTATGGCTTCTAACCCTAATTTTCTGATATTTAATTTAAAGGTTATCAAATCTTATGATTTCCATTTCTTAAATGTTGGGAATCATATTTCCAACAACATGGTTAATATTATCTTCACATTGGACCATCTTGTGAAACTATCATGAAATTTGACCCATAAACTTCTACAGATGGAAAGTTAAACCTTTGGTAAGTATTTAAGGTTAACTATCCGTTATGGATTAGGTGTGGATCATCCTTCCGTTTTTCTATTGAAAATGATGTCGGGACATGGTATTAGTCTTGAAAGCTTGAAATACTAGAATCTTGGTCATGGATGAGATACCAAACCTAAGAGCATTAATGAGACCTAAAAACCCTAATGTGGTCCATGTTACCCCTACATGTTGATAACTAGTAATTGATGCATGTGTACCTCATATGTTCTAGATACTTGACCCTAATCTAATTTGACTACCTAGATCTTTCTCTAACTTTAATGTATACTTGTTATCCTCTTATTTATCTACATGTGGTATTTTTTTACTTGTATGATATGTTTTAGTCTCTTATGTTGGCATGTGGTCTTATTTGAACTAGGTGACTTCTTATGATATGATGTTCTAGTTCTTCAGATATAAATATATTTTTAAAACCTTGAACATTAAATAAAAAGTCAAATATACTTTCACATAAAAATTTAAGATGCAAATAGATCCTCACCATTAGGTGTAGATAGGATTTAAGGCACAAGTACAAATAAGACCTCTCCTAGGAGTGATGAAAGGGCCTAGTGTCTATCAAACATAAGAAAATCCACACCTAGGAGTGAAGTAAATGGATCCAATATGGAGGTAAATATACCCTCAAACTTTTGGTGTAGATATGTTTCATTACCTTGATTATCCTCAAATGTACGTGGTATAGGAGATAACAGCCATAAAGATGCATAATGGAAAAAGTACGATAAAGTTACTTATGTTATATTTAATAATTTAGAGTTGTATAAATATTATCATTTGTTTAATTTATAAATATCAAGAATCTATTTTATTACGCAATTTCACATATGCCATCGATGTCATACTTGTGCATTTGTACTAACTGGGTGTCTTCATTTTCTCCTATAAAGAAGACAAGATAACTCATTCATGTGTAACTGAAATCATCTTCCACACTCTACTATAATATTGATGAAGATTAGACAAGTTTCACCAAATCATGAAGGACAATCTAAAAAGGGTTTGCATAGTGGTGAGGATAGTCCTATTTTGTATCTTTTTAAGTTTGTTTTTGGGTTATATTGTAAACCCTATATGTTCATTCAATAAATAAAGAGAAATTTTATTTAATCTTCATGTATGTTGTTTGTGATTTTTGGGTGGCTCAGAGAAGGGTGATTCAATCCCTTTACCACTATCTAGATAGTGATATTGCGATTGAGGTAAGTACAGATCTGCAACAGTTTGTTTCTTGTGCATTTGTCTTGCAGCATAGTTTTTCCTCAAAAAACATAGAATAGTTTTCTTAAAGGGGCAAATGAGAGATGTAAATCATCAAGTAATTGTATCCCAAAGTGCCTCACTATCAGATCCCTAGTAATTTTTGTGGAAAAATATAGAGAATGGCCCCTTTTCTCCATTGATAAATATATTAATACTATCATATGAAATGAACAAAATCAAATATACCATTTTGGGAATAAAATTGGATAACCTTCAATGGAGACATTTCAACTGCAACACTCTACCATATGTAAGAAGTGGGACTAACATGGGAGCCACTCATTGCTTAACAAATATCCCTAATTTCAAACATCAATGTAGATTTTTCGGAAAAGGGTTATAAACCAATGTGCTCAACCAATCTGATAAAAGTAAACAAAATATAGTAATGGAATAAACAAAATCTAAATTTTACAATTTTATAGGATAAAATGGCTAACACCCACATGGATAAGTACTTGAAGGAAAATATATAACAACTATTCCTTGGTGCATAGGGTAATTTGACCACTTCAACTATATCTCCAAAGAAATGAGGCAACAAGTAGGTCTTGGTCAACATGGTCAAATCTTCTTTCTGCTTCACCTAGGGGGGTGGAAGTGGATCCCATAAAAGAAGAAATAGTAGAAATTTCAGCGTAATGTTTTTACATTCATATAAATAGAAATTGGGTAATGTAAACTAAAAGGGACAACGAATAAGATGCAAGGATACCAATCAAAAAGAGAAAGGAAACCATTCAAATGGATGATAACAGAAAAAATCAACATAATGGTATACAATATATGTAAGAACAAGGTTAAAGTTTGCCTAGAACCAAAAATATAGTTCAAACCAAATAACATGTTTCTTATTATGAAAAAACAAGAACATGACAAATATTAAAAAGTTCATGGAAGCACACCCTCAATTGATGAGCATCATCCCGAACATAAAGTAAAGGATGAATCACAACCTCAAACAATGGGCATCACAACCAAACATAAAATACAAGGGTCATTACCACCTCAAACAATGGGCATCACCCAAAATAATGAGTAAAGGGCATTGTAACATCCCAAATTTCATAGCTAATTTAAACCCCAAAGGTGGTTTTTCCTAACAAGAGTCAACTAAGGGGCCAAGTTAATCTATCAGTGGTTTACTATGTAAATGGGATTCATTAAAAGATGTTTAAACTTGGAGGTATTTTGCCACTTAATGGAATAATTACAACTAATGTACAAATTATATTCTTTTACATGATCTATGTGGTTCAAAAATCTCCTATTCTTCTTATTTTTGTTAAGTGCTAGGGTAGTCATGTTTTTTTTTGTTTTACCTGGTCATTATTTGGTACATTTGGAGATATGTGTCAAAGGTATAGAGTATTGAAATCATGAATGCATATTGGTTTTGCAATTGTACATGTAATATAAAATTTACATTCGTTTGACTATCGTCCATCTGGTTACATTAAGCTTAGAGTATTTATATAATCTTGGATAATGGCTTGACTTACATGGTTGGTACATATATACCATCAACAATGTACAAGGGATTCTGGAAAAAGGAAAAGAAAAGAAATAGATAGCAGTCGTAGTTCACATGATAAGATTGGAATAGAAAACTAGTTGCTTAGATAATGGCCATTGAGAACATTACGTGTCTCCAGTTTCCTAGTCATATTAGGATGAACCAATTATTTACAAAATAGAATATAGTAGTTTACTAGGAAGAGAGCTTGACTACCTGCCCACAAAAGGAGCACTGGACTTTGTGGGCAAAAGCCCTAGCCGTGTCATCCCTGTTCAATGACACCCTGATAGCCATATAAAATAGAGAAAGAGAAGTAGGCTGAAGGAGGCGAGTTCTGATCCATCCACACCCCCATCACATTCTTAGGGCCTAGGAGGAGTCCCTAGGCAAGTTTCAGTCAAAAGGGGAAGCCCGTTAGTCTTCTTTTCACGGTGGAATTATGTACAAGGTGATACGAGGGATCTTGAGCGGGTCTCCCTCCCCATACCAGTTGATGGTGGTTGCGGCCTGGAGAAGCCAGATAGAGAGTTCTTCATGACAAACTCCTGCTAGTACAAACCATGACAGCTCCTTTACTGATCATGGACAAGCATGTCGATTCTAGGTTTTGATAGATGGATTGGTCCCTGTTGGTGCACAGTTGTCTATGTCTAAGTGGATGAAAAGCCCAGATAACCATGAAAACAATAAAAGGTTCTTCGATGATTTAGATTCCTTGATTCTTAGAAAAGTCATAGAAATTACCCTCGTTGTCAGAACAATATTGCGTGTAAGGGAACGTTGGAAAGCTAGATATATGAAGAACATCTTGAAGGAGGTTCCATACTCTTAAATGATCTAGATAAGGTAATTTAATTTGAGGAAAGGTTAGATAAGTAGATTATGTGCATATATGTTGATATTTTTTAAATTGATGTGATGGGTGTGAACCTCGTCATTGAACTTCAAGGAAGTGTTACACCATAAGTTTTCAAGGTATGATGCTTTAAGAATTAATGATTTGGAGATTAGATTTGTTCTTATATGACATTTTGGGTATACTTTTGTGCATGCCATTAGATTATGTAGGGTGTGACTAAGGGATAAAGGTGACTCTTGAAGAGTATTTGTGTATATGAGAATACATTAAGATAAACCCTAGAAGTTTACACAATTAACTACTTTGTGGTGGTGGTAATTATGAGTAATGATAAATTAATTCAGATGGGTTTTAATGATAGGAAGTGTCTTTTCAGGATATAGACCTGACTAGAGGAATCCAAGAATAAGATTTATCCTCTCTGACACTAGTAAGTGGTTCATGCCCATGAGTATTTATATTTATCAAACTCAACATATTTTCGAAAGACTTAATACTTTATGTGATCCACTGTTCTAAGATTTTATGTTAAGATATGCAAGTAATATTTTCATACATTCATGGGTATGTCCTTACATGTGCCTAATATCTCAAGAAGAGATATGTTATTAAGATTTATAAGAATGATAAAGACTCATGAACCAGGTTCATCAGAAAACTAGAGGAGCATGTTTCTATAAGAACTATTCATAATGATTCATATTTAGGAATAAAACTACAAGATAAGATATGAAACCAAGATAGTCATACATGATAACATGGGATAAGAACGTATTAAGATTTCAAGTAGAAATATGATACTAAGGTTTCTTAGATAGATTAATATCTAAGAACTAAGTGTTATTTATATTCTTTTAGAATGAGTACGATCTAAGAATTAAGTGCATGATAAGATTATAAGAGTAGAATGTATTAAGTTATGAACAAGTTTGCAAGATAAGATTGTATAAGATGCATGTTTTAAGATTTAAGGGTTAATCCCACATGAATGCATTATGATTCATGTTAAGATAAGACATCATGAGACTTTCAAGAAGTTGAGTTATCATGTCAGAAATCATATTTTATATATTTACTACTTAAGTTACTTTTATATACTTAGTATTCCCATTTTATTTTCCAAAGCCTTTAGACATACATGTCATAAATCTTATATCGGAATTTAATTAAGTCATTCGATCAAACAAGAGTTTCAAATTAAAATTTATCTCGATAATAAGGATATCAAATTATGATTCAGATTTAGATTACTCAATATGTGGGTAGCCATATATTTGATTAAGATACATGATAAGGGTTTTAGACCCAATCTCAGTTTTGTAATTGAGATTATTCATATTCAGATGTAGATTCAAATTTAGAGTCCTATACATGTTCAATACTTAGTATTCAGTTTCAAATAAGTCCAGATTCAGAATTTAGTAAGCTTGAACTTAAGAAAATCAATTCAGAACCTTCACATGATACATTATATGATAAGTCCTCATTAAGAGAGTCCCAGGATGATTTAGAGGCACATGTTACTAATTTCAAAGGAGGGTTTACTCCATTTTAGAGGGAACGTTGTGCCAAAAGAGAGTGCATTGCACCATAGAGGACACATTAGTGTCAACAGAGGGCATGTTGTGCCAACAGAGGGTGCGTTTCACCATAGAGGACACTTCAGTGTCAACAGAGGAGGACTTGTTGTATAATGGTGGCCACAGTTAGATAAAAGTCATAATAAAAGATGAATTAGTTCAGAGAATGTACACAATCTCATTCATTAGTTATGTAAAAGAGATTAAGATAAGAGAGACATGACTCAGGCCCTTTGTGCAAGTCATGTGGCCTAAGCACTAAGTTCAGGCTAATTCTGAGACATAACCCAGGCTCAGAGTGCAGGTTATGTGACCCAGGCACCTTAGTGCAGGTCATGAGACCCAGGTACCAGAGTATAGGTCTCCAGAGAAAGATAAAGTAAAAAGAACAGAGATAGGATAAAGAAAGAAGATATATTTATGTTTCAGATCTTATACAAAGTTTAATGTTAGCTTCATTATTATAATGTTTAAATATATTTTGTAGCATTTTATCTCTTCAGTAATATGTATATTAGAATAATCATGCCACTTATGCTAACAACCATTTTTACGATGCATGGCTGGGGATGAGATGTCCACAGGGGAGAAGTAGGAGCAGAGTGGACCCCAAAGACTCAAGCACAACGATAGAACAAGATACGATCTGGTGGGGTTCCAACTATAAGATGATCCTTAGGTTTATAGACTCAGCTATATGTTTTAAATGTTTTAAACTTTAGAGTAGAGACTATGTCTCGAGATGTTGAGTTAGTTTTCCATGTGATATCCATTATGTTCCATTTGTAAGAACAATTGTGAGAATATTTCTTATTTTCAATTTGTATGATTGATTATATTATTGTTATGAATTCCAATTTTATCTAATGCCCGCTTGAGTGCATGATTTATGGATAAATCAGAGGTTTAGTCATGTTACTCAAGTTGTAACACTTATAAACTGGCTATATGATTTAGGATATGTATTCATGATTTCAATACTCTATACCTTAGACACATATCTCCAAATGTGCCAAATAATGACCAGGTAAAAAAAACATGACTACCCTAGCACTTGACAAAAAGAAGAACAATAGGAGATTTTTGAACCACATATATCGCATAAAAGAATCTAATTTGTACATTAGTTCTACTTATTCCACTAAGTGCCAAAATACCTCCAAATGTTAGCATCTTTTAATGAATCCCATTTACATAGTAAAGCACCATTAGATTTACTTGGGCCCTTAGTTGACTCTTGTTAGGAAAAACCACCTTTGGGGTTTAAATTAGCTATGAAATTTGGGATGTTACAATTCTACACACCTTAAATAAATTTTGTCTTTGAAATTATCATATACTACCCACCTTAAGATTTCACATACTCTATGCATACTATATTTATAATATAAAGGTTCATTTACATACTCTAAGTGTAATCCTTTCTCATGGTCAAACACATATATCTAGCATCATTATCGGATGAACATGCTAATATACTACTATGATGAATCTCGAAATCTAAATTACACTTTCAACATCTGTCATGGAATTGCTTGATTTTTTTTCTAGTTCTGGTTTAGGGTTCCAGTTCACCCAAAAAAAAACCAACTCACTTATGTATGTAAAAAACTCTACCCTTTATATGCATTCTAGGTCTTACTATGTATCTAATTAGGTTAAGGTGACTATATGTCTTAAACTTTTATGAAAAAACTTGTTTTCTTTGTCGCCTTTGGATACATGACAGCCGGTCATATATTCAGAGGTGACATATTAGATCACACTTATCTTGGCACTTCCTCGTGCACATGTCCCATACCACATGCACTTGAAAGTACAAGACAAGCATGATTATACACATAACATTCTCTCTACAAAATCCCATAATCTTGTGTCCCATACCACAAACTTGTGAGAAAAAGAGAGATAATGCTATACAAAACTATAGTGTTAACATAAAAAGTGTAAAACATCTAAGCACATAACCCTAACCCTTATCTAAAAATTTGTCTCCTATTTATAGCTCTACTTAGATGGCTAATATCCTTCACTTACCTCTTCTATCCATAGGTCTACTAGTTATCTTTCCATCCGCAAAGATGAGGTGGGTCTTAACTTTAGTGCTTATGATGGTGAACGGTCTTATGATCCCCTTTCTTTCAGCTTCATTAATCATCATCGCCAGTCCTTCCATAACCACTGTAAACAACAAGGGTGATAAAGGATCTCCTTGCCGGAGTCCATTTGTAGCTCTAAACATCCCAACCGGTCCCCCATTAATAAGGATCGAGTAAGAAGTAGTTTTGACACACTGCTTCAGGATACTGATGAAAACATCTACAAACCCCATAACTTTAAGCATTTCCCACAGAGGTGTCCACCTGACATGGTCATAGGCCTTGTTTAGGTCGATTTTGATGCAAGCCTTGGCATTGGCCCTCTTGACCCTAAACCCTGTGAGAAATTCAGCAGCAAGAAGGGTGCTGTCAGCAATCCTCCTCCCTCTGATGAACGCACTCTGTTCTTTAGATATGATATTAGGAAATACACCTTTGAGTCTACCTGTTAAAAGCTTCGTCACCACTTTGTAGAGGACATTACAACATGTTATAGGCCTGAAGTCATTAATGTTGTTGTTGTCTTTCTTTTTTGGTATGAGTTTGATAAACGTGTGGTTGGCAGCTCTGACCATGTTGTGCCCAATCATAACCCATCTCACCGCATCACATATGTCCTTTTTTATAATAGTCCACATACTTTGTGGACTATTATAAAAAAGGACATATGTGATGTGGTGAGCTGGGATTAGACTGTCTTGAGACAGGTTAGTTTTACCCTACTGATGATCATGCCGTGATAGTAATTCAACCTAGTAAGAGAGGAACCGTTGATTCACACATTTGTCCATTGCGCTTGGTTGAAAAGCCAGTGGTGCAAAGCTACCGTGTGCCAGATTATGAATGAACGCCTCTAAGTCATAATCCAAGCTAGTGATGCGGCACCATCACTTGCTGTTTGTTTGCCGACCTGTAGTAGGGGCACTCCATGTACCCAAGGGCCCGTGTCTTTGGTCCTGCCGCCATGTGTCGAACAACCATGTGCGACAACCTTGTATTACATTTTTGATCAGACGGTGAGTGGAATCCTTTGCAGACGATTTAAATACGCGACAAGGCATTGTAAGTGGCAGAGTGGCCTTGCTGCCACGATCCATTGAGATCCAGCCCTTTGTCGTTCAGATTCGACCCTCTTGTCTTTGTTAGTTATATCTCTTATATACTTGAAAATGTATGACTATCTTGGTTTCATATCTTATCTTGTAGTTTTATTCCTAAATATGAATCATTACAAATAGTTCTTATAGAAACATGATCCTCTAGTTTTCTCATGAACCTAGTTCATGAGTCTTTATCATTCTTATAAATCTTAATAAAATATCGATTCTTGATATATTAGCATGTATGTAATATGTAAATTAAGTACATCGCTATCTTTGAAGAAAGCCTGGGATTTCTGCAGAACAAAACATGATGAGCCGGTTTGGACCAGGTGGTTATGGAGAACAAGATCTCCTAAAAGGGTGATCCTATTCTGCTGGAAGCTCCTGCTTGGCAAACTTGTCATAGAAGATGTCTTACGATTCATGTTAAGATAAGACTTCATGAGACTTTCAAGAAGTTGAGTTATCATGTCAGAAATCATATTTCAGATATTTACTACTTAAGTTACTTTTATATACTTAGTATTCCCATATTATTTTCCTAAGCCTTTAGACTTACATGTCATAAATATTATATTAGAATTTAATTAAGTCATTCGATCAAACAAGAGTTTCAAATTAAGATTTATCCAGATAATAAGGATATCAAATTATGATTCAGATTTAGATTACTCAATATGTGGGTAGCCAGATATTTGATTAAGATACATGATAAGGGTTTTAGACCCAATCTTAGTTTTGTAATTGAGATTACTCATATTCTGATGTAGATTCAAATTTAGGGTCCATACATGTTCAATACTCAGTATTTAGTTTCATATAAGTCTAGATTTAGAATTTAGTAAGCTTAGACTTAAGATAATTAATTCAGAACCTTCACATGATACATTATATGATAAGTCCTCATTCAGAGAGTCCTGGGACGATTCAGAGGCATCTGTTGCCAATTTCAAAGGAGTGTTTACTCCATTTTAGAGGGAATGTCGTGCCAACAGAGGGTGCGTTGCACCGTAGAGGACACATGTGTGTCAATAGAGGACATGTTGTGCCAACAGAGGGTGTGTTGCACCATAAAGGACACTTCAGTGTCAATAGAGGAGGACTTATTGTAGAATGGTGGCCACAGTCAGATAAAAGTCATAATAAAAGATGCCTTAGTTCAGAGAATGTACATAATCTCATTCATAAGTTTTGTAAGAAGAGATCAAGATAATAGAAACATGACTCAGGCCCTTTGTGCAAGTCATGTGGCCCAAGTACCAAGTGCAGGCCAATTTTGAGACATAACCCAGGGCCAGAGTGCAGGTTATGTGACCCATGCACCTTAGTACAGGTCATGAGACCCAGGTACCAGAGTACAAGTATCCAGATAAATATAAAGTAAAAAGATGAGAGATAAGATAAAGAAAGAAGATATATTTATGTTTTAGATCTTATACAAAGTTTAATGTTAGTTTCATTGTTATAATGTTCAAAAGATATTTTGTAGCATTTTATCTCTTCAGTAATATGTATATTAGAATACTCATGCCACTTACGCTAACAACCATTTTTCCAATGCATGGCTAGGGACGAGATGTCCATAGGTGAGAAGTAGGAGCAGAGTGGATCCCAAAGACTCAAGCATAAGGATAGAATAGGATAAGATCTGGTGGGGTGCCAACTATAAGATGATCCTCAGGTTTATAAACTCAACGATATGTTTTAAATGTTTAGAACTTTAGAGTAGAGACTATGTCTCAAGATGTTGAGTTAGTTTTCCATGTGATATCCATTATGTTCCATTTGTAGGAACAATTGTGAGAATATTTCTTATCTTCAATTTGTGTGATTGATTATATTGTTGTTATGAATGCCAATTTTATGTAATGCCCCCTTCAGTGAACGAGTTATGGATAACTCGGTGTTGCTTCCACTATGTGCATGTGTGTGCTTAGGGAGTGTGTTACAGGCATCATCACAAATTTTTGGCTAACATGTATCATGGCTTAATTCCAAAAATAATAAAACATGCATCAACACCTAATAATACACTCTAGGAAAATATCAAAATAATGATGGAACATATTCATCATTAATGTAAAAAAATAGTCATTATAAATATTAAAGATGGAAAAGATAAGTCATTGTATGTTTTTCTTATTGGTCTTGCTACTAATAAAAATAAAGATGAATGATATCATACTTCTATCATAATCAACAACAATGGATGTTATTGTTGGGTTTTAAGGGAGACGTAGAAGGCAGCAGAAACAAAAAATTTCTTCTCTCCAAACCCAGAATCAAGGAATCGCGTCAATGTATATACAGTAGAAAGGATGGTTTGTAGAGATATACCTTGTCCCGAGGCTTGCTCGACGCCGTTACCTTGCGGCTTGCGTAGTCTTCACCTCCAATCTTGGACAGTGTCTGTGCAACACCTGGTCTCACCGGGACTGTCAGGATTGACAACTATCCTCTGAGCGACAGAAATCTCCCGCCTCTATAGTAATCCACTCGGACCACCTGGAACTCCGATCGCCTTGTCACACAAGGAACCAGAAGGTGTCACACCCTTCTGTCAGCGTACTAGTCACCGACACACTCTCCTGCAACCAGTCGCTATTCTACAGTTGTCTTTCCCATGCTATGCCTCTCTTATCGGGTAGCACTTGCTCGGGCTCTCTCGGTTACCACAACTAGAGAGAATGACAACTTTGTAGAGCAACTGGTGTTTTAAGTTGTACTTTGAGAAGCCCCCAATACCCCTATATATAGGAGGGTCATGGGACAAGGTTCTCTACTCCGGGAAATGTGGGATTAAAGCAGGAGTAGAAGGATTTGAGATTTTCCACAAAACAACCAACTGCACTAGCTGAACTGATCGTTTCAAGCATGAAATGGTCAGTTGGGGACCTGAGCCGATCGATTCACACCTGAACCGATCGGTTGGGGCACCTGAGCCGATCGGTTCAAGAATGAGCCGATCGGTTCGTGGTCCTGGTCCAACTCGAACTGACTTTCCAAGTTTGTTTCCAACTAATCAAATATTAGTCCTTGTCCAAATCAAATTTGTACAAGTGAAACAAATATATTTTTGCAAAAAGAGTCTTCTGACTTTTCAAACGATCTCGGTTGGTCACACGAATCGACCGGTTCAATAGTTGAGATGATCATTTCATTGACACATGAGCCGATCGACTCACCACTTGAGTTGATTGGTTCATCAACCTGAGCCGATCGGTTCAACCATGTGAGCTGATCGATTGGGACAGTAGACTGTGCAAATTAGTCAATTGCAGTTCCACTCAATATGATACTCTTAATCATCTGATCCAACACCTTCAACACTATGATACTGAGCTATCAATTGATTAAGTGTTTAATTGAACACTAAGCTCCTTTAGTAATCAATCTAAATATCATTAATTTGTGGATAAACTCCTCTTCCAAGTTAAATCCTATGTGTGTGACCCTGCAGGCCCATTTCACATTGGCAGTGAAAGTCCATAATACTTATGACTTCACAAGAAAAGAGTGGTGCCTAGTCGCACATCAGTGCTACCCAAGTGAAATAGAAATTTGGAGAATAACTCTCAATCCTACAATCCGTGATTGGTGTTACAGTGAATGTATAATTCCTTTGTCACTGATATCCCGAATGAACTCAAGGCATGGAACAATCATCCTGTCAACATACATTCACTTTCTTGATCTCAAAGTAGGTTGGAGGAGATATGTATGACATCAATATCACATACTGATTCACACATGTGTGTGCATGCCTATCTCAATCCTACTCATCAAGTGTCCATGGATATCAAACTCCCTCAGGAGGGACAAATCCCATATCTATCACTCACCCCTCAAAAGCCCCATGTGTCAAAGCCACCCAATCATCACCTTTATAACAACCCATGTTTTAGGACTGCGTTTAATGATGTGAAACTGTACCCAACGACATGTGTTGAGTGTAGTGATTTCAAGTCAAAGAATCACACTCACCACAATCACTGTGAGAACTGACTGTGACTACCATGTCATGGTTCCATGTGTCAAACTCACGGTGGGTCTATCCGGTACACTTGTTCTCTAACAAGTACCTATGTGTTTGGTTTGATATCTCCATATCATGACTAACAAGATTCGGTCATCAACCAACACCACAATCTAGTCTTGTGTGTCATTGCTGTCTATCTACCTTCCACAATGACATCTGATTAGGGACATAATAATAATGTACAAACTCTTAGCATCCATATGATCTCATCGTTCAGGTCCTTAACCTGAAAGCATATGTCATTGAGTATTGTAATTCTCTAGACATTCAATCCATTCTATCATTATCTCATATGAATGAACCAGAAAGAATTGGAAGCTTGCCTTTGATGTTTATCAAATCAATCTTAATGTATCCCACCAATCATCCCATGATTGGCTCTCAGGGCATACATACCAACAGACTCCCACTTGCACTGCGAGCCAATCACCCTTGAATCATATTCATAGTGATTCTTCAAACATGTCCCACATGTTACTATGCTCTATTGCTAACATAGTGAGTTATGGAAACACCTTGCCAAAGTCGGTATTAACTACATGTCTCTCATCTCTTCGTTATATGTCACACGCATGAGATGGAGTTGCCGTAATATCTGATCTAGAATTCCTTTGCTAACCTTTAGCCATATTGCATGATCAAGTACTCCTTACTTGTCATCAAAGATCAGAATCTCTATAAGTTCATCTCATGAACTTCCAAATCCATACAATATCCATTAATGTTCTCTAACACACGGATACACGACTTTTCCTTTTAAAACAGCTTTATTGGAACATTTCCATTTATCAACAAACATTCACTTTTATATATCCCATATATACTTTGCAATTAATTTTCTATCCTTTTCAGAAGTTCACTGAAAAACTACTAGAGGGGGGTGAATAGAGTTTTTGAATTATTTTCACAATTTATTGAATTCAAACAACCACAATTGAAATTGGAAGAAAGAGACAGGTGTTTAGAGTGGTTCCAACTATAGCAAATACTATAGTTGTCAGTCCACTACCCGGTTGCTTACCCAACCGGGATTTGAAAGTATTTATTTTATTACCTCTCGAGGATTTATACAAAATACAATACTTTCCTTTACACCCTTTGAACAGCCTTCACTTGAAGTAGGTGCACCAACTTTGAGATAGCCTTCTATGAAGTAACTCCAAGCTCCCCCTTGAAGTAGCCTTCCTCTCTAGAAGTAATCTCCCGTTGCACCAGCCTTCTGAAGTAGCTCAAAGTCTCCTTCTTCGCCAAGAAGATCTTCACCCTCTCCAATCCGCAGCCTCCAACCTAGGAGTAGCAAGGAGAGTACAAACAATAATGGGGAATAAGAAAGAAAAAGGAAATTACAACTTATCCTTTATAGCCCAAGGCTTGATTTGCCTAGATCAAGCGTATAGATCTCCTAACCAAGTGTGTGAACTTGTGATTGCAGTGGGTAGGAGATACTAGCCTATAGGACACGAATTATGAGCTAAGGAATGAAATGGCCAATTGTCACAATGCTCAAATTGATCACAAACAGATTGCACAAAGTATGCTCAAAGGTTTCTCAAGTGTAACAAGTGTAAACAAGTGAGTTTGAGTGTCCTATGGCTTGTCCTATTTATAGGAATGGCCTAAGGATGCTTAAGAACGTTCTAGACAACTTCTAGGGGTTTCTAAGTGCTTAACTAGCCGTTAGGTACAAAGTTGTTGTTTTAACAACGACTAATTAATTAATTCTGCAGTTGCTGTCAGAGACAATCTCGGTTGAGGAATGGTCGACCGAGACACCTACTCGGTCGAACTTTTGTCGACCGACAGGCACTTTGGAACAAGTGATTTGCAACGTCTTTCTCCAACTGCCAACTAACTTGTCTGTTGTGTCTAACGACTACTTTGGATCTTTCTCGGTCGAGGAGTTTGTCGACCGAGAGTGTCTCGGTCGAGGAGTTTGTCGACCGAGATTGATCATGTTTCAATGTTTCAATTTAAGCACTAATTAAATGTATGAGTGTGCTAATGTGATCTTATTTGAATGGGATGACTTGTCTAACTATAGTGTTTAGCTAGGGAAAATCTAACGCTTGATTTACATACAATTCTAAGTACTTGTACATTATATTTTTGTACAAGTTTTTACAACAGTGATTACATTGCATGAAAATATAAATATGTAAGCTTGTGGATTTTCCCTTGTTGCTTTGTCATCCTGCACACTCAAGTAGCTCGTTAGATTAATAAGAATGAAATGTTTGTCATAATCAAAACAAAGGGATTTATAGATGTCCATTTAGCCAATAATCTCCCCCTTTTTGAAGATGACAGACATTTCCAAAATATAAAAATAAAGGAAAGATAAACCATATGAGTTTCATACCTTTAGATTACCTTTTGTAGCTTTTCCTCTTGTTTATAAAATGTGTGCTTATTATTCCCCTTGAATTATGGAACATGAAATCCAATTCACTAGGGAATATAGCAACCTTCAATGTAAAGCCAAGAGTTTATTCATGAAACTCATTGATTGAGTTTTTCAAAGTTTTAGTTTTATATTTATTTATCCCCCTTTGTCATTTCAAAAGGATATCCGTTTAGAAATAAAAACTCCCCCTTAATTAGATGTCCCATCAAATCTAATGAAAAAGATGTCCATTTAGAAGCCAAAATATCATGATGTAATTAAGAGTTTTTGTTTAAGTAGCACAAATATCAAAGAAAACATCTTCCAAAGGAGTGATAAGTAATTGCTTCCTAATTTTGTTAAATTGATCTAGTGGAAGCGGTTTTGTAAAAATATCATCCAATTGATCTTCCGTATCAACATGATGAAGGGAAACATGATTCTTGGAGATGTTATCCCTTAAAAAATGATGACGGATTTCAATATGTTTAGCTCGGCTGTGTAAAATAGGATTGTGTGCTAAGTTTATAGCGCTCGTGTTGTCACAAAAAATAGGCGTAGATGAAAGAGTAAAACCATAATCGTTTAATACTTGTTGCATATAAAGCACTTGAGCACAACAAGATCCAGCTGCCATATATTCAACTTCAGTTGTAGATAGGGAAACCGTATTTTGTTTCTTGCTAAACCAAGATACTAAAGCTCTCCCTAACAAGAAACAACCACCACTAGTACTCTTGCGATCAAGGCGACAACCAGCATAATCCGCATCAGTATAAGCTTTAAAATCCAAGGATTGTCCTTTTGGATACCATAAACCAAAACAAGTAGTGCCGGCTAGATAACGAAGAATTCGTTTAACTGCTAGAAAATGAGAGTGCATAGGTTGCGATTGAAATCGAGCACAAAGACCAGCTGGAAACATAATGTCCAGTCTAGAAGCAGTTAAGTAAAGCAAACTACCAATCATGGCTCTATATAAGGAATCATCAATAGGTTCCCCATTTTCATCCTTATCAATTTTAATAGAAGTAGCCATAGGAGTAGTAGCATGTTTGCACTGATCCATCCCAAAACGTGTTAAGAGTTCTTTAGTATATTTTTCTTGGCTTATGAATATTCCGGCAGGTGTTTGCTTAATTTGAAAACCAAGAAAGAAGGTTAGTTCACCCATGAGGCTCATTTCAAATTCTTTTTGCATAATATCACTAAATTGTGTGCACAATGAATCATTAGAAGCTCCAAAAATAATATCATCAACATATATTTGCACAACAAGGAAATCAGATGTATATGTTTTGAAAAATAAAGTAGAATCTGAATTTCCAATAGAAAAACCATTATCAAAAAGATATGTCTTGAGCCTTTCATACCAATTTCTAGGTGCTTGTTTTAAACCATAAATTGCTTTCTTAAGTTTATAAACATAGTCACCTTTTTCCGGTATTTCAAAACCAGGTGGTTGGGCAACATATACTTCTTCTTGAATGATGCCATTTAGAAATGCACTTTTTACATCCATTTGGTAGAGTTTGATGTTTTTATGTGTAGCAATAGCTAGTAACATTCTAATAGCTTCAAGTCTAGCTACCGGTGCATACGTTTCATCAAAATATATTCCTTCTTGTTGATTATATCCTTGTGCTACTAACCGAGCTTTATTCCTTATTACTTCTCCTGACTCATTTAGCTTGTTCCTAAAAACCCATTTAGTTCCTATTATGGTTTTATCTTGTGGTTTAGGAACTAAATCACATACATCATTTTTAGTGAATTGATTCAATTCTTCTTGCATGGCTATTATCCAATAGTCATCTTTAAGAGCTTCAGATATCTTTTTAGGTTCAATGATAGAAACAAAAGCCATGTTTGCAACATCTTTAAAGGAAGAACGAGTTTTGACTTTATCATTAGGATCTCCAATAATTAATTCTTGAGGATGATCTTTAATAATTCTAGGTGTAGGTTGTGGTTCAGCTTGGTGATTATTTGTAGCACCTTTCTCACTATCGTTTGGTATGTTTAAATTTTCGAATTGATTAGTGAGATCTATGATTTCTAGATTTTCAGATTTGGATTCTTCATGAAAAGAAACATGAATAGATTCCTCAACTTTTCTAGATATAGTGTTATATACTCTAAAAGCTTTGCTAGAAGTGGAATATCCCAAAAAGAATGCTTTGTGTGATTTTGAGTCAAACTTATCTCTATCATCTTTGGTATTTAAGATATAGCATGTGGAGCCAAAGGTACGAAAATAGTCAACTCTAGGTTTCTTAGAATGTATTAGTTCATATGGAGTTTTCTTTAAATGAGAGTGAACAGTTACTCTATTTAGCACATAGCATGCAGTGTTTACAGCTTCAGCCCAAAACGTTTTGGGTGTGTTATGTTCAAGCATCATAGTTCTAGCCATTTCTTGAAGTGATCGATTTTTCCTTTCAACTATACCATTTTGTTGTGGGGTGCGTGGAGTAGAAAAATTATGAGTGTACCCTTGAGATGTACAAAACTCTTCAAATGTATGGTTTTCAAATTCTCCACCATGATCACTTCTAATGGTACATATTTTGCTTTGTAATAGATTTTCAATTTTGGAACAAAATTGTATAAAAACATGAATAGTATCATCTTTAGTTGCAATAAAGTGTACCCATGTGTATCTACTATAATCATCAACAATAACAAAACAATATCTTTTACCACCAATAGATTGTGTCCTCATGGGTCCAAATAAATCAATATGAATTAATTCTAAGGACCTACTGGTGCTAAGTACATGTTTTGGTTTAAAAGAGGTTTTGATTTGCTTTCCCATTGTGCATGGTTCACAGTTTTCAACTTGATCAAAAGATAAAGTAGGCAATCCACGAACAAGATCATATTACACTAACTTTTTAATAACATGTGAACTAGCATGTCCTAGCTTTTTATGCCATACTTGTAAGGTGTTTTCATTTGCAAGCAAGCATTTTCCCACTACTGATTTCATAGAGTTAGGTTTAAGAATATAAAGATTTCCAACTCTATTTCCTTCATAAACAACATTTGTAGTGTTTTCTATCAATAACTTGCAGCAAGTTTTGTTAAATAACACATCATAACCACTATCACATAATTGACTAACACTTATCAAATTATGGTGCAAACCATCAACGAGTAGAACATTCTTTATTTCGAGGTTTGTACCAACATTACCTATTCCAACGATTTTGCCCTTACCATTGTCTCCAAAGGTGACTGTTCCACTTTTCTTTTCTTCAAAGGTTTGGAATGCATCCTTGTTTCCGGTCATATGTTTGGAACATCCACTGTCAACCACCCATTCCTGCATTAAAATGTAGATTTTGGTACCCATGTGATGGTCCGATATGGTTAGAATCATTTAAGTACAGATTTGTATAAAAGTTCTGAATCAGAAGTCCAGTCGGTCGACAATTGTTCGACCGACATATGTCTCGGTCGACAAATTGTCGATCGAGAAGATTACTGTATTTCAAACTGGAAAACACAGAAATGTAGCTCGGTTGACCAATTTTCGACCGAAATAATTGTTGTAAATTTTGATATGTTACAGACATTCGGTCGGTCGACAATTCTTCGACCGATTAATTGGTTCGGTCGACAATACTTCGACCGACAAAGTTTCTATTTCAGTACAATAATGCAAAAAATTAACAATAAGCATGAAATCTTTTGTTTAGTTGAGATAAGACAATATAAATAGCAAGATGGAGCTTTTTGGTCATATCTCAACTAAATTCTATTTGATTCTACTAAGTTTGAGGTTTTGGGACCCAAACTAACTCCGAATCCTTAGTTTTATAAGGGCATGAAAAGGAATAGTGTCCAAGGCGTAAACAAAAATGGCAAGTAATAGAATCAACTTCATTTCTCTTTCTTGCCATTGTGTTCTTGGGTACAAACATAGTTTGAGTTCTTTTGGGTTGATTTTTCTTTGGAGCATATCCCAAACCTTTTCTTCCGTTGAAAACATTACCAATGCTTACGATGTTATCAAGTATATCTTTTCTTCTTAACTCATAAATTTCTCTTTGCAGCTGAGCAATATCATTCGTTTTCTTGTGTAAATCTTTTCTTGCTTGATCTAATTCAGATAGCAATGAATCTTTTTCTTTTATAACATTATCATAGTCTAGATGGTTACACAAAATAGGTTGAGTCTGAAAATCTTTTAGTTTAGATAACAAATCAGTCTTTTCTTTAGAAAGAAGATCAACATTTGTTTCTAAAATGAGTAACTTTCTAGTGCAATCATCCAAGGATGTTTTTAAAGACAAATTTTCAAGATCAATGTTATTCTTGTCAGAAGAAAGAGTATCTAATTTAGCACTTAGCTCATAATTTGATTTGATAACCTTTTTTAGTTTCTTCTTGACATCAACATACTTATCATGAATTTCTTGTAGACTAGTAACTAACTCTTCTTTAGAAAGATCAAGTAGGCTTACCTCTTGAGAATCTTCATCATCTTCTCTTGCCATTAGACAATCCGCCATTTCTTCTCCGCTTTCACTACTTGACTCGTCCCATGCAGCTTTATAGGCTTTTTCTCCCTTCTTCTTGTGTGAGCTTTTCTTTCCTTTCTTTGCTTTAGGACATTCATTTTTGAAATGCCCTTTCTTCCCACATTCAAAGCACCTAGGAGGGGTAGAAGAAGAGCTGGAAGTTTTGTTAGATTTAAATCTTCTGTATTTCTTACCATTTACTATCAAGGCTTCTTCTCCCTCTTCTTCACTTGACTCCTCACTTTCTTGTGTGACAGCCTTTGAAGCTTTTAGAGCCACATCCTTCTTCTTTCCTTGCTGAAGTTCACGTTCTCTTCTTTCTTCCTCTTCTAGGGTTGCTTCATGAGCTTCTAAGTTGCCAATAAGTTGCTCCATTTTCAGTCGAGTGAGGTCGTTTGCTTCTTCGATGGCTGTCACCTTTGGCTTGTATTTTGGAGGAAGTGAACGAAGGATCTTTGATACCTGATCTTCTTCAAGGATAGGTTTTCCTAGAGCACTTAAACCATTAACAATAGTAGAAAATTTTGCAAACATTTCACTAATAGATTCATCAGGATCCATACGAAAGTGTTCAAACTTTTGTTTAAACATGCTAATTTTGGAATTTTTGACTTGGACTGTTCCTTCATAGGTTATGGATAATCTATGCCAAATATCATAGGCTGTGTCACAATTAGATATTCTATTAAATTCTCCTACCGATATACAACAATATAAAATGCTTACAGCTTTTGCATTCATTTGAGCTAGCTTTACCGTATTTGCATCCCATTCTGCAAATTGAATTTGAGGGAGCTCATATGGAGTTGACACCATTCTCCATAGGTCCCAATTGATGCCTAGGAAGTAGAACTACATCCTTCTCTTCCAATATTGGTAGTTTGTTCCATCAAACGCTGGAGGCCTAGCAACAAGTGTCCCTTCGAGGTTCAGGTTGTTGAGTACTCCATCACCCATTTCTTCAAGACTTTGTTAGGGTTCCTTGAAGCCCGCTCTGATACCAATTGAAAAACTACTAGAGGGGGGTGAATAGAGTTTTTGAATTATTTTCACAATTTATTGAATTCAAACAACCACAATTGAAATTGGAAGAAAGAGACAGGTGTTTAGAGTGGTTCCAACTATAGCAAATACTATAGTTGTCAGTCCACTACCCGGTTGCTTACCCAACCGGGATTTGAAAGTATTTATTTTATTACATCTCGAGGATTTATACAAAATACAATACTTTCCTTTACACCCTTTGAACAGCCTTCACTTGAAGTAGGTGCACCAACTTTGAGATAGCCTTCTATGAAGTAACTCCAAGCTCCCCCTTGAAGTAGCCTTCCTCTCTAGAAGTAATCTCCCGTTGCACCAGCCTTCTGAAGTAGCTCAAAGTCTCCTTCTTCGCCAAGAAGATCTTCACCCTCTCCAATCCGCAGCCTCCAACCTAGGAGTAGCAAGGAGAGTACAAACAATAATAGGGAACAAGAAAGAAAAAGGAAATTACAACTTATCCTTTATAGCCCAAGGCTTGATTTGCCTAGATCAAGCGTATAGATCTCCTAACCAAGTGTGTGAACTTGTGATTGCAGTGGGTAGGAGATACTAGCCTATAGGACACGAATTATGAGCTAAGGAATGAAATGGCCAATTGTCACAATGCTCAAATTGATCACAAACAGATTGCACAAAGTATGCTCAAAGGTTTCTCAAGTGTAACAAGTGTAAACAAGTGAGTTTGAGTGTCCTATGGCTTGTCCTATTTATAGGAATGGCCTAAGGATGCTTAAGGACGTTCTAGACAACTTCTAGGGGTTTCTAAGTGCTTAACTAGCCGTTAGGTACAAAGTTGTTGTTTTAACAACGGCTAATTAATTAATTCTGCAGTTGCTGTCAGAGGCAATCTCGGTCGAGGAATGGTCGACCGAGACACCTACTCGTTCGAACTTTTGTCGACCGACAGGCACTCTGGAACAAGTGATTTGCAACGTCTTTCTCCAACTGCCAACTAACTTGTCTGTTGTGTCTAACGGCTACTTTGGATCTTTCTCGGTCGAGGAGTTTGTCGACCGAGAGTGTCTCGGTCGAGGAGTTTGTCGACCGAGATTGATCCTGTTTCAATGTTTCAATTTAAGCACTAATTATATGTATGAGTGTGCTAATGTGATCTTATTTGAATGGGATTACTTGTCTAACTGTAGTGTTTAGCTAGGGAAAATCTAACGCTTGATTTACATACAATTCTAAGTACTTGTACATTATAGTTTTGTACAAGTTTTTACAACAGTGATTACATTGCATGAAAATATAAATATGTAAGCTTGTGGATTTTCCCTTGTTGCTTTGTCATCCTGCACACTCAAGTAGCTCGTTAGATTAATAAGAATGAAATGTTTGTCATAATCAAAACAAAGGGATTCATAGATGTCCATTTAGCCAACATTCACATCAGTGTAACTCTTTACAATGAACCCTTCCTTATTTCCATAGAACTAGTACTTCTCAAGTACTTATCAAGTTCTTATGGTATTCCAGTAACCCTTACTGGAACTAGACAGACATCCACTCATCATGTCCCACATACGAGTTATTAGGATGAGCACATCATATTGTCATCTCCTACATACAAGATGATGAATGCATTTTATTCTTGCTATGTCCATGCATGCAAGATAATGGGATGATTACTTACATGATATATCCATATCTATTCTTAGTGTTCCCATTCTTCATAAGAATTTGGACACTTGGCCTTGGGATATTAACTCCATGTAACATGGATAAGTTTTCTCCCACTAAATCTGTGCACACTGAACCCTTCAATATAGATTGCCAATGTATGCTTTCTCTTTTCAGGTCAAGAGGTTTTCGAGAACTATCTCTATAGATCTCTATTCCTATCACATAGGAAACATCTCTATCTTCCATAAAGATAACTTCCACTTTGGATTTCCATTCTAGAACATTTCCATTTCACATCATCATGTGGAATGTGAATATCCTCCCACTAAACCACATATCCCTTCTTTATCTTTGACATATCATTCAAACCCTTTGACTATATTATCAAAATAAAGATCATAGTTTTGAATTGCTTGTACTCAATCAATCACATTGATTAGTCCATTGTAACTTATAGACTTCATTTGCATTAATGGATTCATAAACCTTATAGGTTGTGTCACGTACACATCCTCATTTTATTCCTTATAGGAAGGAGTGCTAAAGCTAGGGTTTCCTACCTATCTTCTTCAATCTACCTTGTTATTTGGAGTTTCTACATCATCTCTAAGGTGAATTATATAACTTTCTCCCTGATTATTGCTCACACTCACCTTGCATGTGCAAAATATTAACCTAAAACATGGTTATGAGTGGAAAGATAATATCCTTTACCTAGGGCTTGTGTTTACCTGGTGATGTTGAGTAGATAACTCTTCTTGGAGGAACCCAAAACCCTTGTGCATTAACCTTAATTGATGACAAAAGTTTTGGTCCTTACATGCTAGTGGAAATGATGGTTTTACTCTCTCAAATGATGGTTGTTAAATTAGGGTTTGGAGTTGATCTTCTTGCTAATGATGCAACTTGATGACCTTTTGGATCATTCATGGTAACCACATGTTTTATATTCTTATTGGGTCACCAAGATTTCACCCTCTTAGTGGTCGATGAGACTTTATTATCTCCATGGTATCCAATATTTTCTCTCCCTTGATGGGTCGCTAAGTTTTGATGTATGTGGTTGCTATGAATGTTACATCTTATGTGGTCGAAAGTAATTTTTACATCTCAAGTGGTCAATGAGATTTACACTTTTGATTGTTGCCAACAATTGTGATTCTGATCGGTCTCCAATGCTTTATGTTTTCATCGGTCACCAATGTTGCTTAACCATATCAGTCGTTGATGTAACCCTAACCCTAGTGGTTGTTGATGGTTCTTACGCTTAGTTGTCACTGATGGAGATTAACCTCAACGGTCGCCAAAATGGTGAACCCTAATTTCAGTGATCGCCAAGGAGGATCCTACCATAGGTGGTCGATGAGGAATTCTGCCCATGGTGGCTATGTATCCTGGTCTATGATTGATGGTGTTTTGATTAAGTAACCATAATTCATTAATGCTTGGTCACACATTATTTAGTAGTGGTACCTTTTCCCTCAAATGATTACAAATCTAAGGTTTTGTATAATGGTGATTGGAAATGTTAGCTCAAATATCCTTATTGAACCTAACCCTAATACAAGTAAATGATGATGATACATAGCTTCCTTATGTGACTAGTATGACGAAGGACGTACTTTCTCTCTCTATGTTTTTATAACCCTAATTTGTTGTCATATGAACATCATAGTTCTCAATTACAATGTATGTCGAACTTATGCATCACAAGTGTAGTGATGTTGATGAATTTTGATGAGGCATGGAAGGATAATGATGTTCTTGTAGGGAACAATGTGAGTGGTCTTATGACCTTTGACATGGTTTTGTGCCTAATTTAGGTGTTAATCTCTTCATGATGTGGCAAGGACTTGTATCTTGTGATAGTATGATGATTAGTATAGTCTCATGTATGGTAATGAAAGAGTACCATGTGATGATGTGATAAGCATTATATTTCATACGTATTATATTTTTTGAAGTTGAAATCTACCCATGTTTTTGTAGAACTCTTTAGGATTTGTATGTAACTTGATTGATTCAACTTTAAATCACCTAAATGGACTTAAATAATCAAGTGAAACCCCAATCATGTAGTGGCCCATACCATAGACCCACTCTAGTGTCAAGATTTGTTGGATGGTTAAATGAGTATTCCTCTAATGGATGCTCAGAGTCATATAATGTTGAGTATATGCATGTTTTTGAGGATGGTTGCGGTCGTACCTCGGCAGAAGAACAACTACGGTCATATCACATATATTTTTATATATGATGTGATTGAGGACAACTACGATTGTACCTTGAATGATAGGGTTTAGATACCCTGGTTACCAGTTTCATGACCTATATACCAAGGGAGGACTAGGCTATTTTGTAGTTGAGCTATATATATCAATGTGGTTGACTTGTACTGATCGAGGGAAGATGAGATCATACAAGTCTGGCTCTCCTAGATCTTGTATGGCACTGATTTTGACTTAGTAGTGGTTAGCTGGAGTCTGAGTGGTATACCTAAAACTCCTAGGGTTTAATAAAATACTTAATACAACCATGTAGTATATTTTCTTAGGATTAAACATGATTCACATTGGTTGTTAACCCTTGCCTTGTTTCTTATACATCTTGGTTATTATATATTGCAATCAGAGAAATTAAATGTCTAATAGATGATAGTCTTACATGTTGCGATGCCTATCTATTTAGCTAGATTAGTAAGTTTAATATGCTGAATCTTCTTAACCTTATTAGTAATTTTAACCTGCATAATCTATTTAGTAATAATGATACTTGTTGTAACCAATTACCGTTGGGTGAGAGTTATATCTCTCAAAGGGACATGGGTCTCATCTCGTGGGTCACCACATCTTTTTAGGTGGTCTTCAACGATGTGGTCAGGATCGTGGTTCTGAGTAGGAGTAGCTTGGAGAATAGTAGAATAAGAAGGTGGGATAGTATTTGTACAGTCATAGAGTCATCCATGTACTCTTTGGTCTGGGTAGGGGATGTTTTGTGAATGATATGTATAATGCTTTGTAGTTTTGGTAGTATGTTGATGTTTGTATATGTGGAACATCCCATTTGTATATAGGTTGGGGCTGATGCCACTGGATATATATTTAAATACCTTATATGGTATGTGTTCATATACAAGTTGTCGAATCTTTAAGTAATGTTTCTAAACATGATGGTAATGTTGAAAGAGGTTTTAATTTACCCACTTTTCTAGCTATGAGATTAATTAGAAGTTGATCAATGGTTTTGTTTTGAATTATCTCGCTCAGGTGTTGTTGTGCCACATGTATTAATTTTATGATTTGTACCTAAGAACAAACTTATAATAGTTTAACTTAAATTAATTATGATGCAAATTCGAGTACTTGGAAATACCCAAAGTAAACACCTTCAAGGTTGAGAATTTCTTGACTAGACCAATTGTACTAGACTGTTTAGGACTATTGTAGTATTTTATGATGGGTTATATTACTTTCAAGGAAGTCAATCGACCCATAAAATAACCCATAGACAGGGAGCACTGTCACTAGTAAATTCAAAGGAGAAACTTAGCCGATTGATTGACCAAAGGACTCCATGGGATACCCGTCATCTTGGAGTCTACTAAGGAAATCCATCTGCACATGTTGTTCATGTAGATTCGTTTTAGTGCTAGAATAATAGTTATAGGGGCTTGAAAAGTGGAAAATGATCTATTGAATGCCACCTACTCCCCTCTAAAACAACTATCATTCATCCAATTCAAGAGAAGTGGCTAATATAAATCCCAACTAATAGCAACCTAATGCGAGATTCCAAAGGTAACCAAGTGGTCCTTATGTAAAAGTTGAGAGATTTTGCCTCAAGAATCTCCTAATCACTCCCTTAGGTTTTGTTTCTTACTTCAACTAGTATGGATAGGATACTTGTAAGAGAGATATACCTCA
The DNA here is from genome assembly GCA_963693085.1 of Alisma plantago-aquatica. Classification (NCBI taxonomy): domain Eukaryota; kingdom Viridiplantae; phylum Streptophyta; class Magnoliopsida; order Alismatales; family Alismataceae; genus Alisma; species Alisma plantago-aquatica. Next base: position 186,379,922 of record OY856415.1, read on the forward strand.
TTATGATCTTGTAAAACTCTCATCTTGCATCTAATCTCTCTGCCACAAAGGTTTATCAAATCTTTTACTTGGATGAGGAAGGTGAAGGGAAGGTAACCATAAGTAAGGCAAGGTAATCCCTTAGGTAAGATTCTTTTCTCCTTCCCAAAAAATGAAGTTAGTTACTCTTGATCTAAAAATAGATTGTCTTGGTGTTTCTCTTTTAGTGGCAATACAAGGTGTTCAAAATTTCTATAGTTTGTCCTCTCTAGGAGCAGACCTACATCATTTCAAGACACAATCACTCCAAACACTTGTGTTAAATTGTGGTAAACTCAATCTATCACATCCTTTCTTTCTTTATTTGTTGCACTTAAATTATGGTATAGTCTAAACGTTTGACAACTTCTCTTGAAGTTTTTAATATCTCAACTCACCCCCAATGTTGATCATAGGATTAAAAATTGGTGTAACATGATAAAGAAATATAATAATGCATATAAATGGCTTACACAAGTTTCACTTGTAAACATTTCATTTTAGGAGTAACAATACAAAAGATCAAGCAATATGTTTAGTGAAATATATCAACAATACACATACTAAAACAAAACAATATACAAAAGGTAAGGATGAATGCATGATTTTTTGTAAAGTAGTACAACAAATTTTGAACATCATTACTATATATTAAATAAGTCTTTATGAACAAAACACAAATCATTGACCAAATCATATTTCTCCACACCCTCATACATCAATATATATATGATCCATTACTTGAAAAGAAGAACCAATGGAGATTGGAAAAATTTATGTCCTACGTTGATAGATAATATTGAATCTAAATTTGTATAGACTTAACCTACTAATATAGTAGAGATAAAGTCTTTTTGTACAAAAAGAAAATTTCCTACAAGATGCGCATTTTTTCTGTACAAAAGAAAGACAAATCTGTATATGTTCTATATACTTTCCAACTAATACAAATAGTTATATAATTGTACATAAATAAGTTATAGTTCACAAAATGTAGATACTAGTACAAAATGTTACACTACCTAGGCTAAAGATGGCAATCTTGCCTAGTAGCATTACTGTAAAGTAATATAACAACAATACACATACCAAAACACAACAATATACAAAAGGTAAGGATGAATGCATGATTTATTGTAAAGTAGTACAACAATTTTTTAACATCATTACTATATATTAAAGAAGTATTCATGAACAAAACACAAATCATTGACCAAATCATATTTATCCACACCCTCATACATCAATATATATATGATCCATTACTTGAAAAGAAAAACCAATGGAGATTGGAAAAATTTATGTCCTACATTGATAGATAATCTTGAATCTAAACTTGTATAGGCTTAACCTACTAAGATAGTAGAGATAAAGTCCTTTTGTACAAAAAGAAAATTTCCTACACGATGTGTATTTTTTCTATACAAAAGAAAGACAAATCTGTATATGTTCTATATACTTTCCAACTAATACAAATAGTTATATAATTGTACATAAATAAGTTATAGTTCACAAAATGTAGATACTAGTACAAAATGTTACACTACCTAGGCTAAAGATGGCAATCTTTCCTAGTAGCATTACTAATCATGTCTACCAATCTCACTTGGATCCATAAGTAAAAATGTTGACAAAGACAATGAGGGACAACCAAACATCAATCCAACCATAGCATCAGTAGACAAAGCCAAAATACAAACCATATATATAGAAAATATGATGTGTAGGTAAATACCAAAGTTGAAAAGTAATATGACATTAATAGATCATATATGACAATACTATGAAATTATAAAATCCTTAATTTTGTGAGAAGGAAACTAAAAAAACAAACATATGTGACTTATCCTACTTTTCCTATGACTTAAACCCTTAACTAACATCCTAGGATGTGAGAATCCAGATAAAATGATTTTAAAAGTAAAAATTAGAGTATCAATATTAACAAGATGCACTTCCTTTTTACTGAGTCCATCAATAGGAACTATGAGTTTGGATACAATAATACTCAGACATGTGACATGCATGGATATTTTCCGTAGTTGTGTATGTATTAGGAAAAAGCGCACAAAGAAGGTAAATGTTGGTATGTAGAGTCACTCATTGTTTCTACAACTATACCACAACCTTGGAATTGGGGGCCAAGAATTACACCCTAGGTTTATGCAACACACTAATTTTTGGTCAATCATAGCAGACAAAGTGACAATCACAGTTGATGGCCACGACAATGATTGAAACAATACTATATTCTAAGACATATCTATAAAAAGTGGAATTTATCAATGAAGAAAGCAGTACTGAGAAACCAATTCCTAAATTAAAGGAGTAGGTCGACAATTATGTAGGGATTGGGGAGCCATGCCTCCCCCATGAATTAAAAAAAGTATACTAACAATTGAAGCTCAACTTGTTGAAGTCACATAATATACCCATTCGTCTTTATCATGTGAAGCAATCATTGATCCATTAGTTGTATTGTGATTTTTTGCCAACATTAGTTTTAAAAGAAGTCATAAATGATAAAGATAATAATTACCACATTACAATAAATTATTTGTTGATTGCTAGCTATATAGTATTTAGACATTAAAACCCTGCATTCTAGCTTCTCTACAAAATAATATAATGTGTAATGGATGCATAGACTCTCTATATTTGTGCCAGACTCTAAATAATTAACATATAAGTATGAGCTGAAACTACCTTTACCTACATTAAAATTGTCAAATAGTAGTATCTTTGAGTAAGGTTTCATTGTACAAAAAGTTACACATTGATGTCATCTTTGTCGGATCCTAGATGGGTGATTGGATTCTCTAGAGGGGGGTGAATAGAGATGAATGTACTTAAATAAAATTCATTAGACCTTTAATTTATATCATAAGATAAGGTTGCTAAATAGAAAATTTGAGTGAAATAAAACATGCATATCAAGGGGGAGAGAGAGAGATTCAACAAGCACCAAGAGACAATCTATGTAGACTGGTTCCACACTCCAAGCTAGGAGTATGTCAATCCACTAGCTACCTAGAGAGGTCAACCTCTAGGATTTCTTAACCATTGAACTCTTACATTCATTCATAAGACTTACAATACATGACCCACCAAAGGACTTACCTATCCAATACAAAGAGTCTTCAACCTTACCAAGGTCTTACCCACTTTGCAAGGAGTCTTCCACCTTCTTCCAAGGAATTACCTACTCTTGCACAAGTCTTTAGCCTTCCATGAATTACCCACTCTTCTTGGATCTTCAACCTTTGACTTCACCTTCACTTGGAGAAGCTTCCACCAAGGACTTACCCATTTGAGCAAGGAGCCTTCTGCCTTCACTAAGGGCTTACCCACTCTTGCTCCAAGTCTTCATCCCTGATCTTCACCAAGGTACTCCTTCCCTTATTCATATCCAAGAGAGAGAACCTTCATCTTCATGGTTGAAATGAGAGATAGGGAGGTGGTGGAAGTGAGAGCCTCACAAGATATACATGCAGGAGTAGCTCTCTTACAAATTTCCTACTCACTCTAATGAATGTAGCAAGTGATTAAGCTTAGAGAGAGAGTGGAGGCTGTAGGATACACTCAATTATAGAATAGGAACCTCATATAGAGTTTTGCATTGAATGCTCAACCTTGGAATGAAGCCCAAGGGGTCCTATTTATAGTCGGGGATGCCTCTTAGCCTTTGGGAACACTTGAGAATAAAAACTAGCAGTTTTGTGTCTTGTAACAGATATATTTTTGCTTGTTGCAACTCTACAATGGCTAGAAATGCTTTTCTGTACTTTCCCATATAGTGCAATCGGTCGAGTTTCTATAAAGATAACTCGACCGATCCCACTAAGAGACAAGATCAATTTAGGCCATTGGTCGAGTTTTTCCTGGGGTAACTCGAATGATTCACTTAAATCAGTTTTAGACTGCAGAGGGATCAGTCAAGTTATGTGAGATGAAAACTCGACTGATCAAAAGTCGTTTTCAAGATCCAATCTGGATCGGTTGAGTTTGCAACTCGACCAATGAACAACCTAATGTGAATTTTAGAAAATAGCTTTTGAGTACTTAAACATTCGATCTAAGTGCTCCTGATTTTTTATAAGCTTAATTACAAGTCATACAATCATTACAAGTGATTTACAACATGATTCTAATGGATTTACATCATATTCCAAAAATGTGCACTTGTATTGACTTTGACTTGTCTTTTCTCCAATTTGATATGTTCAAGTTAGGGTATTTGGAGTGTGTCTATACCTAATCTAAAATCACTCCAGTAGAGACATTAGACACAAATAAGTGGAATGGTTTAGTCATCATCAAAACAAGGGTTTAGTCAATTTAGATGTTGAATCAACAATCTTCTCACACAATATCATCGGAGAACCGACCACAAACTTGTCAAGTCTTTTTAAAGGTAGTGTCAAACTACAAACTATTTTTTGATAATGTATGTATGACATTATTGTTTATCAGACTATTGAGCCATCTAATTCATGTAAAATTTTTGATTTAAAATCATCATGTCTTTTTACCATCTAGGTGCCACTGCTTTGGCTAAAACCAACATATTTCAATTATTTGTCAAGTTGTAATTTTCTTATTTTATAAGTTTTTCGTCTTGTACCTTTTGTACTTATTCTATCAAAAATTTCAAGAATACATTTAGTTCTATAAATAGATTACTTTTAATTAGTTTTGTAAAGTTATCACTTTATGAACAAGACATCAATGCCATCTCCGGCATAAGAACAATGCACCATCGGTATTATTTTGACAAGATAAGTTCAAACAAAACCTCAATTTTTCTGAAAGAATATTAACTATATATTAACACATATTAGGAGTCAATTGAATTAAAAAAATTCTATTGACTGTTCAGAATATTATCTAGTTCTACTATAAAAGAAATATATACATAGTTAAAGGGGTGAATATGATGAGATTATTTGAAAAGGAGAAAACATAAAATTATTCTTTATCTACTTTAGGGAAACAACATACCTATTTCAATATTCTAGTCAAATATTGTGTTGATTAGTATAATATTGATGCCCCTGTAGTGTCTGGCCTTATAATGTTTGTTAAGAACATACATGACTGAAAGACAATCAAATAACAATTCCACTTCATTTTTCATGTAATGATACTTTTAGCAATGATAGATAAAAGAGCTCTTAAGTTGAATTGCATGTTGAACAAAAGAAATGATTAATCATAGTATTTCAAGCCCTTCTTTTTGTCTTGGCACAAACATATAATGGCTTTAGCAGTGATCATGTTTGTCTTCTATTGTATAAATATTAACTAGATTATTTTGAGGATCATGAAAAATTCCATTTGAGATATAAATTTTGTCATTCTATGAGAGATTCTCCTACATATATAGAGTCCAAACCTTTGAGCTTTCTACAATAGTAACATTAGGTTATACTTTATAGTAAAACATCAAAGAATGAGAATAATTTTCTAGGAAAATGGATTTTCTTTTCTAGATAAATGCATTCATGGCATAATAACTCTTCTAGTTTTTGGTTCCATTACTGAGCTTGCATTTTAGTATGATTTTTCTCAAGAAAAGAATTCAAAATAAAGTAAATGAAAATTTTCCGATTGATTTTTTATAGTTCATCTTGAAAGTGAGAATTCCAATTTATTTGGCATTAATTATATTTATAAATGAATTAAAATATTAAAGGAATAAAATATCAGTACTAACAGATGTAGAATATTCTATTATGTATGTAACATCCAAACATTTCTTCGTAAAATAAGGTTAGGGTTTTTGACATATTTTTTACTAATCAAACACAAATTTGGGACCTTGACGCAAATAACCCTAAATGAAAATATTTTCCTTAATAGAGAGATATAGCATAATTTCTTCTTTCATCCACCCTATAATCAATCTTGTATATCCATAGCCTTAAAATAATGCATTTTCTCTCTCCTTCAAGATAATTTCCCCCAAGAGGAAGAACAGGTAGAAAAGACAAATATGAGTGTATGATCACCCCTATTCTCGAATTTACTATAATGACTGACTAATAAAAGGTTGATCCACTTTATCCCAATTTTTCATGTATTTAAATTTAAATAATGACACATGTGGAATTTATGAATAAAATATGGTTAAAACCTAAATATAACTAAACAGGAAGGTTCTAGACCTCCAAATAGCATGTGGTCCAATTTTGATAATGTTTGAACTTTAAATGTGCAACTAAATAACCTAAATACGTTGTATATAGTTTTAAATAAATAATGTCGCATTTCATCCTAATCAAACTGAAGTCCTATGTTATGTGGATATCGCATGGCTTTCTCTGAGCCCCAATCATACTCCCTGATCGTCTTAGGTTTTGCAAAGTGGGGGTCTTCCCCCTCGCCCGATGCTTGACTCCCTCCATGCCTGGGACACTGATTCTAGATCTTTCTCTATGCAACATCTCCGAACGAGTATGCTCCTTCTTCATGATCCTCGCACCTGTTTGGACTCCCCCATACCAGATATGATAGGGGTTCATACCCTATAGTTCTTGGTCAACAGAAGCGTCTATTCTTCCCTGCTTCCTCTAGAGGTTGGGACTCCCGCCCACGCCAAGGCACCACACCAATAATTAAGTACCCATATGCCATCCTTGAGCAAATAAGAACCTTTTCCAAACATTTGTTTGATCTCAATTAGCCTGTATCCATATTTCCTTCATTAATTTATTTCTCCGGCAAGCTCATGTTCAACAACATGCTTCTGACCGTCTAACGTGGACCCTGGAGATTAGCATCGCCTCCTTGTGGTATGGGAGAAGCTCCTAATTGTGTTCTCACTTACCCTCAAAGGATCTCCAACATTATTTTTTGCCCCAAACTAAGGTATTAGTTTTCCCCCTTTTTTACCTACATGTAGTCTTTGATGGTGTTTCCAGTGAAATTGGTCACACCATTGCCTTCTTTGACCGCCTTTACCTTCTATTTGATCTTACACATTAATTTGTTTTTTGGGTTATGTCTGTGAGGGTATTTTGATAGAAGTTTGTTGAGTTTTTCTACCTCTAACCATGGATTCCCCTACTCCTGTGGTGATTGTCATGTTCTCCACCATGAGGTCATCGTCAGTTGTGATCTTTAGCTCTCCTAGTCCGGCCAGCAAAAAAGAAGGTGACTAGCACCTTGCTCTTCCGTGAAATAAAAAAGATTTGAGTTTTGGGTTCAGATGGATCCTCGCTATTCTAGAGTTGGCACTGAAGTTTTTCGACTGAAGAAGAAGATCCTAGGTGTATTTTTGTCAATTGTGCCCCCATGATATTGATTGTTCAATCACGTCCTCATGGGTATGCACATAATTTTTGCCCCTTGCCTCGACTCTCTTAATTCTACATTTTCTATAAGTTCCTGTCTATGTGGCCACCTCGTGTTGGGCCATCTCTCCTAGGCTAGGCCAGGTTGTGATTTATTATTATAATAGAATTGATGATGTGGCTTTATCAAGATTTCTTGTTGGTCAAATTTTTTGAAAATCATAGTAAATAGGTAAAATTTCATAAAATTATGTGGAAATAGTCATTGGAAAGTATTTTGCAAGTAGAATCTAATTTTGTAGTTTTCAAACCCCAATTATGTAATATTAGACCTAATTTTTACTTATGACATGTGATTAGTGTTTATATTGTATTTAAGATAATAATTGATGTAAAGTATATTAATTTCAAGAATCTAGGATTTCATCAACCTCAAAGAGAATTAGTAGAAGTTTCTCCAATATTAGGTGAGTGGATTCATGCACTTTGAGTAATAAGTAAGGGTAAAGAGCTTTATATTCGCTTATTTTATGAAATTCAATTACAATGGTATCAAGTATATATTTTAATGAATACTTGCAAGAAAATTGGCTATGAATCAGATTATGGTTTTTATTATGCCTTTTCACATATTGTTATCATCATAACATGCACATACTTTCAAAGTGAAATTTAAGGATTCAAGTTATTATTATGATTGTTCCTTCCAAGATTAAGATGCCCTTTCGTATAAGCACTGTGTGAGCAATGGGCACTTCGATGCATAAGCTCTATGTGAGCAATGAGCTCTTGGGGGCATAAACTCTATGTGAGAAAGATAAGGATGGAGGGCAACATATTTAGCCTAATACAATGATTAAGATAAATAAAGATGAAGATGAATGACTGATGCATTGGATAATTGTCATTTTCATAGGCTATTTAATGTCTATTTTTATGCACTTATTAGTCATTTTCATATTAATTTGTCCATTATTTACTATCATTATCCTATAATACTTATTTGCATCAAATACATGTGATTTTAATGTTTCTGAATGATTTAATATAATTGAAGAGCTTGTGTTTCATTTTTATAGATTTCAGGTAATTTACAAGAATCTACACAGCTCGGTACTACCGACTTTGGAGTCGATGGTACCGACACTTGCTTAGTTTGTAATAGATTGAAATTGAGAAGACTCGGTAGTACCAACCTAGAAGTCGATACTACCAAAAACATCAAGGGAAAGACTCAGTAATTCTCAAAGAAATCTTGGTAGTACCGACCATCAACTCGTTAGTACCGAAAACTTCCCAGATGACTGCAATTATCAAAGGCGTCGTAGTAGTAACACAGTGGGATCAGGAAAATCTGAAAATTAAGTGTAGTCTGACGGCTAACAATTAGTGACACCATAAGTCACTTCTATGACTTAGGGGGATTTTAGATAGAGCTATCAAACTTGTTTTATTTCATTGGATGACAGCCGAGAGCAAGGAGAGGAGAAAGTGGAGAAGAAGGCCATGTTCTGGGAGATTTAGGCACCTCCATAGGACATATTTGTTGTCGAAAGGTAGCAAATCATCACATTTTCCAGGGGGATCAACCAGACCATATCTTATTTGGGGTTATTTAGTTTTCTAAATGTTTCCCACATTTTTCTTCTTCTCTCTCATGTAATTGACAATGAAAATCATGCGGGGCTAAATCCCTTGTTCCTTAGGATCCAAGAGTAGCCCTGTTATGCATTGTAATTGACTTTAATGCATTAATATATCAATTTCTCTTAATTTCTGGACTTATTTCTATGAGATTGTCATGAATTATCCATGCTTGATCACCATAGGTAGTTAACTAGACCTTTAATTGCCTTGAAAAAGGGAATTAATGGTTGGAAAATTCATAGAAATACATGTTTTGTATCACCCTTTGAGAAAGGTAGCATACGAATGCAAAGCGATTACCCAGAGTTTCAATAAAGAACCTAACTAATAACATAGTTGATACGAGAGTGGGATTTGTATTAGATTAGGTAGTGAATTACACCGTGAGAGCAGGCAATTCTTGCTATAGGCTCTTAGTCCAGAGTTAGGAGAGATGTTTATTAGTATTATGATGTTAATTGCAATGTTGACTGAAGTGAAACCATAATCCTAAGGAATTCACTCCAATTGAGATCAACAACTAGTAATTTAGATTTATTTTATGCTTTAGATAATTAAACCATTCAACTAAGTTGTCATCAGTCTAGCTAATCACATTGCATTTAGTAATAGTTTTCAGATTAACATTTCCCTGTATTTGATATCCGGGCCTCATTGGCCTATATTACTATGATAGCATGCACTTGTGTTTTAGGGCATATAGTAAATCCCTATCATGTTTTTGGTGTTGTTTCCTAGGAAATGGTAAATCCAACACTATAAGGGTTGACATCGGCCATTCTAGGCCAATTTTTATTTATTTTCCATCATATATTTATTCAAAAGCATAATTTAAAATTGTGTTGTTGTCAATTCAGTAGTATTCTGTGTTCTCATATTGTTGTTGAGTTTTCAGATATTGGTTCATGGTTGACACTCGAACCACATACTACAGAGAGTCTACTCAATCCATTGTTGATCAAGACAAAACTTTTCATAGGATGTGAGAGTTAGGAGCTTTGACTGAGAAGCTCATCCCAGCTCGACCACCTCAAGCAACTCAACCTGAACTAGCAGGGATGGGTGACGCAGAAGCTGAAGAACATACCATTTGGAAGAGATCAAGGCTTCATCTACAACTACTGAATTGGGACAGATAAAGAGGCATGCTATAAACGTGGACAGTTACAAGATAGATCTAGTCTTGGCGGCGTTGGTGAAATCATAGGTTTTTCGTGGCCACAACACTGAGGATCCAATGATGCATGTCATCAACTTTGTTGAGACCTACAACATGTGAAGATTGATAGAGTTCCAGTGATCGTCATATATCAAAAACTGTTCCCATCCTCATTGATGGATAATGCAAAGGCATGGTTCCTTAATCTCAAACCAAAATCAATAGAAACATGAGACCAGATGATAGGTCCCTTCTTTGAATGCTATAGACTAACGAATTGGTGAGAAAGATCCACAACTTCAAGTAGTAGGTAGAGGAGTCATATTCTGAAGCTTGGGAGCGATTTTAGAGCATGCTCAGGAAAGTCCCTCATCATGGGATTAATTTATATGGGCAAGTAAAGATATTTTACTATGGCTTACATAAAAGGGAGAGGACTAGTCTGCATAGTACAAGAGTAGGTTTCTTCTTAAATAGAAAGCCATCCAAGTGTCATGAGACTCTAAAGAACATGGCTAAGAATCATTCATAGGGAGATGAAAGAGAAGTACCAACATCAGCTAAAAGCATTGGGGAGTTTAAAATCATCATGGCACTGAATGCGAAGTTGGACTACCTCGCAAGGAAGCTTGAGCAGAAATCTGGCACCTTATGTGGAAGTGAAGAGGAGTATTGCATGTACCTGCGACAACAATATCAGCAGGACAGTGGCCCCAGTAAGATATGCATAATTGAAGACATGCTAGGAAAGCTAGTGAGTCAAAATGAGACCTTACTAGACCATAAAAAATGGGTGCAACAAAATCATGAGGTGCAAATTCGGAGCATCCAAAATCAAATTTCTCAGGTATCAGTAAAGATGTCCTCCTTGAAGAAGTCCATTCAATAAGAATTACCTAGAAATGCAGAGCCAACTCATCAACATCACCAAGTAAAATTTATCTCTATTGTCAAGGAAGCAGAGCACCCCATTGAGGAGTCACTTAAGCAATAGAGACTAGATCTGAATTGGTTGTATGTCCCAAAAGTTTCATTCCCTTGCAGCCTATATGGAAGACTAGGAGGACACAACACACCAGACAAGCAACTTCAACATTTCACCACTGTTATGTCCACATCTCCAAATTAAGAAAAGGTTCCTATGCAAGGAGAACAAGTGAATGTTCTACTCTACAGTGAAGCAGTATGAGTTAATAAGGATGCACCCTTGGTTCATAAGGATCCCACACATGTCATTCCATCCATGCGAGACATTCCAAATTTTGTTCTAGAAGGTTTGGTTGAAGCAAGATTAGGGGAGGAGATCTCTAATGCACCATGCATTCCCCCACACAAGCGTACAGAGAAACTACATGTTCCATTCTCCGATAGTCTTAAGCCGATAAAAGAGGGAAGACACTTCAAGAAATTCCTAGACATCTTCCATAACTCAACATCAACATTCCACTTGTAGTGGCGATAGAGATAATGCCGACATATGGAAAATTCTTGAAGGATATCATCAACAAGAAAATGCAGATCAAAGATACAAATGTTTTATGTGTTGATGAAATGGTGAGTTCCATAATCCAAGGAAGGTTTCCAAGGAAAAAGAAAAGATCCATGATGTTTCTATATCCCTTATTATATAGGCAATGAATATTTCCATCAAGCACAATGTGACTAGGAGGTGAGCATAAATCTCATGTCTCTTGCTACCTTTCAAAAGTCGGGTGGTTTGAAGGAACCAAGAAAAACATCTATGATAATCAAATTGGTGGGCAGAATGGTTGTTTGGTCGTATGGTATGTGTGAGGATGTTCTAGTCAAAGTTGATAAATTCATCTTTCCTATTGATTTTGTTGTCATGAACATGCCCAAGATTTTAGGATCATAGATGTTGTTAGGAAAGTTGTTCCAAGCTATGGTCGATGTGAACACTGACATTGGTCGAGGATACTTGACACTCAGGATAGATGATGAAAGAGTAGAGTTCTGACTTCCAGATGATTCTTCACCACCATCCTGTGACAACCCAGGCAGAAGAAAACTCATCTTGTCGAGCCTAAGACATTAAACAAGGGTGTTCATAGGAGGCCACCCAATTTTTTTTGTTAGTTACTATTTGTTTAGGTCTTTTTGTTGGTTACATTTTGTAATTTTCTTTTTAGATTTTATTTGATGTATAAAAGGTACTTTTATGCTTTTGTTTGGTGTGCAGGAAGAGTCAAAGTCGGTACTACCGACACCCAAGTCGGTACTATCGACTCCTAATCAGGTAAAAGTATGCAAAAAATTGGTACTACTGCAACAAAGATGATATGACTGAATTTTCTCAGAAAAAATGTAGGACTACTGGAACAAAGTCGGTACTACTAAGTCCCAAGTCGGTATTGATGACTTTTCTCAACAAAAAATGATAGAGCTTCATAAACAAGGATGTAGATACCACTGACACACATGTCGATGGCACCAACTTTTAAAGCTCAAAGAAGGATAAAGAATGTCATATTTTGGTGCCAAAAAGACACAAATTAAGTACACCAACAAGAGGTATATATGCTTGCATAACTTGATCCAAAGAGCCACCAATCATCCACCACCGCCACCCTTCATAGAAACGGGTACCCCCATTCCACCTCTAAATTTGAATTTTGACTCTGAGAAAATAGTCACGTTCAAGATTAGGGGGTGCTGGAATGGATTTATCTTTATTTTGTTCCTTAGTTTATTTTTAATTTTTTTAGAATCCACATCTATCTAGTGTAATAGTGGCGCTTAATGCAAAATTTCTATGATTTTCGTGTGTTTCTTGCTCTTGCAATGGAAATTTAAATTTTTTAATTTGTCTTAGTTGCAAGTTTCTTGAGTTATACCACCTAGAGGAAGTGTATGTGTTAGTCATCTTAAGGACAATTAATATGAATGGACATCTTAATTATTCATGTAGTGTGGATGAAAATGGAATTTGAGCCTAAATTGATCAAACAATGAATGGGATCCTAAATTGAAATCTAAGAAAGAAATCCTAAGGTTACCATGTACACAGGTCATTAGAGAGGGACATATCATAGTTCATGAAAGGCATTGTCTCATAATTATGTGATTCCATTCATTTTCCCTTCATTTTGACTGGCCACCTTAAGATGATCAAGTATTCTGAATTGTTTCCTCTTGTATGCATTGTACGACATGATATGTTACATGATAGTTAGTTTCTCTTTTGATTGCATTAACGAAAAAATGAAAAAGAGAAAAAATTGTGCATAAACATTTTTGTGCATATCAATCTAGTTGCATAACAATAACATGATGATTTCATGCATCTTTCATCTTCATTTTCGTATCATGTGGTTACATTGTTTTCCTCTAAAATATGAGCGCAGGGATACACATCCATACCCGTAAAAAAAGATGAAAAGAAAAAATGAATGAAATATGTTCGTGAAGCCCAAGCATAATTTTCCATCATGATAAAATAGTTGGATAATATAAAAAATAAGAGAAGAAAATTAATGTGATGAAATTAAGAGGGAGAAAGGATGTACTAAACTCTTCAAGAAGAGATGGAAACATTCACATGATATATTACCTCTTGTGCTTCATTCTCATTCATTTTATGAGATTTTTTATACATGCATCATTCCACCCAATAATATTAAGAATTAGGATTCATGCATTTTTCCATTATGTTTTATTCTTGCATAAATACTACAGATGCTACTTATGATTCTTCATAAGACTCCCATTTTGTTCTGTCCATTTCTCTTATTAGTAGGCCACTTAAATGATTATTCTCCTCATTCATTCTTATAAGGAGAACTACTTCCAAGTAGTTGGTAGTTAGGAAAAGATAAATATAGAATAGGAAATCACACGATGCACCAAGTGAATGTCTGGTTGACTACGATATTAACTTCTCTTTTGGTAGTGTTAATTGATCTAAGGGTGGACACCTTTTAAGGATGGTTTTGGTTGCTATAGAGAAGTTGATTGTTTAGTGGTCAAATAAAAGTCAGTTTGGAATGACTAGGTGGGGTTGGTTGAGAAATGAAATTAATATTTTATGTCCTTTTGATGACTTGTCTCATATAGATCCAAGGGTGTGTTGCTCAAGGATGACAACATTTAATCTTAGAGGAGTTTGATGCACTAGATAATTTTCATAGGCTATTTAGTGTTGATTTTTATACACTTATTAGTCATTTTCATATTAATTTGTGCATTATTTACTATCATTAGCATGTGATACTTGTTTGCATCAAATAAATGAAATTTTAATATTTCCTCCTAATTTAATATATTTCAAGAGCTTATGTTTGGTTTTTGTGGATTTTAGGTAATTTACAAGAATCTACACAACTTGATACTACCAACTTTAGAGTCGGTGATACCAACACTTGCTTAGTATGGAACATGTTGAAATTGAGAAGACTCGATAGTACTGACCTAGAAGTCGATACTACCGACAACATCACAGGGAAAGACTTACTAATTCTCAAAGAAATCTCAATACTGTCGACCATCAACTCGATAGTACTAACAACTTCCTAGGTGATCGTAACTATCGAAGGCGTTGGTAGTACCAATATCCAGTCATACCGATATGGCAGGATCAGGAAGATCTACAAATTAAGTCTAATATGATAGCTGACAATTAATGATGCCCTAAGTCACTTCTATGACTTAGGGGGATTTCGGTCAGAGCTATCAATCTTGTTCTATTTTGTTGGATGGCAGTTGTGATCAAGGAGAGGAGAAAGAGGAGAAGAAGGCCACATTCCAGGATATTCTGGCACCTCCAGAAGACGGATTTTCAACCGGAAGGTAACAAATAATCACATGTGCTAGAGGGAATCAACCGTACAATCTCTTCTTCATGGTTCTTTAGTTTTCTAAATATTTCCTACATTTTTCTTCTTCTCTCCCATGTACTTGACCATGAAAATCATATGGGGTTAAACCCTTTGTTCCTTAGGACCCAGAAGTAGCCTGATTATGCATTAAAATTGAGTTGTATGCATTAATATCTCAATTTTTCTTAATTTCAGGACTTATTTGTATGAGATTGTCATAAACTATCCATGTTTGATCACCATAGAAAGTTAATTAGACCTTTGATTGCTTTGAAAAAGAGAATTAATGGTCGGAACATTCATAAAATACATATTTTATATCACCCTTTGAGAAAGGTGGCTTATAAATGTGACGAGACTATCTAGAGTTTTTGATAAAGCACCTAACTAATAACACAATGGATACAAGATTAGAACCAATATTAGATTAGGTGGTGAATTACATTGTGAGAGTGGGTAATTCTTGCTACATGATCTTAGTCCAGGGTTACGAGAGATGTTTATTGATATTAATTGCAATGTTAATCGAGGTGAAACCGTAATCCTAAGGATTTCACTCCAATTGCGAACAACAACCAGTAATTAAATTTTTTTTTCTTTAGATAACTAAACCATTCAACCAATTGTTCATCGATCTAGTTGATTGCATTGTAGTTAGTAATAGTTTCTACATTTACATTTTCATGTTTTCGATATCCGAGCTTCATTGGTCTATATTGCTTTGATAGTGTGCATTTGCGTTTTAGGGTGTATAGTAAATCCCTATCAATTACATAACAAAATTTAATCTTCACCGTGTTTAAATTCATGCTTTCTCAAAGATATAGTATATTTTTAGTTCTTATAATTTTACTCAGTGCCACTTAATCTAATGTGTTTCCATTTTGTTTTGCATGGCTGGGGGTGCAATGCCCGCATGTATGGAGCAAAGAAGGGTTAAACAAGAGAAATAGAAGAATTAGAAGACTACAAGCAACCTGATTGGGTGCCATCTACCTATATGATCCATTCATTTAGATTAGAGTTTCTTTCAAGTTCTAAGTCATGTCTAGATGTTAGATGATATATTTAAGAACTCAAATGTACTAGTATTACCTTTGAAAATATATGAAATAATTTCAACATTAACGCGTGATTATCATTTCTTTTAATTACAATATTTACTATTCTTGTGACATCCATTTGAGATAAAGTCCCCAATGTTATCGAAAACTTGGGAGTTGCTTTAGCTGATATATGTATTTTTAAAGGGGGTGTTACATTAATGGTATCAGAGCCAATAAGTAGATGGCCACTAGGAAAAAACCATATTCATATGTTCTAACGCTATGTATAAAAAGTAAGTGAAAGATATTAGATATTGAAATAGAGTTCTAGTTGGGAGACATAATTTTATGTATTGATTAGGGTTATGTGCCTAGATGGTTTTGGTCTTTTATGTTAACTCTAGAATTGTATATAGCATGCTCTCACTTTTTCCCATGTGTTTGTGGTATGGGACACAGGCTTATGGGTTTTTTTAGAGAGAATGTTATGTACGTTATTATGCTTATCGTTGAGTGCATGTGGTATGGAACATGTGTATGCGGAAGGTTCCAAGATATGCGTGAAAAGACATGTCACCTCTGAATATATGACCCCTTGACATGTATCCAAAGGCAAAAAATAAAATAAGAGTTGACATTAAAAGTTTGAGAAATATAGTCATCTAAACCTAATTAGACACATAGTAAAACAAAACATGCATACAAAGGGTAGATAATTTGACATGAGAGAATGCAATGAGAAAATGAAACCCTAATTTAACTCCTTAAAGAGAGAGGTAGGCTAGGTTCCTAGCCATGTTAGAGAATGACAAATTTCATACATCATTAGTAGTATGTGCACATTTAGTATGGTGGTAGATCATGTGAGGGCCACAACTTGAGAGTACTTAGGAGACATAAAGACAATATTGAAACGTTAGTATGCATAGAATATGTGAAACTCTAAGGTGAGTAGTACATGGAAGTTTTGAGGATGAAATTTCATTAAGGTGGGTAAAAATGTAACATCCCAATTTTTTTGGGTAAAATAAAGTTAGGGTTCATAACAAATTTTTTTACTAATCAATCACAAATCTTAGACATTGATGCAAATAACCCTAAATGAATATATTTTCCTTAATAGAGAGAGATAGCATAATTTCTTCTTTCTTCCACTCTATAATCAATCTTGTATATCTAGAGCCTCAAAATAATGCCCTTTCTCTCTACTCTAAGATAGTCTTTTCCCAAAAGGAAGAAAAGGCAGACAAGACAAATCTAGAGTGCATGATCACCCCTAATTTCGAAATTTACCATAATGACTAACTAAAAAAAGGTTGATTCACTTTATCCTATCTTTTAATGCATTTAAATTGAGATAATGACACATGTGGAATTTATGAATAAAATATGGTTAAAACCTAAATGTAATTAGATGGGAAGGTTCTAGACCTTCCAAATAGCATGTGGTCTAATTCTGATGTTGTTTGAACTTTAAATGTGTAACCAAATAACCTAAATTTAGTTGTCTAAGTTTTAAATAAATAATGTTGCATTTAATGCTAATAAAACCTAAGTCCTATGTTATTTGGATATCACACTGATTTCTTTGAGTCCCAGTCGAACTCGTGAATCTTTGTTTTTTGTGAAGCGGGGGTCTTCCCCCTCGCCTGATTCCTAACTCCCTTCGTGCTCGGGACTTTGGTTCCCAACCCCTGTCCCTCCCCTACTCCCCCTGCAGTTGGGACTCCCAGCCACACCAAGGCACTGCACCTATAATTAAGTACCCATATGCCATCCTTGAGTGAATAAGAACCTTCTCCAGTTATTAGTTTGATCTCAATCGCCCTATATCCATCTTTCCTTCATTACATTGCGTCTCCAACAAGCTCATATTTGATGGCATGCTTCCGACCGCTTAACATGGACCCTGATGATTGTCATCGCCCCCTTGTGGTATGGGAGAATCTCTTAATTGTGTTCTCTCCTACCCTCAAAGGATCACCAATGTTATTTTGTAAACACTCAGGCCCACTACCCAAGGCTCTAGTAGAGTTTCAAGAATGATGATTGGCCCCACAGATCACCACTAGCCTTAACTATGTACTTTGTCCTCATGTACGTGTAAGCTGGGGTTAACTTCCCGACTGGTCACCCATCCTAGTACTACTCCAAGCCTTTAGTGATGGGCTTTAGTGATGGGCTCCAGGAAAAAGAGGTGCACCTTGATGATATGGGTAGTTCAATCATTCCTTATAATATCATTTTATCTGAGGCTGCAAATCCTGGGATGTTACAATCTCTCCCGCTTAGACTCTTGACATCCTCATCAAGGCTGAACTATATGGCCTCACAATATTGCCAATTTCATTGCAGACCCAGAATGGCTCGTGGACACCCAGCTCCTGATCACGGAATATCAACGCAAGTGTGGCTACATCACCATGAAAAACCCTTTCCAACATGCCTGGACTGCACGGCTCAAAGACTAGCATGCCATGCCCATTTGGGCCACACTTATTGGAGGGGTTTTGGCTCTGATACCATTTATAAACGCCCGAGCCCACTACCCAAGGATCTAGTAGAGTTTCAGGAATGATGAATGTCTCGAAAGACCACTACTAGCCTTAACTACATGCTTTGTCTGCATGCACGTGCAAGTTGGGGTCAATTTCCCGATTGGTCACCCATCAGAGTACTACTCCAAGCCGAGCATGCTTAACTATGGATTTCTTTAGTGATGGACTCCCGAAAGGAGGTGCACCTTGGTGATATGGATATTCAATCATTCCTTATAAGATCATTTTATCTGAGGCCTGAAATCTCAGGATGTTACATATTTTCTACCTCAAACTAAGGTATTGGTTTTCCCCCTTTTTTACCTACATGCAATCTTCGACAATGTTTCCAATGAAATTGGGTCTCACCATCGCCTTCTTTGGCCGCCTTTGGATTCTATTTGATGTTACACATTAATTTCTTTTTTGTTATGTCTGTGAGGGTGCTTTGATCGAAGTTTGTCTAGTTTTGATACCTCCAACCATGGATGCCCCTACTCATGTGATGCAGACCCAACTCTCCACCATGCGGTCATCGTTGGTTGTGATCTCTATCTCTCCTAGTCCGGATGGAGACAAAGAAGGTGACTAGCACCTTGGTCTTCCATGAAAGAAATAGGATTTGAGTTTTGGTCCAGATGGGTCCTCTTTGTTCTAGCGTTGGTGCTCAAATCTTCCAATCAAAGAAGAAGAACCCATGTGTCCTTTTGTCATTTATGCCCCCATGATATTAATTGTTCAGTCACACCCTCAAGGGTATACATGTAATTTTTGCCCCTTTCCTTAACTCTCTTAATCCCACATTTTCTATAAGTTCCAGGCTATGTTGTCGGCTCCTATTCGCTCATCTCACATGGGATAGGTCAGGTCATGATTTCTTATTATAAGCAAATTGATGATGTCACTTTATTGAGATTTCTTATTGGTCAGAATTTCTAAAAACCGTAGTAAATAGGTAAAATGTTAGAAAATTATGTACAAATAGCAATTGTAAAGGATTTTACGTGTAGAATCCAATTTTTTTGTTTTCAAACCCGAATTATGTAATATCATACCTAATTTTTTCCTAATGACCTACAATTATGGTTTAGATTGTATTTAAGATAATAATTGATGTAAAGTATATTAATTTTAGGAATCTAGGGTTTCATCAACCTCAAAGAGAATAAGTAGGAGTTTCTCCATTATTAGGTAAGTGAATTCATGCACTCTGAACAATAAGTAAGGGTAAAGGGTTTTATATTCATCGATGTTTATGAAATTCAATTACAATGGTATCAAGTACATAATTTAATACATATTTGCAAGAAAATTGGCTATGAATCATATTATGATTTTTCATTATGCCTTTTTCGCATATTGCTATCATCATAACATGCACATGCTGTCAAAGTCAAATTTAAGGCTTCAAGTTATGATTCTCAAGATCAATGTTAATTACGTGATGGATGAATTATGATTGTTCTTTCCAAGATTAAGATGCCTTTTTGGCACGAGCTCTGTGTGAGCAATGAACACTTGGGTGCATAAGCTCTATGTGAGAAATGAGCTCCTGGGAGCATAAGCTCTGTGTGAGCAAGATAAGGATGGAGGAAAACATATTCAGCCTTAAACAATGATTAGGATAAATTAAGATGCATATGAATGACATACGAGAATTTTATGTTCACCATGTTTAAATTTATGTGTTATCTCAAAGATATAGTTTATTTTTAGTTCTTATAATGTCACTCAGTGTCACTTACTTTAATGTGTTTCTATTTTATTTTGCATGGTTGGGGACATGATGCCTGTAGGTGAGGATCAAAGAAGGGTTCAAGAAGAGCAAGCCAAGAATTAGAAGACTTTAGGTGTAACCTGGTGGGGTGCCATGTACCTAGATGATCAAGTCATTTAGATTAGAGTTTCTTTCAAGTTTTAAATCATGTCTAGATGTTAGATGATATATTTTAGAACTCAACAATATTAGTAATGGCTTTGAACAATGTATGATTTAATTTCAATATTAATGCATGGTAATTATTTACTTTAATTGCAATATTCATTATTCTTATGACATCCTTTTGAGGTAAAGTCCCCAATGTTATGGAAAATATGAGAGTTACTTTCGTTGATATATGTATGTTTAAAGGGGGTGTTATAATGCCATTGAATTTTCTATTCTGATTTCATTTGGAGATATTCAGTCAGATGATGCATTATGACCGTTTGGCATTTTCCCTTTAGTTAATTACATTTTTATTGCCATTATTTGCTGTCAAGATTCACCACTAGATAAAAGTAAGTCGTTAATTTTCAAGGCACTTTTGTCATATGTTTCATAACCGAGCCATCATTTATGGATTGTTGTAGAGTACGGTGGGAATTTCACAGAATTCTAATTTAAGTGAGTAAAGAGGGAGAATATATTCCAATAGTGTTTGGACTGACATGAGATAGTCTAATTAGGCCCGTTGTTTTATTATAGCAAATTTTGCACTTAGTAGGGCCAATTTTATTGAGAAGGTCCCTCTTTCCATCTTCTATCCACTTAGCAAAAATATATTTTTTCAATACTTCCCAATTTTGACCTCTTCGCGGCACAAATATAATAAAAAATACTCCATAATAATTTTCTTTTTCCCTTATTTTATCTTCATATTTCTACCAAACACACCCAATAGCGTTTCGGCTTTTGGAAAGATTTTTGAGGCTAGAAAGGATCGGCACGTGGTCATATTCAAGGCCCACGACGATGTACAAGTTTTTTCCTACCAGTCAATTCTTTTTGTTAATGACAAATGTATTAATAAAAAATTACAAAGAAATAAAACTTATACCAACAAGTTGCGCCGTCTGTCATTTTTTAATGCCAAAATAGGTCCTTCCACCTATTATATCCATTGACTTGAAAACCATAACATCACTATAACTTTGTAAACCCTTGAAAAATTCCACAGCCTTGACCAATTGCACTGAAATATACAAATGTGCCTTTTCGCCGCCGGTCATTTAGGGCAAGGGAGCTTTAGATGCGGCTGGGGACTGGTCATTTGACGGTACTGTACGTTCAAGCGGAACAACAGGTTTTCTGTTATCTTGATAAACTTGGGGTGAGGGCGGATATCCCAAGTACCCCCTTTTTTAGTTTGATTGTTTTCGACTGCCTCTGTCATTTTGCCCATGTAGAAGAATAGGCTAGTGATAAAATGACACTTGCACAAAGGCAAGCCGAAGCACTAACAATTTAGTGTTTCTCTGATGATCTGAGCTTCGGTTGTATACTGTCCTGCTCTTCTCCTGAGCTGCGTTCTAAAATAAAATAAACTTTGTGGAAAATATTATTATTTCTTCAAACTCTGCTACCATGTAAACAGGAGAAACCAGTAGCATATGCATCGACGAAATGGCTAGGGCTATGGATCTAGCTACTATTAAATATGCCTTAGGGGTTGGTATGGAAATCGTGGGTAGTAGAAGTGTCCTGATTTGTTAGATGTAGATAGAGATAGATGTCTAAATTTACTGTTGCAACTTGTTGTAGGTGTCTAAATTTACTGTTGCAACTTGTTGTTGCATTTCATTCTAGCCTTACATCTACTCCAAAGTTCTATCCCTAAAAAAAATTAATTAGGGAGTTCATACGGTCAAGATTGAATACAACAGCCCGAAACAGCAATCATAGAACAGCGAATTTGCTCCCAGCTCTTTTAGAAGCACTGAGATGGAAAGAGGGAAAACAGAACATGATGTAGTAAAACACAGTCACATTCAAACATCATAATCAATAGTGCAAAACAAGCCCTATTTACCGCGTATTTGTAGACAACCTGGAAGTACTTGGCATAACATTACTTTGTACTTCCACATTTTTGTGTGGTTGTAAAATTGGGAGTAGAGACTATATCTTGGCCAATGCGCTGCCTTCTGCTGACTTCACCAAATCTACGTATAGCCCATAAAATCATCTGTCACCAGAAGGTTTTTATTAGTAGCCCCACCATGATACCACGAGAGAATTCTCCCACATATCCTACTATTGATGTCACATGCATATGTTGTTTTTCTTCCTTTGCCTATGTCTGATATCTTAGAATCTCTGTAATAGGTGTTTCTGACATATACAAATGACCACAGTTATAAATGATCATCTACACGAGAGCAATGTTTTCATCTGAGGTTGGAGCTTTGGAGGACATAAATGACTACAGTCACAATGTTTCGAATTAGACAATAACTCAAAATACAATGTGCATTCAAACTAGTAGGTTTCATACAATTTAAACTAGCGACGAGAACGGGTATTGATTGTGGACAGATTTTTATCTTATTTTTGGCAAAGACTTTGATCTTTAATTCTTTAAACTTGCACCACAAATAGTTAAATATAACCTCTATCTTGTACACGTTTTGAAGTATTTTTACATATTGAATGTAGTGAAGATATAGTGCATATTTGTTTATCTATCTTGAAAACAAAAAGGTTTTTAAAATAGAATCAATTTTCTTACATTGTAATACTTTCCTACGACAACCGATAAGCTTTAATCCCGGGACAATTGACTTATCTACCTAGTGTTTTATTATTTATAATACTAAATATGATGTTACTTGTTTGTAAGATGGGGTAAGAGATGTGGCAGAGAACTTGCTGGTTCAAGGTGTGGTGGGGCAAATTTATTTGACCCACTTTATCAATGAAACAGTGTTCTTTTGGGTACTAAAGACACGAAGATACCATGTGATCATTTTAAAGAATAAAAAGATGGTTGGTCTGTTTAGTTTTTGGATAGTTTATCTTTCAAAGTCATATACTATTGTTGGTATACATCACTAATAATTAGATGAAACCATGTTAGATAATATACTCACATGAAGAGAGCCCGTCGATTTGTTTGATATTGATAGTTCAAGAACAAAATAAAGGTGGAGGTTCGCATGACTACATTGAAAAGGATGAAAATGACTAACCCAAATGAGAAAATAGGTGATGTCACATTTTCCTCCACTAATCAACTTTAATTAACTAGGTCTTTATGTAAAAAACACAACAACATATATCACCAATGAATATATGTTTGACGGTGGATATAAAATGATTATTAACTAAAATACTTTTCATTGATCTTTTTAGGCTCGTTTGATTTAAATTGTTGCAACGAGTATAGTGACTTTCAGAATAGAAAAAGTAATTGTTTGGTTAATCTAGTCTGAGTTGAAAGCTTTCATCCACTTATCATTTGGTTGTAAGTAATTTACTTGATACCGTGATTAAGTTACAATACCACATAGCTTGACATATATATAAGAGATGCAACAAACAATTTATTATACTAGACACAATGAATATCAGAGAAGAATATTCGGTCAACCACATAGCTTGACGTATATATAAGAGATGCAACAAACAATTTATTATACTAGACACAATGAATATCAGAGAAGAATATTCGATCAACCACTCATCATCTATGAAAACGAATTGTACTATGAATAGACATGGTTTGTTTTTTTATATTTTTTATGTATAGAAAAATTAGTTATATAGTCCTGTTTGCAGGTTAGAAATTTAAGTGCATCCAACCAAATATGCGAGTTGGAAATCGTGTGCAGTTGCAACTCTCGTTTTTTAATGCAACCTAACCAAATGGGTCATTATTTTTTACATAAGTTATATAGCTTTATTAATAATGATTAATCTCTTTCTGAAACATGTGGTATTTATATTGGAGATAATTATTATGACTTTATCCCAATGCTTCCTTCCAATCCTCTTCTGTATTCTTGTTATTTAAATTGTACTCCAAGTGATATATGCTATTATAAATAAGTTCTTAATATATTTTATACTATAAATTTTTGTTCTTTTATTTGGAGACAAATGTACAAGTTTATTTCTTGATAATAGTATAACTCTACTTGAAAACGATACTAAATTATTATTTGGATATACTTTTAAATTGTGAGATGTACAGTTTTAGCTTATAAAAAAATTACATATATCAATTGAAACATCATCAAACGTAATATAGTTCTGAATTACATCAATTCACCTCAATATCACATTATTTTCAATACTATAAGATACATGTTTATATGTTAATCACACAAAATACATAAAACCAAAAAACATGAAAGTATTACTGTATATAGTAAAAAAATTATACTTATCATACGTATTACTGTTCTCAAATGTTTAAGATGATATTTCACAAGAGGAATCGTTCATGCGTTTGTATTATTAAATACCCACATCTTACTTAAAAAACTAAATAAATGATACTTCATTTACGACGAGACTAGGAAAAGTTAGAAGAAAACTTAGATGACTCGAGTTGTCATTAGGTATAACCTTTTATAATATTTGTTGAGGGAACCAGAGTTCATTATATATAAATTTAATTAGATCGATACCATGCATACAATTCATAATATTACGAAGATGTTTATGCACATCATTCGCATAGTTCATCTGCTAATTTAATTACCACTGAGACATTATTCACGACCGAGATGACAAGAACATCAAACTCGTTGTAATAAAAACATTACGTTGAATTACGAAAACTTTTATCTCTTAGTACCACAAATGAATCGGCATGTCCCTCTCATGCTGTCCACCGCATATTATATACGAACCTTAGTGATTGTCGTTTCAACAATGCACAAATTTACCTGAGTGATAAATCAATGGCGGCTTATTTTTTTTGTTAATAATAATATTTTATAAATTTCATCTTCGAGAAATGAAGGACTTTCAAACTTCACTATTATGAACCTCCAAAGGATGAAAATTCACTAGGCAAATTATATCTTTGTTAGCCTTTAATAAAGATTCTACTGTATGACTTCTCTTCTTTCAATTATGATTATAAATGGGTAGGATAAGGTAAAGGCTTACCCTTTTCCTAAATACCTTTATCCTACCCTTACTGGCACCCTTATACTAACAATGGAAAGGGTAAAACAACATCAAGATCGATATATGTTATTTTCAACAACAATGTTATAGGATATTCTCTATATCATATAAAGACATTCATAAAACTAATTTTTAGACAATAATAATTATATTTTTGGTGAGATACATTGAAAGTAGTAATATTTAACCCAACATTTTTTACATACAAGGACTAAGATTTTTACTATATTATTTCTTATAAAATATTCACATTCTCTGTAATTTATAATTATAAAAAGTATGACATGCTACCTATTGTTCACTGGAGTTTTGTGGACCATAATAGTTAAAATTTAAAAATTAATTATAATTCTTGTTTATATTTTTAATAGACATTATTATATGTATTATAACATAAAATTATTAATCCAATTATCTAATAATGGGTGAACTTGTGAAGCGGGTATGGTAAAACTTCTTCATTATCCTTGTAGAAAATATGAAATCAGATAAGGCAGTAGAAGCAAAAATTTAATTGCTATATTCCCTTTGAATAGTAGATCGTGTCATCAACTATGTAATGGGAAAGATGGTTGCAAGGTTATACCTGGTCCTAGAACAAGTCCAACGATAAGTCCCTTACAGTAGCATGTAGTTTTCTTCAAGTTGCATCTAGACAGCGTTAGCAATGGCCTCATGGTTGATTACCATAGACAGTAGTTGATTTCATCCTCCTAGAGACATACAACAATCTCCTCGCCTCTATAGTAGTCCACACTAACCATTGGGAACTCCTATTGTTCTAGATAAATAGATAACAAGGATTTGTCCCTTCTAGTCAGCGTGCTAGCACTGACTTGCTCTTCCAAATATCTTTCCCTTACTATCCCTCTCTTTGCTGGGTAGGACTAGGACTTGCTTGGGTTCTCATGTTACCACAACTATGAGAAGACAACAATTATCAGAGCTTATTATTGTGTCCATAGAAAGCCTAGACTACCCCTCTATTTATATGAGGGCTAGGGTCAAGACTTCTAATCTCAGCAGGAATCAAAGAGATGGAATATTCATGAATTTTTGTAACTTGTGAACAATGAAATAGTTGGTTATACTGTGAATCGATCGGTTGGCATGTGAGATGATCGGTTCAACCATTGAACTGGTCGTTTCACTATGTTTCCAAATCACAATTGTATTGGCAATTTATATTCGATTAATGCAAATATGACATCAACAGTTACCCTTGATCTAATAGAATTGATCAACCAAAGGATCGGTTCCTAACTTGAACCGATCGGTTCACAAACCTAAGTCGATTGGTTCACATGTTGAACCAGTCATCTCATGGTTTTGATTGCCAATATTGGTTCAATGGACCTGACACTTGAATCATTCAGTTCAATTGTTGAACTGGTCGATTCATAGTCCAATCAGTTCATTCTTGATTGTTGTTGCTTAAATTGAATACCTAACATCTTAGTAATCAATTATAACTACATTTATAAATAAACTCCTATTCCAAGTGTATCCTTTGTTTGTGACCCTATAGGTTCCAAGTTACGTTGGCAGTGAATGTCCATAACTATTTTATGACATCACAAGCAATGATTGGTATCTAGAAAGATATCATTGCCATCTAAGTAATAAAAATGTTGGAGAACAACTTCAACCTACAATTTGTGATTGGTGTTACAATGATCGTATAGTTCCTTTGTTACTGATATCCAGATTGAATTTGAGGAATGGAATTGTCATCCTCTTCAACGTTCAATCCACATTCATTGAACTAGAGAAGACTTTTGAAATACACATGAGCTTAATTTCACATATTAACTCACATGAGTAGGGCCATGCAATTCTCAATCTCACTTATCAAGAACCTAGGATATCATACTCATGTAGGAGGGACAAATCCCATCTACATCGCTCATAGTCATCCTCATATATCACAATGCATCCGAGAACCATCTTTATAGAAAACCTTATTCAAGGTCACGTTTTATGATGATAAAATGCATCAAATAACATGTGATGAGTGTAGTGATTTCAGGTCTAAGAGTCATAATCACAAC
This sequence comes from Alisma plantago-aquatica, assembly GCA_963693085.1. Lineage (NCBI taxonomy): Eukaryota > Viridiplantae > Streptophyta > Magnoliopsida > Alismatales > Alismataceae > Alisma > Alisma plantago-aquatica. The sequence continues at coordinate 186,407,411 of OY856415.1, forward strand.
CATCACTATGTGAGATGATTCTGACTACTTATCACGGTTTCCATGTATCATTATCAAGGTGGGTATGTTCGATGCACTATTCTCCAACAAGTATCTATGTGCTTGGCTTGATATCACATATCATGACTTAATGAGATACTGCCATCAACCAACATATATTCCAATCTTATGTGTTATTGATGTCTATCAGTTTCCACAATAACAACAGACTAGGGACATATCAAGAACGTGTATACTCTTAAAATCTATATGATCTCATTGTTCAAGTCCGCAACTCGAAGACATATGTCATTGAGTAACATCATTCTATAAAAAAATATAGTTTTACATCATTATCTAATAACTGAATAAACATAATAAATTGGAATATTTTCTTTATTAATAATCAAATCATTCACAAGATATGTCATTACAATCATCATATGAAAGGGGCTCTTTGGGCATACACACCAACAAACTCCCACTTGCACTTAGAGCCAATCTGTATGGAGTGGGACCTCCCTACTAAAAATTTGAAGAATAGAACATCCATTCCAAACACACTCAAAGTTATGATAGAATAGGTGTAAAATTTTCAAATTTCAATAAATGGTATTCAAAACAACCAAAGTGTAGCAACATAATTGAAAAAATGACTATATTCAATTTTCACAAAAGATTATAAAAGTACATCATAATATCCCATAAGGGTTTACATGTATTATACAACATAAGGATCTAAGTAGAGGGAAGTCTAAACTACTTCAAATTTGCCCCCAAGTAACATCTCCAATAGCTAGGTCCATGTTGGAAGCTATGTTCTCCTTAGTCATGTTCAACACCTTGATCTAAACCTGGGTGGTTGGGAAATCATCCAACGACAGAGAGAAAAACAAGGTATGTGTCAATAGTGAACAAGAACAAAATAAATGAATTAACATGGAAGTAAAGGCTAAGATTTCATCATAATATGAAGAGAGTATGAGGCATAATCAAAATAGATGCTTGCTATAACATTAAAATAGTAAAGGAATTGCATGCATGATTAATATTGACTACCTTAACTAAGTAGGGTTGAAGCACCTACCGGACCTCAACCATAGGTGAGGGGAGAATTAATACATTCCTAGTCACCTACATATATTTTTATGGGGGTGAATAACATATTCCCCAGGGCGAATTGATACATGCCCTATCTACGAGTGGTTGTACATAAGTACCACTACTATAGCAAAATAGTCCATAAAAACAACATGCTAGAAAAGAAATCATGGCAAGTAAAAGCATCATGGCAAGTAAACACATCATATAAATTAGAACATGGAAATGGGGTATAAGAGCCAAAAAAAGAATATCATTACTGATTTTGAGGCCATTTAATAAAAGAATCATGAATAGAGGTAATAGGGTTCATTAAAGCCTCATTAGGGAAATATAGGGTTTGGTTTGCAAATATCTTAACTTAGGGTGTAAGAATGCACATACCTCTCTTACTGATATCAATTACTAACTATCCCCACTTTAATTGAGTCCAAGTTCCACTTTGCCTATTTTCAATGTATTAACATATATTAGAGTACATAATGCACATAAATGTATAGAAACCCTAATTTCAAATAAAATTAGCAAAAATAAGATTTAAATTTTGAAAATATCACCAATGAACTTAAACAGTTCTCTTGATCAAGAAAACATATTTTTATATTAATTTTGGAGTTATGAAGATTAAGATGATTTTTATGGTTTTTATGCATTAAATTCATTTTACAAAAATCACCCTTCGTCAAACCATGAAATCATACCTTAAAAATATTTTTATTAGATAGAGATTAATTTTTGAATTCTAAAACATATTTATTTGTCAAATTTGGATAAACCATTAAATGATATGAATTTTTCAATTTGAACCAATCAGGAAATGACAAGTCAGAAATCTTTGAGAGAGAGGAAGAGTGAGAGTGAGGGAGAAAACACCATTTGATCCAAGATCAGGGTTGGAGATGTATAGGTAACCAAACTAGAGCTGCTAGAGAAGGTAAAACAGCAAGAAACCAAAACCCTAGAAGAACATGGTAAATAGAGATGGAGATCGCCGGTTTGAAACATAGAAGCATGAGTTTTAAGCATGTAGTAAGCAATATATGAGAAGGGGGTTAACAAAACTCGCCTCTAGAAAAGGTGGACAAGTTCAAGTAGAAAGATTCCTGAGCTATAGAGGTTGGTTTCTCCAACAAAGCTCCTATCTTGAGCAAGAAGTACCTTCTTCACTTTAGAGGTGAAAAACCCTAGCAAAAGAACATATAGATGAGGTGTTTAAGGCTCTAGGTGGGGTTTCTCCATGGAAGGCCATGGTTCCGACATGTAAGAAGGTGGGAGGAAGACTAACAAAATGAAAATAGGGAAGGAAAGGAGGAAACTTACTGATTTTGGTCGAAATCACCAAGAAGGAGCTTTAGAAACCCTAAATATAGCAAATTTGGAACCCTAACAGCCTTCTACGCCAAGGTAAGCACTCTCTTTTACGTTGGGGTAGCAGCTTCATGGCCGAACAGAGTAGGAACAATGCTCTAATCTGGGAGAAAGAGAAGGAGAGGATTGATTCTTGGATTGGGAGGTGGGAAGGGGTAGACATGGCTTTATAAAGAAAGGGGGCAAGCATGAGGTGCATATGGGACTTTCCATGTGTCCTTAGGATAGGGCTTCATGGACATGCAAGAGGACAACTCATAGAGACTTCTTGTATATCAAATGTCAATCCTAAAATTCCATGGAGACTTCTAGGCCATCCCCACCGTCCTCCAATCAAATAGGTAACCCCATTGGTTGATAGCTTTTAAAGATAAGCTCATTTATAACGAGTGTAATCCCTAAAATGCCCTTGGAGAGAAAAACCTTCGAACTGAGGTACAAATAGGTGCCCCATGGTTAAAAATCTCGAGAAATGTAAGGGAATATCTAAGGATTATAATGCATATGATAATTTGTAAAGAAAACCGACCAATTGGGTAAATTGCATAAAATTCTAGAATGTACCTAAAATTGCATAACTTGCACAAACAACATCCAAATTGAACCAAGTTTGAAACTTAGGCTTATTTTATGATTTCAAAACACATCATAAAGTTAGATTAGGGTTTAGAACACCTAATAAGGTCCTTAAATAGACTTTTACTAAGGTATTTGTGCATAAACCCTTTTATTGGTACAAATAGTGAATAAATGTTCACCAAACCACTATAAATTCCACTAATTAAACATGAATGACATAAAGGACAGAGATGAAAGGGAAACTTGGGAAAAAGGGTTACATGGAAATTACATCTAAGATTCAGTATTTTATTGCACTCAACCCCTTTAAAAGGATTTTGTCCTTGAAATCTCAAGCAAAAAGAGAACGGTGAGTATGTAACATTTCATCTCTCAACTCCCAAGTGTTTTCTTCCAAACCATGATATTTTGACAAAACTTTTACCAGCTCAATCTCTTTGTTCTTCAACTACTTTACTTAGGAGTAAAGGATCTTCACATGTAGCTCTTCATAGGTCATATTTTCATGTATCTCCAAAGGATGAATAGTAAGCACATTAGAAGAGTCCTGCACATACTTCTTCAGCACAAAGACATGTAACACATTGTGAATCTTATCATAGGAAGGAGGTAAAGCTAAGCGGTATGCACAATATCCAACCTTATCAAACATTTCAAATGGTCCACATAGTGGGGAGTCAACTTGCCTTTAACTTTATACTAGTTAACACACACGTGCTCATGCACGTGTCCCATTGAACATGTTTATTTTACATTAAATATTTAAAAAATAAAATTTGTCAAAAGGATAATGGTAATTCTCGTAACTATTTTGTAGAAAATTTAGAAACATGTTGTTTACTGACTCCGAAACGCACATTTGAAGAAATGAATGTAACGGAGAAGTTGAGAGGTTTGTGGAAACTAAATTTATCATGAAAGACAAAAAATAAATAGAACAAATATAAAAAAAGTTGAGAAAAATTGTGAGAAGAGAGAGAATCAAGGAGAGTGTATCCTGAACTCATTCTTTTTATAGTAGTATAGATTTAGCAATAGAACATATCGTCTTGATCTTTATAAATGCATAGTCACCCACTAGGAAGCTAACATCAGACATTTTCTTGTCAGCATACATCTTCTGTCGGTCTTGAGAATCTTTCATGCATTTCTTTATCAACTGTTCCTTCTCTATCATCATCTACATGTCATTGGCCTTCATTAGAGAACGTTCACCAAAATCATCCCAATGCAAGGGTGAACAATATGGTCTACCATAGAGAGCTTCAAAATGGAGCATACCAATACTAGCTTGGCAGCTATTGTTGTAAGCAAACTCAGCTAATGGCAGATACCGAGATCCCATGCATCACCCCAATCCATCACACAAGCATGAAGCAATTCCTCTAGCACCTGAACTGTTCTCTCAGATTGACCATCAGTTTACGGGTGGTAAGCAGTGCTGAAACGTAAGTCAGTATCCATTTCCTCCTAAATTTGATCCCATAAATGAGAAGTAAATTTTGGGTCACGACTAGAAACTATCACCTCAGGTACTCTATGCAGGAAAGCGATCCACTAAACATAAAATTGAGCCATATCTGCAACTTTGTAATTGGTTTTGAAAGGTAAGAAGTGAGCAAACTTTGTAAGCCGATCAATCACCACCCAAACATCATCATACCATTTCTTGGACTTAGGGTTACTAGTGACAGAATCCATAGTAATCTTCTCCCATTTCCATTTCGGAATTTCAAGCAGGTGAATAAGACCACCAGGTCGTTGGTGTTTTATCTAGACTTGCTGACAGGTCAAGCACTTTGCAACAAATAAAGCCATACATTTTTCATGTTCCTCCACCAGAAGCTTCGCTGAAGGTCATTGTACATTTTTGTTGTGCCAGGGTGAATAGTGTACTTAGACCCATGAGCTTTACTTAGAACTTTCTGCCTCATGTCATCAACATCTAGAACCCAAACCCATGTCAGAACGGAAAACACCATCCACTCCAATAGAGAAGTCAAATTGCAATTTCTCAACTAAGGCCTTCATCCCTTCAAGCTCAAAATTTTCCAATTGTGCAGCAACAATTTTTGAGACCCACGATGGTGTAATGGTCAAGCTAGCCATATTAACACACAACCAATGTTCATCCACTGAATCGACAATCTAGGGTCGCCAACTAGACACATTCTCTAGATTTTTCCACATTCAACACCTCATGGCAGCACAAACCACATCCTTTTTACGACTCAAAGCATCTGCAACTACATTTGCTTTACTAGGATGATAGGTGATGGCAAAGTTGTAGTCTTTAAGATGCACCACCCACCTTCACTGTCGCAGATTCAGATCCTTCTGTTTCAACATGTACCTCAACCTTTAATGGTCGGAAAAACTTCAAACTTCACACCATAGAGATAGTGTCGTAAGATTTTTAGAGCATGAACAATGGCAGCAAGCTCTAAATCATGTATAGGCCAATTATATTCATTCGGTTTCAATTGGTGGGAAGCATAGGCGATCACCTTTCCATCTTGCATCAAGACACACCCTAAGCCTTATTTAGAAGCATCATTGTAGATGACATAGGGTATGCCCTCAATAGGCAAGGCAAGAATGGGAGCATAAGTCAAACACTCCTTCAACTTCTGGAAACTATTCTCACATTCCAGTGTCCATGAGAACTTGACCTCCTTTCGCGTCAACTTGGTTAAAGGCAACGTCAACTCAGATATGCTCTTGATAAAACTTCGATAGTAACCTGCTAAGACAAGGAAACTACAGATCTCTAAGGGATTCTTCAGAGCTTTCCACTTGGTCACAGATTCTACCTTTGTAGGATCAACAACTATATGTTTGGTAGAAATCACATGACCCAGAAACATCACTTCTTTCATCCAAAACTCACATTTTGAGAATTTATCATATAGTTGGCTTTCTCTCAGTGTGTGGAGCACAATTTGCAAGTGTTCACGATGTTGTTCTAACATCTCAGAATAGACCAAAATGTCATCAATAAACACCATGACAAACTTATCAAGGTATGGGCGGAATACTCAGTTCATCAGGTCCATGATGGTAGCAGGGGCATTTATCAAACTGAAAGGCATGACCAAGAACTCATAATGCCCATAGTGAGTTCTGAATGCCGTCTTCGGGACATCCTCATTCTTCACACACATCTGGTAGTAGACACTCCGTAGGTCTATCTTTGAGAACATCATGGCTGACTTCAACTGATCAAATATTTCATCGATGCGAGGCAAAGGATAATGGTTCTTCATCGTCACTTGATTGAGCATGTGGTAGTCCATGCACATCCGCAATGAATCGTCCTTCTTCTTCATGAACAAGAAAGGGGCTCCCCATGGAGAGATACTGGGGCGAATGAATCCCATGTCAAGAAGCTCTTCAAGCTGCTTCTTTATCTCAGCAAGCTCGGAAGGGGCCAAGCGATAAGGCGGCTTTGAGATAGGTGAAGTCCAGGGTACATGGTCGATGGAAAACTCCACCTCATGAGTTGGTGTAAAACTTGGTAACTCCTCAGGAAAGAAATCAAGAGAGTCATTTACCACATCTATATGATCTTGAGAAGGAGGTGTGGCATCAAGAATGATTAATGCTAAGTATTCTCTACACCCTTTTGAGATAAGTTTTTTGGCTTTGATGGAAGAGATGACAAATTTCCAATCTTCTCGCTTCTTGCCCTTGATGCATAGTCTCTCTCCATTAGGATGCAACCAGCTAACTTTCTTTTCCTGACAGAATAAGTCTGCATCATTCTTCTTCAACCAATCCATGCCCAAGATAACATCAAAGGAAGACATGTTGAGGAAGATAAAATCTGAAGGAAACATCTTTCTGGATATAAAAAGGTTCAAGGTAGGCAGTTTAAGGTAAGAAGAGCATATTCTACCACTAGGTGTTTCTACATCTAACACATGGTCCATGTATTCATATGCTAATTCTAACATGGAAGCCAGCTGAGAAGACATGAAAGTGTTTGAAGAGCCAAAATCAAAAAGTGTCTTGATAGGATGCATATTGATATGTAAGGTACCTTCTACGACTTCAATATCTTTGTGTTCTTCTTCGAAGTTGAGAGCAAACACCTTTCCATTCCACCTTTCCACTGGCAGTCGCCGTTGGTTCTAGTTATTGTTGTTGCATGGAGGTGGATTCTGTCGAGGCTGTTGCGGCTGCTGGCTCGATTGTTGGGCTAGAGCATGTCCTTGCTGAAACTGGGGACAAAAGGGTTGAATATGCCCAACCTGGTCGCACTCATGGAAGGTAGGGGGAGGTCGGTCATCTCTACGAGCTGGGACTTTGTTGGTAGGACATCTCTGAGGCTGATGGTGACGGGAGCATCGGTTGCACCTCTAGTGTCCATGGTTGTCATATGTATTCTTTCTTTTGTTGTTGTTGTTGTTGTCATGTCCCTGAGATTGGAATCCAGGACAAGACTCAATTGCCAAAGCCTTGTCCACCATCTATAGAAGGTGAGGGGAGTTGTGGAATAAGGTTTCGACCTAGATGGTAGTTTAGACCCTCTAGGAAAAGGGTTAATCTTCTCTCGGCTCCATGGTATGTGGCATAGCATTCTAGGAGGAGGAAACGATGAATGTAATCGGCCACGCTCATGCCACCATGATTGAAGTTATACAACTCATCCTCCTTCTTCCTCAGAAATGCAGGGTAGATATACCTCTCACAAAACAGCTTCAAGAACTGGTCCCAGGTCATGGTGGAGGTGTATCTGGAACGGGTTATGCCATTCCACCAAACCCAGGTCGGTCCTTCTAGCACGTAGGTAGCAAACTGGACTTTCTGGTGAGGAGGGCACGCCATGCCCTCAAAAGTATGATCAAGATCCAACACCCAGTTGTCGGATTTGTCCACCATATTAGGGTCACTTTCACCCCAGAAGTAAGGCGGCTGCATTTTGATAAAGTCAGGGAGACTGAACTCTTTGGGCTTGTTGTTATTTGTAGCAGAAACAATGAGTTGCCCCACCAGGGCAGTAGAGAGAAGTTGGCGCAGCATTGCCAACTCCTATTCAGACGTGAAGGCAGGGGTGCTAGGAGTTGTGGGTTTATCACACTGTGCCCTTGTGGTGTCATAGGGGTATCCAAACTATTGGAGTCATTCTAGACAGACTCTTTAGAGTTGTTGTTGTTGTTCATGTTGTCAAACATGTCACCCCTTCTAAAAGGCAAGGTTATCATGTTAGATATCCAGGAGTATATTGACATAGATGAGAAAAGAATGTCTAGGGCTACTATTGCCTAAAATCATGCTATTTTGAACAATTTCTATCAGCTTAGGCCAGACATGTATCATATGGATCCGGGAGTCCTTGTAAACCAAGCTAATGGTGCGGAGGAAAATATTGAGAGCCCCCGAAACCCTGATCCTTTATAGACACCTTTGCTTCAACTTCATTCCCTAATAGTTTCCTAAAGGCTCTGATACAATGATGTAGGGAGTGGAACCTCCCTACTAAAAATTTGAAGAATAAACCATCCATTTCAAACACACTCAAAGATATGCTGGAATAGGTGTAAAATTTTAAAAATTCAATAAATTGTATTCAAAACAACCAAAGTTTAGCAGGAAATTAAACAAATGACTATATTTAATTTTCATAAAAGATTACAAAGGTACATCATAAAATTTCATAAGGGTTTACATGTATGATACAACATAAGGATCTAAGTAGAGGGAAGTCTAAACTACTTCAAATTTGTCTCCAAACAACATCTCTAAGAGCTAGGTCCATGTTGGAAGCTATGTTCTCCTTAGTCATGTTCAACACCTCGATCTAAACCTGGGTGGTTGGGAAATCACCCAGCAAAGGAGATAAAAACAAGGTATGTCTCAATAGTTAACAAGAACAAAAGATATGGAATAACATGGAAGCAAAGGCTAAGATTTCATCATAAGATGAAGAGAACAAGAGTATGAGGCATAACCAAAATAGATGCTTTCCTTAACATTAAAATAGTAAAGTAATTGCATGCATGATTAATATTGACTACCTTAACTAAGTAGGGTTGAAGCACCTACCAGACCTAAACCTATAGGTGAGGGGAGAATTAATACATTCCCAGTCACCTATACATATTTTTATGAGGGAGAATAAGACATTCCCTAGTGCAAATTTATACATGCCCTATCTACGAGTGGTTGTACATAAGTACCACTACTATACCCAAATAGTCCATAAAATCAACATGGTAGATAAGAAATCATGGCAAGTAAAAGCATCATATCAATTAGAATAGGGTAGTGGGGTACAAGAGCCAAGAAAAGAATATCATTACTGATTTTGAGGCCATTTAACAAAAGAATCATGAATAGAGGTAATATGGTTCATTAAAGCCTCGTTAGGGAAATATAGGGTTTGGTTTGCAAATATCTTAACTTAGGGTGTAAGAATACACATACCTCTCATACTGATATCAATTACTAACTTTCACCACTTTAATTGAGTCCAAGTTCCACTTTGCCTATTTTCAATGTTTTAACATGTATTAGAGTACATAATGCACATAAATGTATGGAAACCTAATTTCAAAATAAAATATCAAAAATCGGATTTAAATTTTGTAAATATCACCAATGAACTTAAATGGTTCTCCTGATCAAGAAAACATATTTTTATATTAATTTTGGGGTTATGATGATTAAGATGACTTTTTATGGTTTTTATGCATTAAATCCATTTTACAAAAATTACCCTTCGTCAAACTATGAAATCAGACCTTGAAAATATTTTATTAGATAGAGATTAATTTTGAATTCCAAAAAATATTTATTTTTAAAATTTGGACAAACCATTAAAAGATATGAAATTTTCAATTTGAACCAATCAGGAAATGACCAGTCAGAAATCTTCGAGAGAGAGGAAGAGCGAGAGCGAGGGAGAAAATACCATTTGACCCAAGATCAGGGTTGGACATGCATAGGTAACCAAACTAGAGATGCTAGAGAAGGTAAAATAGCAAGAAACCAAAACCCTAGAAGAACATGGTAAATAGAGATGGAGATCGCTGATTTGAAACATAGAAGCATGATGTTTAAGCATGTAGTAAGCAATATATGAGAAGGGGGTTAACAAAACTCGCCTCTAGAAAAGGTGGACAAGTTCAAGTAGAAATATTCCTGAGCTACAGAGGCTGGTTTCTCCAACAAATCTCCTATCTCGAGCAAGAAGTACCTTCTTCACTTTAGAGGTAAAAAACCCTAGCAAAAGAACATGGAGATGAGGTGTTTAAGGCTCTAGGTGGGATTTCACCATGGAAGGCCATGGTTCTAACATGTAAGAAGGTGGGAGGAAGAATAATAGAATGAAAATAGGGAAGGAAAGTAGGAAACTTTCTATTTTTGATCGAAATCACCAAGAAGGAGCTTTAGAAACCTTAAATATAGCAAATTTGGAACCCTAACAGCCTTCTTCGTCAACGTAAGCACTCTCTTTTAAGTTGGGGCAGTATCTTTATGGCCAAATATAGTAGGAACAATGCTCCAAGCTGGTAGAAAGAGAAGGAGAGGATTGATTCTTGGATTGGGAGGTGGGAAGGGGTAGACATGGCTTTATAAAGAAAGGAGGCAAGCATGAGGTGTCTATGGGACTTTCCATGTGTCCTTACACTAGGGCTTCATGGCCATGGAAGAGGACAGCTCATAGAGACTTCTTATATATAAAATGTCAATCGTAAAAGTCCATGGAGACTTCTAGTCCATCCCCACCGTCCTCTAATCAAAGAAATAACCCCATTGGTTGATATCTTTTAAAGATAAGCTCATTTATAAAGAGTGTAATCCTAAAAATGCACTTGGAGAGAAAAACCTTCAAACCATGGTGTAACTAGGTGCCCCATGGTTAAAAATCTTGATAATGGTAAGGGAATATCTAAGGATTATAATACATGTGATAATTTGCAAAGAAAACCTACCAATTGGTAAATTGCATAAAAGTCCATAACGTACCTAAAATTGCATAACTTGCACAAACAACATCCAAATTGAACCAAGTTTGAAACTTGGGTTTCTTTTATGATTTCAAAACACATCATAAATTTATATTAAGGTTTATAACACCTAATAATGTCCTTAAATAGACTTTCACTAAGGTATTTGTGCATAAACCCTTTTATTGGTACAAATTGTGAATAAATGTTCACCAAACAACTATAAATTCTACTAATTAAACATGAACGACATATAGGACAGAAATGAAAGGGAAACTTAGGAAAAAGGGTTACATGGAGGTTACATCTAAGATTCTATGTTTTACAGCATTGAAGCCCTTTAAAAGGATTTCGTCCTCAAAATCTCAAGCAAAAAGAGAACGGTGAGTACGTAACATTTCATCTCTCAACTCCCAAGTGTTTTCTTCGAGACCATGATATTTCCACAAAACTTTTACCAGCTCAATCTCTTTGTTGTTCAACTACTTTACTTAGGAGCCAAGGATCTTCACAGGTAGCTCTTCATAGGTCAGATTCTCATGTATCTCCAAAGGATCAACAGTAAGCACATTAGAAAAGTCCTTCACATACTTCTTCAACACAGAGATATGGAACACATTGTGAATCTTATCATAGGAAGGAGGTAAAGCTAAGCATGCACATTATCCAACCTTATCTTAGATTTCAAATGGTCCACATAGTGGGGACTCAACTTGCCTTTAACTTTAGACTAGTTAACACACACATGCTCATCCACGTGCCCCATTGAACGTGTTTATTTTACATTAAATATTTAAAAAATAAAATTTGTCAAAAGGATAATGGTAATTCTCATAACTAATTTGTAGAAAATTTGGAAACGTGTTTTTTATTGACTCTGAAATGCAAGTTTGAAGAAAGGAATGTAACAGAGACGTTGAGAGATTTGCGGCAACTGATTTTATCATGAAAGAGAAAAAATAAAATAGAAAAATATAAAAAAAAGTTGAGAAAAATTGTGAGAAGAGAGAGAATCAAGGAGAGTGTAGCATGAACTTGATCTTTTTATAGTAGTATAGATTTAGTAATAGAATGGATAGGCTTTATCTTCAAAAATGCATAGTCACCCACTAGGAGGCTAACATCAGACCTTTTCTTGTCAGCATACATCTTCTATCGGTCTTGAGCAGCTTTCATGTGTTTCTTTATCAATTGTTCCTTCTCTATCATCATCTGCATGTCATCGGTCTTTACTAGAGAATGTTCACCGACATCATCCCAATGCAAGGGTGAATGACATGGTCTACCATAGAGAGCTTCAAAAGGTGGCATACCAATAGTAGCTTAGCGGCTATTTTTGTAAGCAAACTCAACTAATGGTAGATATCGATCCCATGCATCACCCCAATCCATCACACAAGAACAAAGCAAGTCCTCTAGAATCTGAACTATTCTCTCAGATTGACCATCAGTTTGCGGGTGCTAAGCAGTACTGAAACGCAAGTCAATACCCATCTCCTCCTGAATCTAACCCCATAAACGAGAAGTAAATTTTGGGTCACAATTAGAAACTATCACCTCAGGTACTCCATGCAAGCGAGCGATCCACTAAACATACAATTGAGCCATATCTACAACTTTGTAATTGGTTTTGAAAGGTAAGAAGTGAGAAGACTTTGTAAGCTGATCAATCACCACCCAAACATCATCATAACCTTTCTTTGACTTAGGGTTAGTAGTGACACAATCCATAGAAATCTTCTCCCATTTCCATTCCAAAATTTCAAGCGGGTGAAGAAGACCACTAGGTCGTTGATGTTCTATCTTGACTTGCTGATAGGTCAAGCATTTCGCAACAAACAAAGCCATACATTCTTCATGTTCCTCCACCAGAAGCTTCGCTGAAGGTCATCGTAAATTTTTGTTGTGCCAGGGTGAATAGTGTACTTAGACACATGAGCTTCACTCAGAACTTTCTGCCTCATGTCACCAACATCTGGAACCCACAATCCATGTCAGAACGGATAACACCATCCACTCCAATAGAGAATTCAAATTGCAATTTCTCAACTATTCATCCCTTCAAGCTCGGAACTTTCCAATTGTGCAACAACAATTTTTGAGATCCACGATGGTGTAATGGTCAAGCTAGCCATATTAACACAGAATCTATGTTAATCCACTGAATCGACAATCTGGAGTCATCAACTAGACACATGCTCTAGATTTTTCCACATTCAACACCTCATAGAAGCACAAACCACATCCTTTTTGTGACTCAAAGCATCCACAACTACATTTGCTTTATCGACATGAAAGGTGATGGAAAAGTCGTAGTCTTTAAGATGCTCCATCCACCTTCACTATCATAGATTCAGATCCTTCTTTGTCAACAGGTACCTCAATCTTTAATGGTCAGAGAAAACTTCAAACTTCACACCATAGAGATAGTGTCATCAGATTTTTAGAGCATGAACGATGGAAGCAAGCTCAAAATCATGTATAGGTCAATTAGATTCATTTGGTTTCATTTGGCAGGAAGCATAGATGATCACCTTTCCATCTTGCATCAAGACACACCCTAATCCTTATTTAGAAGCATCAGTGTAGATGACATAAGGTATGCCCTCAACAGGCAAGGCAAGAATGGGAGCAGAAGACAAACACTCCTTCAACTTCTAGAAATTGTTCTCACATTCCAATGTGCTTGAGAACTTGACCTCCTTTCACGTCAGCTTGGTTAAAGGCAAGGAAAAATCATAGAATCTCTTGATAAAACATCGATAGTAACCTGCTAAGATGAGGAAACTATGTATCTCTAAAGAATTCTTCGGACCTTTCCACTTTGTCACAGCTTCTACCTTTGCAAGATCAACAACTATATGTTCAGTATAAATCACATGACTCAGAAACATCACTTCTTTCATCCATAACTCACATTTCAAGAATTTATCATAGAGTTGACTTTCTCTCAATGTGTGGAGCACAATCCACAAATGTTCACAATGTTGTTCTAACATCTCAGAATAGACCAAAATGTCATCAATAAACACCATGAAAAAATTATCAAGGTATGGGTGGAATACTCAATTCATCAAGTCCATGACAGTAGCAGGGGCATTTGTCAAACCGAAAGGCATGATTAGGAACTCATAATGCCCATAGCGAGTTTTGAACGCCATCTTTAGGACATCCTCATCCTTCACACGCATCTGGTAGTAGCCACTCCGTAGGTCTATCTTTGAGAACATCATGGCTGACTTCAGCTGATTGAATAAGTCGTTGATGCGAGGCAAAGGATAACAGTTCTTCATCATCACTTGCTTGAGAATGTGGTATTCCATGCACATCCGTAATGAATCGTCCTTCTTCTTCACGAACAAGAAAAGGGCTCCCCATGGAGATATACTTGGGCGGATGAATCCCATGTCAAGAAGCTCTTAAAGCTGCTTCTTTAGCTCAGCAAGCTCGGCAGGGGCCAAGCGATAAGGTGACTTCAAGATAGGTGAAATCTAGGGTACAAGATTGATGGAAAACTCCACCTCATGAGTTGGTGGAAAGCCTGGTAACTCCTCAGGAAAGACATCAAGAAAGTCCTTTACCACATCTATATGATCTAGAGAAGGAGGTGTGGCATCAAGAATGTTTGATGCTAAGTATGCTCTACACCCTTGCGAGACAAGTTTTTCAGCTTTGATGGAAAAGATGACAAATTGCCAATATTCTCACTTCCTACCCTTCATGCACAGTCTCTTGCCATTAGGATGCAACCGACTAACTTTCTTTTCCTGACAGAATAAGTCTGCATCATTCTTCTTCAACCAATCCATGTCCAAGATAACATCAAAGGCAAACTTGTTGAGCAAGATAAAACTTGAAGGAAACATCTTTTCGGATATACAAAGGTCCAAGGTAGGGAGTTTAAGGTAAGAAGAGCATATCCTACCACTAGGTGTTTCTACATCTAACACATGATCCATGTATTCAGATTCTAATTCTAACATGGAAGCAAGCTGAGAAGACATGAAAGTGTTTGAAGAGTCTGAATCGAAAAGTTCCTTGATAGGATGCATATTGATATGTAAGGTACCTTCTATGACTTCATTATCTTCACATTCTTCTTTGGCATTAGAGCAAACACCCTTCCATTCTGCCTTTCCACAGGCAGTTGTCGTTGGTTCTAGTCATTTTTGTTCCGTGGAGGTGGATTCTTTCAAGGCTGTTGCGGCTGCTGGCTCGTTTGTTGGGATGGAGCGTGTCCTCACTGAAACTGGGGATAGAAGGGTCGAATATGCCCAACCTGGCCGCACTCACGGCTGGTAGGGGGAGGCCGACCATCTCTACAAGTTGGGGCATTATTGGTAGGACATCTCCAAGGTTGATGGTGATGGGAGCATCGGTTGAACCTTTGGCATGCACGGTTGTCATAGGGATTCTTCCTTTAATTATTGTTGTTGTGTCCCAGAGATTGGAATCTAGGATTAGACTCGATTCCAAATCCTTATCCACCATCTGTGGAAGGTGAGGAGGAGTTGTGGAATAAGGTTTCGGCCCAGCTGGTAGTTTAGACCCTCTAGGAAAAGGGTCGATTTTCTCTCAGCTCCGAGGTCTGTGGCAAAGAATTCTAGGAGGAGGAAACACTAAACATAATCGGCCACGCTCATGCCACCCTGCTTGAGGTTGTAGAACTCATCCTCCTTCTTCCTCAGAAATGTAGGGCAAATATACTTCTCATGAAACAGCTTCAAGAACTGGTCTTAGGTCATGGTGGAGGAGTATCTGGTATGGGCGATGTCGTTCCACCAAACTCGGGTCGGTCCATCCAGCACGTAGGTAGTGAATTGGACTTTCTGGTGAGGAGGGCACGCCAAGCCCTCAAAAGTATGATCAAGAGCCAACACCCAATCATCGGCTTTGTCCACCATATTAGGCTCACTTTCTCCCCAGAAGTAAGGCGACTACATTTTGATGAAGTCAGTCAGATTGAACTCTTTGGGCTTGTTGTTGTTTATAGCGGCAGTAGTGAGTTGCCCCACCAGGGTTGTAGAGAGAAGCTGGTGCATCATTTCCAACTCCCATTTAGGAATGAAGGCAGGGGTGCTAGGAGTTGCGGGGTTCATCACACTGTCCCCTTGTGGTGTCATAGGAGTATCCAAAGTGCTGGAGTCATTCTAGACATACTCTTTAGAGTTGTTGTTGTCGTTCATGTTGTCAAACATGTCACCCCTTCTGAAAGGCAAGGTTATCATGTTAGGTACCCAAGAGTATATTGACATAGATTAGAAAAAAATGTCTAGGGCTACTATTGCCTAAAAGAATGCTATTTTGGATGATCTGTATCAGCTTAGGCCAGACAGGTATCATATGGATCTGGGAGTCATCGTAAACCAAGCTATTGGTGCGGAGGGAAATATTGGCAACCCCTGAAACCCTGATCCTTTCTAGACACCTTTTCTTCAACTTCATTCCCGATTAGTTTCCTAAAGGCTCTGATTCAATGATGTGAGGAGTGGGACCTCCCTACTAAAAAATTGAAGAATAAAACATCCATTTGAAACACACTCAAAGATATGCTGGAATAGGTGTAAAATTTTCAAATTTCCATAAATTGTATTCAAAACAACCAAAGTGTAGCAACGTAATTAAACAAATGACTTTATTTAATTTTCACAAAATATTACCAAAGTACATCATAAAATTTCATAAGGGTTTACATGTATGATAAAACATAAGGATCTAAGTAAAGGGAAGTTTAAACTACTTCAAATTTGTCTCCAAGAAACATCTCTAAGAGGTAGGTCCATGTTGGAAGCTATGTTCTCCTTAGTCATGTTCAACACCTCGATCTAAACCTGGGTAGTTGGGAAATCACCCAGCAAGGGAGGGAAAAACAAGGTATGTGTCAGTAGTTAACAAGAACAAAAGATATGGAATAACATGGAAGTAAAGGCTAAGATTTCATCATAAGATGAAGAGAACAAGAGTATGAGGCATAACCAAAATAGATGATTTCCATAACTTTAAAATAGTAAAGGAATTGCATGCTTGATTAATATTGACTACCTTAACTAAGTAGGGTTGAAGCACCTACCAGACCTAAACCTATAGGTGAGGGGAGAATTAATCCATTCCCAGTCACCAACACATATTTTTATGGGGGAGAATAAGACATTCCCCAGGGCAAATTGATACATGCCCTATCTATGAGTGGTTGTACATAAGTACCACTACTATAACCAAATAGTCCATAAAGTCAACATGATAGAAAAGAAATCATGGCAAGTAAAAGCATCATATCA
Organism: Alisma plantago-aquatica; assembly: GCA_963693085.1. NCBI lineage: Eukaryota > Viridiplantae > Streptophyta > Magnoliopsida > Alismatales > Alismataceae > Alisma > Alisma plantago-aquatica. Next base: position 186,424,671 of record OY856415.1, read on the forward strand.
ATTAGAATAGGGAAGTGGGGTACAAGAGCCAAGAAAAGAATATCATTACTGATTTTGAGGGCATTTAACAAAAGAATCATGAATAGAGGTAATATGGTTCATTAAAGCCTCGTTAGGGAAATATAGGGTTTGGTTTGCAAATATCTTAACTTAGGGTGTAAGAATGTACATACCTCTCTTACTGGTATCAATTACTAACTTTCACCACTTTAATTGAGTCCAAGTTCCACTTTGCCTATTTTCAATGTTTTAACACGTATTAGAGTACATAATGCACATAAATGTATAGAAACCTAATTTCAAAAAAAAAATTAGCAAAAATCAGATTTAAATTTTGTAAATATCACCAATGAACTTAAATGGTTCTCCTCATCAAGAAAACATATTTTTATATTAATTTTTGGGTTATGATGATTAAGATGACTTTTTATGGTTTTTATGCATTAAATCCATTTTACAAAAATTACCCTTCGTCAAACCATGAAATCAGAGCTTGAAAATATTTTTATTAGATAGAGATTAATTTTGAATTCCAAAACATATTTATTTTTCAAATTTGGATAAACCATTAAAAGATATGAAATTTTCAATTTGAACCAATCAGGAAATGACCAATCAGAAATCTTCGAGAGAGAGGAAGTGCGAGAGCGAGGGAGAAAATACCATTTGACCCAAGATCAGGGTTGGATATGCATAGGTAACCAAACTAGAGATGCTAGAGAAGGTAAAATAGCAAGAAACCAAAACCCTAGAAGCACATGGTAAATAGAGATGGAGATCGCTGATTTGAAACATAGAAGCATGAGTTTTAAGCATGTAGTAAGCAATATATGAGAAGGGGTTAACAAAACTCGCCTCTAGAAAAGGTGGACAAGTTCAAGTAGAAATATTCCCGAGCTATAGAGGCTAGTTTCTCTAACAAATCTCCTATCTTGAGCAAGAAGTACCTTCTTCATTTTAGAGGTGAAAAACCCTAGCAAAAGAACATGGAGATGAGGTGTTTAAGGATCTAGGTGGGGTTTTACCATGGAAGGCCATGGTTCTGACATGTAAGAAGGTGGGAGGAAGACTAATAGCATGAAAATAGGGAAGGAAAGTAGGAAACTTACTATTTTTGATTGAAATCACCAAGAAGGAGCTTTAGAAACCTTAAATATAGCAAATTTGGAACCCTAACAGCCTTCTTCGCCAACGTAAGCACTCTCTTTTACGTTGGGGCAGCAGCTTCATCGCCAAACAGAGTAGGAACAATGCTCCAAGATGGGAGAAATAGAAGGAGAGGATTTATTCTTGTATTGGGAGGTGGGAAGGGGTAGACATGTCTTTATAAAGAAAGGAGGCAAGCATGAGGTGTGTATGGGACTTTCCATGTGTCCTTACGCTAGGGCTTCATAGCCATGCAAGAGGACAGCTCATAGAGACTTCTTATATATCATATTTCAATCCTAAAAGTCCATGGAGAATTCTAGTCCATCGCCACCGTCCTCCAATCAAAGAAATAACCCCATTGGTTGATAGCTTTTAAAGATAAGCTCATTTATAAAGAGTGTAATCCTAAAAATGCCCTTGGAGAGAAAAACCTTCAAACCATGGTGTAACTAGGTTCCCCATGGTTAAAAATCTCGATAATGGTAAGGGAATATCTAAGGATTATAATACATATGATAATTTGCAAAGAAAACCTACCAATTTGGTAAATTGCATAAAAGTCCAGAATGTACCTAAAATTGCATAACTTGCACAAACAACATCCAAATTGAACCAAGTTTGAAACTTGGGCTTATTTTATGATTTCAAAACACATCATAAAGTTATATTAAGGTTTATAACACCTAATAATATCCTTAAATAGACTTTCACTAAGGTATTTGTGCATAAACCCTTTTATTGGTACAAATTGTGAATAAATGTTCACCAAACAGCTATAAATTATACTAATTAAACATGAACGACATAAAGGACAGAAATGAAAGGGAAACTTGGGAAAAAGGTTTACATGGAGATTACATCTAAGATTTTGTATTTTACAGGATTGAACCACTTTAAAAGGATTTCGTCCTCAAAATCCCAAGCAAAAAGAGAACGGTGAGTACGTAACATTTCATCTCTCAACTCCCAAGTGTTTTCTTTCAGACCATGATATTTCCACAAAACTTTTACCAGCTCAATCTCTTTGTTGTTCAACTACTTTACTCTGGATCCAAAGATCTTCACAGGTAGCTCTTCATAGGTCGGATTCTCATGTATCTCCAAAGGATCAACAGTAAGCACATTAGAAAAGTCCTTCACATACTTCTTTAGCATAGAGATATGGAACACATTGTGAATCTTATCATAGGAAGAAGGTAAAGCTAAGCATGCACATTATCCAACCTTATCTTAGATTTCAAACGGTCCACATAGTGGGGACTCAACTTGCCTTTAACTTTAGACTAGTTAACACACACGTGCTCATCCATGTGCCCCATTGAACGTGTTTATTTTACATTAAATATTTTAAAAATAAAATTTGTCAAAAGGATAATGGTAATTCTCATACCTAATTTGTCGAAAATTTGGAAACGCGTTGTTTATTGACAACGAAATGCAAGTTTGAAGAAAGGAATGTAACGGAGATGTTGAGATATTTGCAGCAAATGATTTTATCATGAAAGAGAAAAAATAAAATAGAACAAATATAAAAAAAAGTTGAGAAAAATTGTGAGAAGAGAGAGAATCAAGGAGAGTGTAGCATGAACTTGATCTTTTTATAATAGTATAGATTTAGCAATAGAATGGATAGGCTTCATCTTCAAAAATGCATAGTCACCCACTAGGAGGCTAACATCAGACCTTTTCTTGTCAGCATACATTTTCTATCGGTCTTGAGCAGCTTTCATGTGTTTCTTTATCAATTGTTCCTTCTCTATCATCATCTGCATGTAATCGGTCTTTACTAGAGAACATTCACCGACATCATCCCAATGCAAGGGTGAATGACATGGTCTACCATAGAGAGCTTCAAAAGGTGGCATACCAATACTAGCTTGGCAGCTATTGTTGTAAGCAAACTCAGCTAATGGTAGATACCGATCCCATGCATCACCCCAATCCATCACACAAGCACAAAGCAAGTCCTCTAGAATCTGAATTGTTCTCTCAGATTGACCATCAGTTTGCGGGTGGTAAGCAGTACTGAAACGCAAGTCAATACCCATCTCCTCCTGAATCTAACCCCATAAACGAGAAGTAAATTTTGGGTCACAGTTAGAAACTATCACCTCATGTACTCCATGCAAGAGAGTGATCAACTAAACATAGAATTGAGCCATATCTACAACTTTGTAATTGGTTTTTGAAAGGTAAGAAGTGAGAAGACTTTATAAGACGATCAATCACCACCCAAACATCATCATAACATTTCTTGGACTTAGGGTTACTAGTGACAAACAATCCATAGAAATCTTCTCCCATTTCCATTCCAGAATTTCAAGCAGGTGAAGAAGACGAATAGGTAGTTGATGTTCTATCTTGACTTGCTAATAGGTCAAGCACTTCGCAACAAACAAAGCCATACATTCTTCATGTTCCTCCACCAGAAGCTTCGCTGAAGGTCATCGTACATTTTTGTTGTGCCAGGGTGAATAGTGTACTTAGACCCATGAGCTTCAATCAGAACTTTCTCCCTCATGTCACCAACATCAAGAACCCACAACCCGTGTCAAAACGGATAACAATGTTCACTCCAATAGAGAAGTCAAATTGCAATTTTTCAACTAAGGCCTTCATCCCTTCAAGCTCGGAACTTTCCAATTGTGCAGCAACAATTTTTGAGATCCATGATGGTGTAATGGTCAAGCTAGCCATATTAACACACAATCTATGTTCATCCACTGAATTGACAATCTGGGGTCGTCAACTAGACACATGCTCTAGATTTTTCCACATTCAACACCTCATAGCAGCACAAACCACATTCTTTTTGCGACTCAAAGAATCCACAACTACATTTGTTTTACTGACATGAAAGGTGATGGCAAAATCGTAGTCTTTAAGATGCTCCATCCACCTTCACTATCGCAGATTCAGATCCTTCTATGTCAACATGTAACTCAATCTTTTATGATCAGAGAAAACTTCAAACTTCACACCATAGAGATAGTGTCGTCAGATTTTTAGAGCATGAACGATGGCAGCAAGCTCTAAATCATGTATAGACCAATTAGATTCATTCGGTTTCAATTAGTGGGAAGCATAGACGATCACCTTTCCATCTTGCATCAAGACACACCCTAAGACATGTTTAGAAGCATCAGTGTAGATGAGATAAGGTATGCCCTCAACAGGCAAGGCAAGAATGGGAGCAGAAGACAAACACTCCTTCAACTTCTAGAAATTGTTCTCACATTCCAATGTCCATGAGAACTTGACCTCCTTTTGCATAAGCTTGGTTAAAGGCAAGGAAAAATAAGAGAATCTCTTGATAAAACATCGATAGTAACCTTCTAAGATGAGGAAACTATGGATCTCTAAAGGATTCTTCGGACCTTTCCACTTTGTCACAACTTCTACCTTTGCAAGATCAACAACTATATGTTCAGCAGAAATCAATTGACCCAGAAATATCACTTCTTTCATCCATAACTCACATTTCAAGAATTTATCATAGAGTTGACTTTCTCTCATTGTGTGGAGCACAATCCACAAATGTTCACAATGTTGTTCTAACATCTCGAAATAGACCAAAATGTCATCAATAAACACCATGACAAAATTATCAAGGTATGGGTGGAATACACAGTTCATCAGGTCCATGATGGTAGCAAGGGCATTTGTCAAACCGAAAGGCATGACCATGAACTCATAATTCCCATAGTGAGTTTTGAATGCCATCTTCGGGACATCCTCATCCTTCACACACATCTGGTAGTAGCCACTCCGTAGGTCTATCTTTGAGAACATCGTGGCTGACTTCAGCTGATTGAATAAGTCGTCGATGTGAGGCAAAGGATAACGGTTCTTCATCGTCACTTGCTTGAGCATGTGGTAGTCCATGCACATCCACAATGAATCGTCCTTCTTCTTCACGAACAAGAAAAGGGCTCCCCATGGAGGTATACTTGGGCGGATGATGCCCATGTCAAGAAGCTCTTCAAGCTGCTTCTTTAGCTCAGCAAGCTCGGCAGGGGCCAAGCGATAAGGAGACTTCAAGATAGGTGAAGTCCAGGGTACATGTTCGATGGAAAACTCCACCTCATGAGTTGGTGGAAAGCCTGGTAACTCCTCAGGAAAGACATCAAGAAAGTCCTTTACCACATCTATATGATCTAGAGAAGGAGGTGTGGCATCAAGAATGTTTGATGCTAAGTATGCTCTACACCCTTACAAGACAAGTTTTTCAGCTTTGATGGAAGAGATGACAAATTGTCAATCTTCTCACTTCCTACCCTTGATGCATAGTCTCTTGCCATTAGGATGCAACCAGCTAACTTTCTTTTCTTGACAGAATAAGTCTGCATCATTATTCTTCAACCAATCCATGCCCAAGATAACATCAAAGGCAGACTTGTTGAGCAAGATAAAACTTGAAGGAAACATCTTTCTGGATATACAAAGGTCCAAGGTAGGGAGTTTAAGGTAAGAAGAGCATATCCTACCACTAGGTGTTTCTACATCTAACACATGATCCATGTATTCAGATTCTAATTCTAACATGGAAGCAAGCTGAGAAGACATGAAAGTGTTTGAAGAGCCCAAATCGAAAAGTTCCTTGATAGGATGCATATTGATATGTAAGATACCTTCTATGACTTCATTATCTTTGCATTCTTCTTTGGCATTGAGAGCAAACACCCTTCCATTTCGCCTTTCCACAGGCACTCGTCGTTGGTTCTAGTCGTTGTTGTTCCGCCGTGGTGGATTCTATCAAGGCTGTTGCGGCTGCTGGCTCGATTGTTGGGATGGAGCATGTCCTCGCAGAAAATGGGGATAGAAGGGTCGAATATGCCCAGCATGGCCGCACTCACGGCTGGTAGGGGGAGGCCGACCATCTCTACAAGCTGGGGCATTATTGTTAGGACATCTCGGAGGCTGATGGTGATGGGAGCATCAGTTGAACCTTTGGCGTCGACGGTTGTCATAGGGATTCTTCCTTTAGTTGTTGTTGTTGTTGTGTCTCAGAGATTGGAATCCAGGATCGGACTCAATTGCCAAATCCTTATCCACCATCTATGGAGGGTGAGGGGGAGTTGTGGAACAAGGTTTCGGCCCAGCTGGTAGTTTAGACCCTCCAGGAAAAGGGTCAATTTTCTCTCAGCTCTGAGGTCTGTGGCATAGAATTCTAGGAGGAGGAAACACTAAATGTAATCGGCCACGCTCATGCCACCCTTCTTGAGGTTGTAGAACTCATCCTCCTTCTTCCTCAGAAATGTAGGGCAGATATACTTCTCATGAAACAGCTTCAAGAACTGGTCTTAAGTCATGGTGGAGGAGTTGTCGTTCCACCAAACCCGGGTCGGTCCATCCAGCACGTAGGTAGCGAATTGGACTTTCTGGTGAGGAGGGCACACCAAGCCCTCAAAACTATGATCAAGAGCCAACACCCAGTCATCGGCTTTGTCCACCATATTAGGCTCACTTTCACCCCAGAAGTAAGGTGGCTGCATTTTGATGAAGTCAGTGAGACTGAACTCTTTGGGCTTGTTGTTGTTTATAGCAGCAGTAGTGAGTTGCCCCACCATGGTAGTAGAGAGAAGCTGGTGCATCATTGCCAACTCCCATTTAGGAATGAAGGCAGGGGTGCTAGCAGTTGCGGGGTTCATCACATTGTGCCCTTGTGGTGTCATAGGAGTATCCAAAGTGCTGGAGTCATTCTAGACAAACTCTTTAGAGTTGTTGTTGTTGTTCATGTTGTCAAACATGTCACCCCTCCTGAAAGGCAAGGTTATCATGTTAGGTACCCAGGAGTATATTGACATAGATTAGAAAAAAATGTCTAGGGCTACTATTGCCTAAAAGCATGCTATTTTGGATAATTCGTATCAGCTTAGGCCAGACAGGTATCATATGGATCCGGGAGTCATCGTAAACCAAGCTATTGGTGCGGAGGAAATTATTGGCAGCCCCCGAAACCCTGATCCTTTCTAGACACCTTTGCTTCAACTTCATTCCCGATTAGTTTCCTAAAGGCTCTGATTCAATGATGTGAGGAGTGGGACCTCCCTACTAAAAAATTGAAGAATAAAACATCCATTTCAAGCACACTCAAAGATATGTTGGAATAGGTGTAACATTTTCAAATTTCCATAAATTGTATTCAAAACAACCAAAGTGTAGCAACGGAATTAAAAAAATGACTTTATTTAATTTTCACAAAAGATTACAAAAGTACATCATAAAATTTCATAAGGGTTTACATGTATGATACAACATAAGGATCTAAGTAGAGGAAAGTCTAAACTACTTCAAATTTGTCTCCAAGCAACATCTCCAAGAGCTAGGTCCATTTTGGAAGCTATGTTCTCCTTGGTCATGTTCAACACCTCGATCTAAACCTGGGTGGTTGGGAAATCACCCGGCAAGAGAGAGAAAAACAAGGTATGTTTCAATAGTGAACAAGAACAAAAGATATGGAATAACATGGAAGTAAAGGCTAATATTTCATCATAAGATGAAGAGAACAAGAGTATGTGACATAACCAAAATAGATGCTTTCCATAACATTAAAATAGTAAAGGAATTGCATGCATGATTAATATTGACTACCTTAACTAAGTAGGGTTGAGGAACCTACCAGACCTAAACCTATAGGTGAGGGGAGAATTAATACATTCCCAGTTACCTACACATATTTTTATGGGGGAGAATAAGACATTCCTCAAGGCGAATTAATAGATTCCCTATGTATGAGTGGTTGTACATAAGTACCACTACTATAGCTAAATAGTCCATAAAATCAACATACTAGAAACGAAATCATGGCATGTAAAAGCATCATATCAATCAGAACATGGAAGTGGCGTACAGGAGCTAATAAAAAGAATATCATTACTAATTTTGAGGCAATTTAGCAAAAGAATCATGAATAGAGGGAATAGGGTTCATTAAAGCCTCATTAGGTAAATATAGGATTTGGTTTGTAAATATCCAAACTTAGGATGTAAGAATACACATACCTCTCTTATTGATATCAACTACTAACTTTCACCACTTTAATTGAGTCCAAGTTCCACTGTGTCTATTTTCAATGTATTAACATATATTAGAGTACATAATTTACATTAATGTATAGAAACCCTAATTTCAGATTTTTTTAGCAAAACACGGATTTGGATTTTGAAAATATCACCAATGAACTTATTAGGTTCTTCTGATTTAGAAAACATATTTTAATATTAATTTTGGAGTTATGATGATTAAGATGTACTTTTTATGGTTTTTATGCATTAAATTCATTTTACAAAAATCACCCATATTCAAACCATGAAATCAGAGCTTTAAAATATTTTTATTAGATAGAGATTAATTTTATAATTCCAAAACATATTTAATTGTCGAATTTGGATAAGCGGATTAAAAGATATGCATTTTTCAATTTGAACCAATTAGGAAATGACAAGTCAGAAATCTTTGACAGAGAGGAAGAATGAGAGTGAGGTAGAAAACACCGTTTGACCCAAGATCAGGGTTGGAGATTCATAGGTAACCAAACTAGAGCTTCTAGAGAAGGTAAAACAGCAAGAAACCAAAACCCTAGAAGAACATGGTAAATAGAGATGGAGATCACCGATTTTAAACATAGAATCATTAATTTTAAGCAAGTAGTAAGAAATATATGAGAAGGGGGATAACAAAAATCGCCTCTAGGGAAGGTGGAAATGTTCAATTAGAAAGATTCCCGAGCTAGAGAGTTGGTTTCTCCAACAAATCTCCTATCTCGAGCAAGAAGTACCTTCTCCACTTTAGAGGTAAAAACCCCTAGCAAAAGAACATGGGGATGAGGTTTTTAAGGCTCTAGGTGGGGTTTCACCATGGAAGGCCATGGTTTCAACCAGTAAGAAGGTGGGAGGAAGACTAACAGCATGAAAACAAGTAAGGAAAGGAGGAAACTTACTATTTTTTGTCGAAATCACCAAGAAGGAGCTTTAGAAACCCTAAATAGAGCAAATTTGGAACTGTAGGTGCCTTCTTCACCAAGGTAAGCACTCTCTTTTACCTTGGGACAACACCTTCATGGACAAACAGAGTAGAAATGATGCCCTAAGCTAGGGGAAAGAGAAGTAGAGGATTTCTTCTTGGATTGGGAGGTGGGAAGGGGTAGACATCGCTTTACAAAGAAAGGGGGCAAGCATGAGGTGTCTGTTGGACTTTCCATGTGTCCTTAGGCTAGGGATTCATGGCCATGAAAGAGGACAGCTCATAGAGACTTATTGTATATCAAATTTCGGTCCTAAAATCTGATGGAGACTTTTAGTCCATCCCCACCATCCTCAAATATAAGAAATAACCCCATTGGTTGATAGCTTTTAAAGATAAGTTCATTTATAAAGAGGGTAACCCCTGAAATGCCCTTGGAGAGAAAAACCTTCAAACCAAGGTGCAACTAGGTTTCCCATGGTTAAAAATCTCAAGAAAGGTAAGGGAATATCTCAGGATTATAATGCATGTGATAATTTGTAAAGAAAACCTACCAATTGGGTAAATTGGATAAAAGTCCAGAATGTACCTAAAATTGCATAACTTGCACAAACCACATCCAAATTGAACCATATTTGAAACTTAGGCTAATTTTATGATTTCAAAACACATAATAAAGTTATATTAAGGTTTAGAACACCTAATAAGGTCCTTTAATAGACTTACACTGAGGTATTTGTGCATAAACCCTTTTATTAGTACAAATAGTGAATAAATGTTCACCAAACCACCATAAAGTCAACTAATTAAACATGAATGACATTAAAATGAAAGGGAAACTTGGGAAAAAGGGTTATATGGAGATTACATATAAGATTCAATATGTTACACAATCACCCATGAACTTAATCCTAAGTGATCTAACATGACCTTCATGCTTCTTCTACAAAAGTAATTTTTTCAAGGGGTCAACCACATTGCTTTCAGTTGGTACACTAAAAATTTTCACATCTCCTCACTTTACGATCTCTCATATGAGATGGAACTACCTTTCTATGTGAATGAAACATTGATGCGATATGGGTTTCTTATATTGTGTCATAGCTCCATTGTTATTATAATACAACTCTATTGCATTGTTAGTGGTTGGAACCACCCAAGTTTTGAAATGAATTTATTGATCCAAACAACCTCTTTTTCTACATTGGATGCAGCAATATAGTTTGCCTTTGTTGTAAAATCAATAACTGTCTCTTTCATGGAACTTTTCCAGCTCATACCTCCATTGTTGAGGCAAAACAAAAATCAATACAATGATCTGTAGTCATGTTTGCCAGTTTGGAAGCTTGCATCAGTGTAACCATTTACCACCAACTCTTACTCACCACCCTAGACAAGGAAATGATCCTTAGTTCTTCGCAACAATAAGGATGTTTTTCACGGTAGTCCAGTGGGCATCACCAGGATCTGACAGATATGTGCTCATCATGCTCAAGATATATGAGACATTGGGACGAGTACATAACATTGAGTACATGATGGATCCAATTGTAGATGCATATGAACTCCTACTCATGTGTTCCATTTCTCCATAAGAATTGGGACATTGAGCTCTAGAGATAGTGACACCATGAGACATGTGCAAGTTTCCTCTCTTCGAGTCCTCCATGTTGAACCCCTTACACACTTTGTCAATGTATGTGCTCTGACTTGGTCCAAGAAGACTTCTAGATCTATCTCTATAGATCTTGATTCCTAAGATATTGGATTCTTCACCTAATTCCTTCATGATGAATGTATTTCCTAGCCAGTTCTTTACCATTTATAAAGTAGGAATGACATTCTCCATGAATAATATCACATCTAATTACAATATGAGGTTTACAATTATTCTCCTACTAACCTTCTTGTACACACAAGGTTCATCTTCATTCTGAGTAAAGACAAACTCATAGACTATCTCATCAAATCAAATATTCTAGTTCCAAGATGTCTGCTTCAATCCATAGATTGACCTTTGTATCTTATAGACTTTATTTGTGTCTTTTGGATTTATAAAATCCTTACATTGTGTCATGTACACATCCTCAAAAAGATTCTTGTTTGGAATGTGGTTTTAACATCCATCTACCAAATCACATTATCATGATAAGATGTAATCACTACAAAAAAAAGATGATTTCGCTACAATTATTCTAACTACACATATTATATTTGTAGTTAAACACTACATTTCCTTACAAATTTAGAAAGTATAACTAATATAATTGTAGCTACTTATAATAACTATAAAAGTGACTACACATTTTCATTGACTACTCAATTTTCTTCCCGGTCGCTTTTCCTCTTCCAGAAAAAAAACAACAAAACCAAAAATTTTGATTTTCCGCGTGCTTCACCCACTCCTTAAATTTTGATTTTCCGCTCGCTTCACCCTCTCCTTGTTTGTGCGATTGCTATTTCCTCCTCCGCCAATCACTCGAAAATGCCCACCCCAATGCACCTGAACTAGATCCCCCCGCCCCCTATCATCCTCGATGAATTCTCTTTCCACCCACCCCCATCCACCCCAATAGTCCCCTGTACGCATTGCGATCCCTCCCTCCATCTCTTCTCTTCCCCCCTTTCCATGTTCCGATCACTCTATTTCCCTATCACCCTCTTCTTCTCTGCCACACCCCAATCTCTCTCCTATGCTAGCACCTGATGTCCAGGAGGAGAATGGATGGAGCCATGCCAGGAAACCGAAGAGAGAAGAGGAGACATGTTGGACGGGTGTCGCTCAAGTCTTGTGGTCAGAATTCCTTGATTTTGGGCATCTCTTTAGAAAGTAAGCCTTTACGTATCATTATTGATCTAATTCTTATTCAATCCTTTATACAATTAATATCCCATTTGCACAACTGTGGCATGTGGATAGCTCTTTTCAATGGATAGGCTAGGCATTTCCCTCTTTTCTGACGTTGGATCGTCGGTTATCTGACTGTTTTCTCTTTGGGCCGGTGGTTGGGAGGCCAATCTACACCAATCATATAGTTTCTTCAGGATCAAGATTCTCAAGTCACTGGTTCTCCACTCAACACATATAGCTTTTGGTAAGAATTCTCATTTATGAAGTTAATGGCAGACTTTTACATAGAAGTGAAGTGCAGGGATCCTAATGTTGTTGTATGTGCCTTTGGCCCTTTGGGTTGGTGGTTGGTTCAGTTATGGCTCTATTTCTCGGCCATGACCATGTACATGCAGGTCACAACCACGATCATGTTTATGAACGTGGTCACATCACAACCTTGGCCATGATGATGATCAGTAAAGCACTCCTATTGCTATTTGTGAGACTCATGAGAAGATTAAACATCCGTTAGAATGTTCCTCTAGGTCATTGTATATTTCCTTTGCATTACTTGGGCCATCTTATCATGGCCAATAGTAAAGAACTATTGCAGATAACAGCCTTGATCAATATGACTTCATAGAGTAGTCTAATTGTAAGGGGTTGGTCGCTCAGATTAATGTTGTAGGTTCTAAATTTTCTCTGTGTTTTTCATTATACAGGCATCCAAGGCCAGGCCTACGTGATTTGGTCAAAGATGTCCATTGGCTTTGAAATTTGAATAGTGGGGGCACTAGACTTGTTATCATGATATGAAGAACCATACAAAATATCCTCATGAGACTGCAAGTCTCTAACAGAGATGGTGACTTGCTCACCAGCTATTTTCCTTGACCAGTCTATTATCTAGGTATCATTAACTTAAAATTGAGATTTTGTTGTTATTTGTGGCAGGCACGTCAGAACATATACTTCACATGGGATATACTTAGAGAGACTCCCTTAGATGTTACCAACAAAATTATCAAGGAGATGGAGATAGAGTGGGACCAACTCAAATAGCTAAGGTGATTGATTAAGAGATTTCTGCCCTGGTTCCCCATTGGATGGAGGAGATGTTGTTCCAACACTAGCACAATGTCACCCACATTTACAATTTTTTATGATGAGGCTGAAGGCAGCCGGTGCCGATTCTATCTTTCATCTCTAGCTTCTTCTTATGGTTCTAGTTTTAGCCATCAGCCTCTACAAGGCGCTGACTGTAACTAAAGTAGTAATTGGCTTCAAGGTTAATCTTCAATACCAAGTATATCACTCCTTTTAAGTACAATTTTTATGTACCTAGCTATGGAGTGAGGAACATGGTTAGGAAAGAAAAATGCATATATGTAGCATCTGTATCATTTGAAAATTTTAAACTTATGGCATAAACATATTCATTTAATGAATTAAGTAGTGATATACAAAATAACAATGTGTGTTACAAAGAATTATATATTCAAGGAATAAGGTTGTTACTATTATTTCCTGCTGATGCTATTCTATTTTTGAGAATCAAGCACTCTTTCTAGTTTCCAAGGAAAGACTGGTCTATAATTTATTAGTTTGTTATTGGTTTCTGTTATTGTCCTTTGGTGATAATTTCTTTAGATTTATAGCTCACGTGTAAAGTATTTTTTCTTATATATATATATATATATAGAACTTTAAATTTTATAGGCTTTCAGCTATTCGTTTGGTTCTATGGAGCATTATACAATCTGATCTATGAATAAATGTCTTCACGTTTGCAGATTTCAAGGAAATAAGTTTTGTCACTATCTCTCTATTTGGCAAGATGCTCTAATTGCCCTTGGTGTTGTTCTATGATGATTCTTCAAGGAAACATAGACCCGTAGTTTTCTCTATTTGAAGGTTGATTTCCGAGTTGAAGATACACACATTATGTTATTTGCTAGATATATCTGTTGAGATTCCAGATCATGTGCTTCAGAATTACAGATTCAAGGAAACACTTATTACTATTTCCTATTGGTGTTGTTCTTTGGTTGATACTACATGTTGGTGATATTCTTTTGTTCATCAGAGGTACAACTAGTATGTTTGTTGAATGATTAGATAACCTTTATGGTGGCAAGTTCATAACTTCCACAGAAAAATATATATCTTCACGTAGGTACGTTAAATTTCAAACCTCTTTAGATCGATTATCTCTTAGAAAATGTATGAGAAGCTACAACTCCATTGCACTGACTTTAACTTTCAAAAAATTGGCATTTTGAGTTTTTCAAATTAATAACTTCTGTTTGCAAAAGTAAATCAGTAGTCTCTAAGAAAGTTCCCTGTGTGTAATTTACTAACTTATTTCTTGGATTGAGCCAATAGAGAAGTCTTACAGTTAGAAAAAAAGACAATAGAGACGTCTTACAGTTAGACAGTGATGATGTTAAAGTATCATGGTGAATTTATAGATAATCATCCATGTCATTTCATCAACACCTCAATTCTTGTGATTGTTAGGAATCATGTATATTGTCTTCGTATAAAAACATTCTCACACACCTTTATGTATTATGTCTGGATCCATTCTATAGAAATGTTATGTTTTCAAACCTAAATTTTATGATTCTCACACTCCTTTATGTATTATGTTTGGATCCATTGGATGGTGGTCTTACTTTTGAATTACTATGCTTGAAGAAGTATCAACTCTTCATAATGGTTTGACCATCTTTTCTTTTCTTGAGAAAAACTAGGAGGTATTATGTTCATCCCGTCCTCCTCCGACGAGCCAATAAAAACTAGGTAATTCACTACTATTTACACTATAATATTATCTCTACTCTTATTTACATCTGTCTCATCTTGGACTAAGCTCTTTAATCCAGGTGGGGGTTGCATAAAGAGGACGACCCCACACTACTTTTTAGGTACTGATTGGCTAACCCTTCAGCAAGCTTATTAGCCCCTTAATGGACGTGAGGTATTTGACCTTCTGCATTGTCCAGAACCAGCCTCAAACACTTGTTCTCATCAACCCGCATTGCTAGAGAAATTCTCCTGGTGTTCAATGAGGAATCACACCGCAGTAGCATTGTCAAATTTCATCCATACTTTCAGCAGGCCCTTAGACTTAGCAGAGATAAACCTAGAAGGATATGCCTCATGTTAACTTTAGTGATCGAATGAGTTCTCCTAAACTCGGATTCAGCAAACAACCAGCTTCCTTGTTTGTCTCTTCCCACTATACTAATAGTTGTTTTCTGCCCTTTGTTGTTCTTTGTCTTTTCTCTATTATTCTTGATGAGGAGGCTACGATATGCTACTAGATCCAGGAATTCATCTCTTTCTTTCATGTCATAATAATGATTCTGAAGACCAACGTTGCCTTTCTAATACTTGATTCCTGGTTGACTAGGTTTAGTCTAACGGTAGATAGTCTGAGCTGAGTGTTGTTTTTAGTAGCTAATAGGTCTCTGCTACCAAAAAATAATAGGTTTTAACCCCACAAACATACTAGTTCCCTCATGTGGGTTTAGAATTTCACAAATTTCCTATATTTTTCCCCGATGTATGTATTGTCCAACTCCTAGTTAATTTTCGTGGTATGTGTCAAATATTGCAGAAAAATGTCTGAAATGATCTGAAGCAAGTAATAAGTAAACATCTAAGTGCTAGCCTTATCTTGATGTATGGGGACCATCCGACTTGATGTGGTCATCACTTCAAATAAAACAGTCCTTTTGGGAAGAACCTTTCAACTTTGAATTGTATGATGACATTAACCTGTCATAGGGGCTTTGAGTTTCTTCAGTACACTACATGGTTAATGGAACCAATGAGTGAAACAATTGAGTGGACATCAGTTTATCATTTTGCATCTAGTGGATCCCATCTAGCATGACAATATTCTAGTGACTTAATAATGACTCCCATGTGATTTTGATGATGTACCAAAATTGCTTCCAATAGGATAATTACTGAAGGGATATTTGAACCATTGTCATTTATGGAGTTAGAAGCTTGGAAGGTATACATGTTTTTATTGGGCTATATGAATTTGGAAGGTATGAACATTCATTTTTTTAGTTGTATGGTTCATACATGATTACTTGTCATGTTTTGTTCTTATTATTTTGTATGAATCTTCATTTTTATCACTATTTGCATCCAATGCCATTGAAGCATTGTGAATTGCATTTGACCATATTTACCATATATGTCACTGTATAGTTTACATTTTATAGGAGTTTTGTGCAAACTATTTATATCTAGATCACTAATGTTTGCTATAGAAAACACTCAAAATGTTTAGATATGTCAATTCTACCACCATAACAACAATATATTCTTATTGATGTGATCAATTCTACCACCGTTGCCCTCTTGTCCCTCCCCTTATTAGAAATACTCCAACTGTCTCTGTCTCCCCTGCTTGATTAGAACAAATCTTAATATCTCAATCCTAATCTTCTCTCAATGCACTAAAAATGATGAGTTATAGTTTCTCCATTATGAAAAATAAGTTAAAGAAAGGGAAAATATGTGTGACGTGAATACCTGTTGAATCTGCACTGCATATGCTACATTTAACCTTGTCTACAACTACCAAACTTGTATCTACTCTGTCGTTATTTCACCTTTTTCCTCTATCCTTTATTCTACCACCCCTTTCCTCCTAGAAGGACCTCCCTCCCAGCACCATAGTTTCTCGTAGTAGAAACAAGAATATTCATGGTATGAGATGAAATCGATGGCTCTGCAGACAATGTTCATGGAATGGGGTGGTTTTGTGCAATGGCACTGTTGTGGGGCTTATTTGGAGGAAGAATGGTATAGCAAGAAGTTCCAGTACAAACCATCCTTTCTAAGTGATTTACTCTAGTTAAATCCTTTTTTTGTAGTTAAAGAGCCAGATTATGATGTGTCCACACACAACTATGCACGTCGAGACATACACAAATGATTGTATTGGAACACTAATACATTGGGCTAATAAGTGTTGTGTTACATTCTTGTTTGTGTATGTTTCGTTGTTAATCATCTAAATTGCGAATTCACAAGAATAGATGTTAGAAATGTGATTATTGATTTGACAAGTGTCTGGGGTTATGCAAAACTATCCAACCCAGAATTGATATGGAACCAGCCTTATAGCGCCCGAAACCAGACCCAAATGTATTATATGTAACCCAGGACCAGTACCATTATGTAATTGCATATATCAAGAAACCCTTCCTCCTTGCTACATGGTCACTAATATATTTTTCCCTGACCGAACAAGTCCTTCATTGCCAAGCGCTCTTTGTTAATGAGGCAACAGAGCAAGGACTGTGGTCATAAAATAACAGTTCTTGATTTTACTAAGAATCCATGTTACTATAAGAGCTCTGTCCAACAATAATTACTTTCAGAATCAAGTAATTGTTGACTAAAGCTCTTTAAGTAATGATAGTTACTTTCTGAATATCAATAAACAATCTTTTTGTTCCTGCCTTTCACATGATTAATCCTATTCATTGTTGATAATAACAATAGAGTAAGAATTATTTTCCAAATCATTAGGTTTTTTAAATAATTATGTATTGTCAAAATTCCAACCATATTGAATTAAAGGGTTACAAGTGTGCCACTTTTTGTTCACTGTATTCTTTGTGTTTTTTCTGTAATGTCAATACTGGTGCGAAAAACTTCTGTAAGGTTTGGGTTCTTCTTTAACACCTCTGTTTTTCTTTGTTGCAGATCAAGAGCCTCGACTTTCTGCTGATATCCATCATGGAGAGGATTGGAGAGCTGCTGGAAATATTGAGAGTTCGCCTGCCTTTCAACCCGCTGGTGAACTAAGTCATAACAAGCTAAAAGATATAGAAATCCTAGTTAAGAAACTCTGGCAACTAAGTCAGCCAAATGGGAGGGAGGATGCTTGTGACCATATTGCATCACTGTGTGAAACGCAGAAGCCAGATCACAGGTATGTGTCCGAAATACTATTGGCATCTGGCCTCCTCCTTAAGGACTTCAACACTGGCACAGCTGGGATGGATTCTGTTAAGCTCCACAAGTCTGGGTTTCCAATAAATTATGAACTGTTTCTGGTTGTTGAGCAAAAAAAGTTAGCCGGTTCTAGAAAACTGGAAGATGTCTATGAAAATGTCCCAGAACTGAAGATGAATAAAGAGAGAGCTCCCCAGAAGCTCATATTTGATACTGTGAATGAGATATTGGTTGAAAAGTTGCAGCTAGGAGACACAGGTCTTCAACCTACTTCTTGGCTGTGTAGGAGGGCGGCGCAGAGGATCCCAAGTGGCCAACGTCTACTAACAGAGTTGTGCATGGAGATTGATCAGATGGAATCCAATAGCTTACAACGTATATGCATTGAAAGTGAAGAGGATGATGGAATTACTTCTATTTTGACTCAGTATATTGCATGCCAATCTGATCGGTGGACTGGGCATGCTAAGGAAATTTCTGGCTTAATCGTGGATATTGAGAGATCCATATTTAAGAAATTGATAGATGACATCTTAAATGGAGAGATTGTTCTAGAAATGCAGGCTAAATAAATAAGAAGGTGCAGACAACTATTTGTCAAATAAGTAAATTTCCATATAGGTTCCAAACTACAGATATCCATGGTGGTTCGCACAAAAGTGAATGCTACCATCAACTTGATGGCGCTTGAGATCCACAACATACAAAAGTACATAACGTATGAGAAGAAATGCCAATATGTTCTGATCCAGGGGATTTGCCAACCAAAACTAACCATACATGAACCTCTACATGACGTTGCCAATAGGAAAGGCTACAACTCTTGTGCTCAGTCTTATGTGTTGAGAGCTCTGGGAGTTGATGAGGACATGTCACATACCTCTATCATGTTTGGGATTGGAAGATTCACCACTAAAGATGAGATTCATAGGGTTGCTGAACTCACTGTGAATTAGGTGGAGGAACTAAGGGAGATGAGCCTTATTTATATTATGCTTTGTACTCTGTAGTGGATAGATGTAGTCAGAAGAAGATATTGTATACATGTGTCTTTTTTCCATGCATATTGTAAAACTGGGGCCAGGCTAATGTCCTCCCCATGTGTACTCATTGTTCAAATATAAATAAAAGTATCATTGGTGACATTGTAAGCACAACTCGATCTTGAATAAGATTCATCTATTTTCTTATTGAAAACCACTCTATATTGGCAAGCGACTGACTGGATACATAATGTCTCTCACTACATATGTATGTATAGTACATGGTGTCTTTCACTACACACTAGCTATAATTACATGTGTAGCAAGTGCTAATTTTTGCTATACATGAACTACAAATACAAATTGTAACCAATGCCATCTCTCCCTACATATCATAGGTACAAATTGAATTGTATTCATACATTTGGCTACAATTGAAACTACATGTTTATGTGTAAGGACATTTTTACCTACAATTAGGGTTACATATGAATTTGTAGTGAGAGGAATAACTAACTACAACTTAAAAAAATGTAGCCTAAACAATTAGCTACACGGGTATTAGCTATATATTATAAATGTAAGGATAAATGTAGCCAAAGCTTTTAGCTACAAATTTTGGGGTTTTCGCTACAATTTTTTTTTGTAGTTAAAGACCATATTTTTCGTAGTGAATGGCAAGCATGATCCTGATGGACTTAATCATGGTAACTGGTGAAAACATTTTGTCATAGTCAACACCTTAAACTTGTTTGAAACCTTCAACAACCAATATGACCTTATAGATTTTTACATTACCATCCATGTCATTCTTCTTCTTGAAGACCCACTTTCACCCTATAGGTTTTACCCCTTCAGTTAGATCCACTATGATCCATACCTTGTTGGTGTACATGGATTCCATCTCATATATCATGGCCTCAAGCCATTTCTCAAACAATGGTCTCTTAGTATCTTCTAGGTAGGTTGTTATCTCATCATCTATTACCATCTCACCACCTTCTTGATCACAAGATAATCAAATATTTTAGGCCCAAGGCATATTCTACTAGATCTATGAGGTTCTTATATTACATCAGGAATTTAAGATTCCATAATGGTTTGTGACTCTCTATGTTCTTATTGTACCTATAAAGGTTCAATGTTCTCTTGTCGGTCTTGAACTTCTTTGAGTTCTACTTTCCACCCATTAATTCCTTTGGAAATAGATTCCTTTTCAACGAATACACCAGTCCTAGCAACAAACACTTTGTTGTCAGATGGAGTGTAAAAGTAGTATCCCCTGGTTACTATTGGATATCCAACAAAATAATATTTATCAAATTTGGGTCCAATCTTTTCAGCAAACATTTTCTTGGCATAGGCTTCACATCCCCAAATCTTCATAAAAGACACATCGGGATATTTCCCATACCATATCTCATATGGTGTCTTTTGAATAGATTTAGATGGTACACGGTTAAGTGTAAACATTGTTGTTTGTATAGCATGTCCCCAAAAGGAAATCGCAAGATCAACAAAACTCATCACTAATCACACCACATCTAGTAATGTGAAATTCCTTTTTTCTGATACATCATTGTGTTGTAGTGTTCTAAGTGGAGTCCATTCTGATACAATACCAAGGTCTCACAGAAGGTCCTCAAATTCTTAGATTAAGTATTCTCCACCTCAATCAGAATGAAGTGACTTAATACTTTTACCAAGTTGGTTTTATACTTCATTCATGAAATCATTGTACTTTTCAAGGGTTTCTGACTTATGATTCATTAGGTAAACATAACCATACCTACTGAAGTCATCAATAAAGGTAATGAAGTACTGATAAACACCTCTAGAATTTGTTCTAAAAGGCTCACACACATTAGTATGTATGATTCCTAATATATCACTCACCCTCTTGTCGTTTCTAGTAAAGGGAGTCTTTTTCATCTTTTCAAACAAACAAGATTCACATGTCTCTATCAACTCAAAATCAAAAGAATCCAGATATCCATCTTTATGCAGTCTAGAAATGCATTTCTCATTGATGTGTTCTAGACGACAATGAAAAAGGTATGTTTGGTTTTAGTTATTGAGTTTTTGCCTTTTGGCATTTTATACACTCTTGTCTCTAGGTCTATCAAGTATAGACAATAAGACATTAGGGAACTGTTAGAAAATATCTTATCTTTACAAATGAAACATTGACCATTTTTATAAGAAATTTGAATCCATTCTTGTCCAAACAAGATACAAATATGACGTTCCTATTATTGTCAGGTACATAATATTAGTTCTCCAACTCTATTAGATGCCTACTTGGCAGTGATAACTCATAGTTCCCAACTACACTGGAAGAAAATCTTGCTCCAATAGCAACGCGTATTAATTCTCACCTTTCATTAAAGGTCCACTTGTTTTTAGATCCTTCACATTTGAGAAAATGTGTGATCCACATTTGGTATGTAGTACTCAAGATGAAGAAGTAGAGAAGTTAATCTCAATTACGTATATACCTAAAGTAGAGATCTCTATCCCTTGCTTCATCTTCCTTTGATCTTTTTGCTAAAAAGGTAAGATTCCTTTTGCACCTACCCTTCTTCATACTTTGAGTGCAGAAGACTTGGACTTTGAAACACTTCTTGGCCTTACATTTGTCCTTGGAATCTTTCCCGTTGATCATAAACACGAGTTTTTCCTTCTTCATTTATGCTTCAAGATATATCAAGATGTCAACCAACTCAAATAGAAATCATGAATACATATTTGTTTTGCAATTGTACATGTAATATAAATTGCACATTCATTTGACTATCGTTCATTTGGTTACATTAATCTTAGAGTATGTATATAATCTTGGATAATGGCTTGACTTACATGGTTGGTACATATATGCCCTCAACAATGCTCAAGCAATTCTGGAAAAAGGAAAAGAAAAGAAATAGATAATACATACAGTTCGCATCATAAGATTGGAATAGAAAATTAGTTGCTTAGATAATGGCCATTGAGAACATTACGTGTCCGTAGTTTCCTAGTCATATTAGAATGACCCAATTATCTATAAAATAGAATACAATAGTTTACTAGGAAGAGAGCTTGACTGCCTCCCACGAAAGGAGCACTAGCCTTTGCGGGAAGAAGCCCTAGTCGTGTCATCCATGTGCAATGACACTGTGACACCCATATAAAATAGAGAAAGAGAAACAGGCTGAAGGAGGTGAGTTCCGATCTATCCACACCCCCATCACGTTCATAGGGCCTAGGAGGAGTCCATAGGAAAGTTTCAGTCAAAAGGGGAAGCCAGTTAGTGTTCTTTTCATGGTGGAATTGTGTACAGGGTGATACGAGGGATCTTGAGTGGGTCTTCCTCCCCATACCAGTTGATGGTGGTTGCGGCCTGGAGAAGCCAGATAGAGAGTTCTTCACGACAAACTCCTGCTAGCACAGACCATGACAACTCCTTTACTGATTGTGGACAAGCATGTCGATTCTAGGTTTTGATAGATGGATTGGTCCCTGTTGGTGCACACTTGTTGGTGTCTAGGTGGATGAAAATCCCAGATGACCATGAAAACAATAAAAGGTTCTTCGATGATTTAGATTCCTTGATTCTTAGAAAAGTCATAGAAATTACCCTCATTGTCAGAACAACATTGCGTGTAAGGGCACGTTGGAAAGCTCGAGATATGAAGAACATCTTGAAGGAGGTTCCAGACTCTTAAATGACCTAGATAAGGTAATTTAATTTGAGGAAAGGTTAGATAAGTAGATTATGTGCATATATGTTGATATTTGTTAAATTGATGTGATAGGTGTGAACCTCATCATTGAACTTTAAGGAAGTGTTACACCATAAGTTTTCAAGGTATGATGCTTTAAGAATTAATGATTTGGAGATTCGATTTGTTCTTATATGACATTTTGGGTATACTTTTGTGCATGCCATTAGATGATGTAGGGTGTGACTAAGGGATAAAGGTGACTCTAGAAGAGTATTTGTGTATATGAGAATACATTAAGATAAACCCTAGAAGTTTACACAATTAGCTACTTTGTGGTGGTGGTAATTATGAGTATTGATAAATTAATCCAGATGGGTTTTAATGATAGGAAGTGTCTTTTCAGGATATGGACCTGACTAGAGGAATCCAAGAAGAAGATTAATCCTCTCTGAAACTGGTAAGTGGCTCATGCCCATGAGTATTCATATTTATCAAACTCAACATATTTTCAAAAGACTTCATACTTTACGTGATCTACTGTTCTAAGATTTTATGTTAAGATATGCAAGTAATATTTTCATAAATTCATGGGTATGTCCTGACATGTTCCTAATATATCTTTTTTTTATTAAGCATGCTTCTCATTCCATAATCACAAAATGTACATCTGGGGGGGCTAGAGCTCCAATAATATCTATCTATGCAAGATAAATAAAAGCAACCTATCTATGCAGGCTTCTACAGTCACTAGAAATACAATGCCAAACAAACATTGGGTTGCATCTAGCTCCTTCAAAAATGATGTGATTCTATGAATCCATATATGATATATAACTAAGGTGGCGAGCAGAGCTTCATTCTTGTTTTTTAGCATGTGTTGTTCCTCCTTGTAGCCTGGAACAAAGGATAGCATCGGTGCTACTCTCCTCCATATTTCATCGGCCACATCACAACCCCACATAATGTGGTTGTTTGTCTCCTCTTCTTTGCAATACAGGCTGCATCTAGATGCAAAGTTGTTGCCTTTTATTTGTAATGGGAAGTTACAAGGTTATACCTAGTCGTGGAGCAAGTCATGCAATAATTTCCTTGCAATAGCATGCCCTTTCTTCAAGTTTCACCTGGACGATGTCAACATCAGTCTCCTAGTTTATTACCATGGATGGAAGTTGACTTCATCCTCCTAGTGATAGGAAAAAACCTCCTCACATGTATAGTAGTCCAGAGGGACCATCGAGAACTCATGTCATTCTAGATGAATGGACAACAAGGAGTTGTCCCTTCTAGTTAGCGTGCTAGCACCACCTTTCTCTCTCAATTATCTCTCCCCTACTATCCCTCCCTTTGATGGGTAGAACTTGATCGAGTTCTCACCTTACCACAACTATGAGAAGACAACAATTGTCAGAGCTTATTGTCATGTATGTAGAAAGCCTCGACTACCCTTCTATTTATAGGAGGGTCAAGGTAAGGAGTTCTAGTTTGAGTGGGAGTTGAAGAGACAGAATATTCATTTTGTAACCTGTAAATGACGAAACGGTCAGTTCAACAATGAACCAATTGGTTGGCATGTGAGCCAATCAGTTCAACCCTTGAATTGGTCATTTCACTATGTTTACCATTCACAATTGTATTGGTAATTAATATTAAATTAATGCAAATTATGATGTTCAACATTAATCTTTGATCCAATCGAACGAACCAACCAAACGGTCGGTTCATAACTTGAACTAGTCAGTTCACAAACCTGATCTGATCGGCTCACATGCTGAACCAGTCATATCATGGTCCAGATTGCCAAGGTTGGTTCAGCTGACCTAAAACTTGACTCAGTCAGTTCAACTCTTGAACCGATCAGTTCACATTCCATTCAGTCAATTCTCAACCATTGTTGTTTAAACTGAATACCTAATATCTTAGTAATAAAGTTTAAACTACATTCATAAATAAAATCCTATTCCAAGTGTATCCTTTGTGTGTGACCCTATAGGTTCCAAGTTAAGTTAGCAGTGAATGTCCATAACTGATTTATGATGTCACAAGCAATGATTGGTATCTAGCAAGACATCATTGCTATCCAAGTAACCAAAAAGTTGGAAAACAATTTCAACATACAATTTGTGATTAGTGTTACAGTGATCATATAGTTTCTTTGTCACTGATATCTAGATTGAACTTGATGCATTAAATTGTCATCCTATTGAATTATAAGATCCTCAAATTTTGCAAATTTACATACATCAAGAAGGTTGGAATCAATTTCATATTATGTCAATCAAGGAATAGTGATCTTGAAAGTATGATGTGGATATCTAACCCAATGTGACTATAGTAGGGTTAGTATGCTATTAATTTGGAAACAATCAACTATATGTGTATTAATGAGGGTTGAGCCCTAATCTCAGAATTAGGAGTTTAATGGTCCACTTGGATCCATTATAAAGCATGGGTACAAGGCATAGCCCAAGTAAGGCCCAATTAGGCTTTTAGAATGACACATATATCCATGGGATATAAGACAAGGAAATGGTATTTATTGCTTTAATAAGATACCAAGGATGTTGTGAGTTGATTGGTGAGATAATTAAAGAATAATGAATAAGATTCTAGAAGAATCTAAATTGATAAATGATTTTTATAAGTAAATGAATGATTATCCAACCTCTACTAGGATTTCTAAGCATTCAGGCATCAAACAACCATATAATGATGTAATACATGGCATCACATGGGATAAAATTCAATTGAAGGTAATTCCAAGAATTGAAATAATTAGAAGGATATTTGTGACCAAGGTGACAAATTTAAGGAAATATTTGAAGAGTAAGAGAAAGGTAATTATAATGCTCCTTTCTAGCCCAAACCTTGCCTAAATGTAGATAATGGTAAAGTAGAGGTTCTCCTAAAATTTGGGCTTTATTGGCAAATCATAGAGGCCTATTGGATTTTTAGAAGATTGGTTATCTTTTAATAAAGTGAAGATAATATTGATTAGCATTGGATTTCTTGAATATAACACCCAAAGTCTGAATAACCAAAGACCTTGGGAGCATGACAGATATGTGGGATATAATCTCAGCCATGATCCAGAGATCGAAAGGATCATATATTTTCCTCTACCTCACGAAGAGGTCTGCAAAAATGGGTCTCTGGCTTGAGTCCCTATCACACCCTACCCTCTCTCTTCTGGCCACTTAGGGACCTAATACATGTCCTATTGGATTCAATAGAAAGAGAGGAGTACAATGAACCAAAGCATTTCCATAATTGTTTCTTTTTGGGATAGTACCCAAATTGTAGGCTTTTAATGAATTTAGGGCTTAGCAGATACTGGCTTTCCTTGCACCTCAATGCTTATATAAAACCACTAAAAGTTGTGATGAGATTTCAGGATCATGAAACAAAGACCAATTGTTTGTACTAACCCTTTTCCAATCTCCTCTAGCCGTGCCATCGTCTCTAACAGGCTCTATACCTACAAAGGTTTGGGGATGAGCATTTTTATCATCTCAGATCACAAAGAGGCTACTGGGGTGCTTGTAAGGCTCTTTCGGATCTTTCCCAATCTCAAGAGCAAGTAGGAGACATACAGTGGCTACACCCATGAGCCCTGCACATGCTCTGTTCAAGATTAGAAATCAACGTAGTGGTGCAGCCAATCTAAACCACTACAAGCCGTGCCCATACATCAAGGGTGAACAGAGGAGAGGCCAACCATTACTAGGGCCTTTGGGACCAGCAACAACAAAGTCAATAGAGAAGTTGACCTCCATCATGCCACAATAATGGTTGGATTGTGAGTAGTAAAGGTAGATGAAGAAGATAAGGGAAGTACATCCTTACCCCCGAGTCATCCGCATAAGGTAAAGAGCAATCTGGTGATTTAATTGTTTACCAAGGTCCAGCATGCATGGTGCACAGAGTTGAGTTGGCCTAAGCCCATTGTCTTCAACCTGGACCCACAACACGTTAGGTGATATAGAATTTTCTGACATGTCAATTTCTCATTAGCTTGGATCTGTTTATCTTAGATTGATTATAGTAATTAATCAGTAGATCAAATCATAATGAAACTATATATCAATTTGATCAGAAAAATGAGTAGAATCTGAATGAAATTGAATTATAGTTAAATTGTTCTTCCTATTTCAAAAGTATATCTAGTGCATGTTTATAGGGTGATTAATGCATATCAAACCTAGATTTGATGAATATGGTTCTCAACTTAGTAGATCAGGTTGTATTGTGTTATAAAGTGCTACTATTGATTACCAATGAGAAATTAATGTTGTAAAATGGATTACATTAATAATAATAATCATTTATGCTTTCTAAGTCATTAAAGTTATGATTAAGGTTTAATCATGCTACATTTTGATATCTAGATATTAAACCCCATGATTCAATCTGATGGACTCATTATGTGATAATCATCCATAAACAATGACAGGAATTCATATAATTCTTAATTAGGACTTTTAAACCCTTAGGAGCCCCAATATGGTGGAATTAGGGTTTGATACCCTTATTCCTATTTCAAACCCTATGTAACCCTAAAACCCTAGTAGAAGACCTAGATTACGTTTGATTAGCATGTTAGAATATTAAATGACACATATGTAGTATACGTACATGCAAATAAGTTGATTGAATATAGATTGCTTTATCCTCTTTGGATGATTGGATTTCATTCTTAAAGTACATGAAATATTCTACATGGTTCCTCAATAAGACACATGGTTACACTTATGATTACAAGTATCGACTTTCGTTGTTTTTTGAGGTTTCTCAAATATTGAATGTATGATATTTGTTGGATGCTTATTTATTTCATGCAAATTATAAAGGTCATATGAGTATCACATATATAGAATGTTTTGAACCCTGGGTTTCACCCATCAAGGGGTAATGCGCATAAGTCCAATGATGGACTATGATTGCACCCAAGAGAACATACCAAGAATGAGGTAGAATATTAAAGAAAATACAAGTTCATATGTGTTGTTAAATAATTGTTGAATATATGTATATGTGATGTTTGAATGAACCCACATACCAATATAGAAATATGTTGACTGCATTTTGTTTGTTTGCATTTTAGGTAGTTGATGCACATGATAACAGACATGAAGAAATCTCTTGAAGATATGAAAGATAAAAGCAAGGAGGATTAGATAATTTAGTAGTTCTTATCATTGTATAAGTTATTTTCCTTTTGAAATATTTATCTAACTCCTTAGAAGAGCTCAATATACAATATTGTATTCATTCAAGTTCAAATGAATGGAAATTACTTACTATTCTTTAGTATTTTTCGAATCTGATGCTGGAAATTTTGTGTAGTGATCCTCGACTTTAATATGCTACAGACACTGAAAAGTGTGGGTCATCATATTTTATATCAGGCCTCAAATTTTCACAATTAATATTTAATAGTTTATAATTTCAAATAATCCTTAGATATATAAAGGAAAAATTATTAGGATATAATTTATCCTCTAGGTTTGTCATCTCTATATTTTGTTCATGTCTCGTCTCTTTGCTTAATAAACCCTAAAATTCACTTCCATCCTCATCTCAAGTTAGGGTTTCAAGAAGAAATAGGATTAAGGCATCCTTTGCCAATTGATGCACATATAATGTTAAAATAATAATTTGGTTATAAAAAATAGTTATGTATTAGGTGGGTTTTACCTAGTGAGGCTAAACCCTAGAACTACCTAGGTATGGGTAGGAAAACCCTTTCCTCCATAAGGGGCTTGATTTGGGATAACCCAATATATGAAAACTTTAGTAAGTCGAGGAATATCTAAAGCCCTAAGATGTAGGGTGTAATTCCTAACCCTAACCCAAAACCCTAATCATGGGTAATGTGAGTAGTACAGGTGAAATAAAAACCCTACCCAACCAAACCCTAAGAAGGGGTGACAGAAAGAGTAAAACCCAAATGAGTTTTGGTGATATAGTTTAGTTACCTAGTTTTCGTGCATGCAAGTATGTGGAGTACTGCATGATGCACATAAAGGGTTTTGGTTATAAATGAGACATATGAAATCAATAATGACATAATAGGACCCTCAATTTACTTTTTGGTGTCCCAACCTAGGGTGGGTGAGCCCAAGATGGGGAAAAGGTTTACGGGGGAGGCATAACCCTAAACCAGTGGAGTCAGGTTGTGGCTAGAAAGCCTATCCTCCTTTTAGATGTCAAGATACCCTAGGTTAGGGTCTTCGCTAGAAGGTGAGTTGAACAATCTCTTTTTAAGAATTTAGGAAACTTTGTACGTCCTCTAAGGATCTAACCCTAAAAAGGGAATGAAGTATGATGGGACTGAGTGGGTACACGTCATGGCACCCTATACCCTAAAATAATCAAAATAAGTTGTAAAAGAATAAATATAATGTATGGAAATATGAAACATTAGTTAGAGAAATCCCCGGTTAAATATGTAATGACAACTAATTTACATTGAAGGAAATCATGCATCAAAGGTATATAAGTCCTAAGGCCACCAAGTTTGGAAAATAAATATGTGTGTTTAGATTGATGCCCTAAATGCACTGACATATAGGAATGAAAACTTGAATTTGAGAAATATTAAGAAAAATGTGTAATGTGAAAAGTTAACACATTGTAATAACAGATATGAAGGAAACATAAGACATGTATTGTCCTGAGGAAGGATGAGTCATGGGACATAGAAACTTAAAGATATTGGAGACTATTGTCCTAAAACAAGGTGTAAGTAATAAAAAAAATGAAATGTCATGATAACAACTCAATGAACCCTAGGCAGGGTAGAGTCTTGAGTCAATCTAAGGTCAACTCGAAGGCTTAAAGGTACATGAATTCTAAGAGGTTAAGAGATGATTATATCCCAAATGTATAAGGCCCAAGGGGTCAAAGATTTCCATCCACATGCATACAAGGCCCAAGGGGTCAGGAGCTGGATACTCGTCATGCACCTAAGTCCCAAGGGATCAAGTGGAAATGGAACACCAATAATGCATAAGGCCCAAAGGTTAAAGCATGTACATGAGGCCCTTGAGGGAATGAGGAGATCACTCTAAAGATACCTATACCACTAGAGACCTCAAAGGAATGATTGAGATGAATTGTAGAGAAATACAACATCAGATAGACAAAGGAAACAAAAATTTTACTGACATATTTCCCATTAACAAGCAGATCGTGTCAATAACTATGCACTGTGAAGAATGGTTTCATGAAGATATACTTGGTCCTGGGGCAAGTATAGAGACAATCCTTGTTGATTTAGATGTGAACTCTATCTAGGATGGTGATTGTACAACTCTTGGTCACACTGAGACTTGTCTGACTACTCCTCCATGAATAGGAGACTCGGACAACTACTACAGTTGCTCCTCTAATCTCACCATGGATTGCGAGTTGAGGTTTCCCTCCTAGAAGCAACCAAAGGACTCATGCCTCTAGAGTAGTCCAAACAGACCAACTAGAATTCTTGTCCTCTTACTAGAATGGACAGGAAGGAGTTGTCCCTCCCATTGGGGTACTAGTCACCAACATGCTCTCCCACAACAATGATCTTTAGTTGTTTCTCTCTCGTGTCTACCCCTCCCTAGTCGGGTAGGACTTGCCTGGGCTCTTAGGGTTACCACAACTAGAGAGGACAACAGTTGTCAGAGAAAATAATTCTCAATTATCTGTGTTGTAGTTGTGTTCTGGAAAACCATAGTACCCCTCTATATATAGGAGGGGTTAGGGTCAGGGTTCCCAGTCCCCAACCAATACGGGACTATAGCATGAGTGGAAAGGATGGGAAGATCTTGAATTTTCACAACAATTCTGGAAGTTTCACAACCTACGTGCACCAATTTTGCAAGACGCTCATCTCACATGCGAGACGGTCATTTCACTAAGAGAATGGTCGTATGGCATTTTCCAATTTTGCAAATATGTCAGAAATTCAATTACAATTAGTACTCAACATGAAGTCAACACTAATCTATTGTGCAATCAAATTGCAACCCCAAAATGACCGTTTGGTGCATGTTAGATGGGTGTCTCACACCATGCTAGATGGTCATTTCACATAAGAGAGATGGGTGTCTTTCATCCTAGGTCAAGAAGAATTCCAACCATTGTACAAGATAATCATCCTGACACTCTAAACAACAGTCTCAACACTTGAACTGATTGTCTGGCAGTCCAGTCAGCTGATTTGTTGCGTGAATTGAATACCTAAACATTTTAGTAATCAACTCAATCGTCATTCAAGATTAAAAATCCTCTTCTAGATGAGTTCCTATGTGTGTGACCCTATAGGTCCCATATTATGTTGGCAGTGAATGTCCATAACAACTTATGACATCACAAGCAATGAGTGGTGCCTAATCACACATCATTGCTACCCAAGTATATGGAAAGTTGGGGAGCAACTTCAACCTACAATCTGTGTATGGTGTTATAGTGTTCGTATAGTTCCTTTGTCACTGATATCTAGATTGAACTAGAGGCATGGAACAATCATCGTCATTATTATTCAATCTTATTTCTTGAACCAGGGCAGACTGCATGAGATATATGTAATCTCAATATCATATATTGACTTACATGCGTATGGCCATACTTTTATCAGTCTTTCTATCAATAGGAATTTGGATATCATACTCTTGTCGTAGGGACAAGTCCCATCTCTATCACTCAAAGCCAGTCCCCATGTGTCAAAGTCACGGAATCATCACATTTATAACAACCCATGTTTTAGGATTGTATTGATGATGTCAAAGTGTACCCAACAACATGTGATGAGTGTAGTGATTTCAAGTCAAAGGACCACAACCACCACCATCATTGTGAGAGATGACTATGACTTCCATGATGATGTCTTCCATGTGTCAGCCTCACAGTGGGTCTGTCTGATACACTATTCTCTAACATGTATCTATGTGCTTGGTTTGATATTGTCATATCATGACTGATGAGATTTAGTCATCAACCAACTCACACTTTGATCTAATGTGTTATTGTTGTCTATTAATGTTCAACAATAACAACTAATTAGGGACATAATGAGAATATGTACATGCACTCTTAACATCTATATGATCTCATCTACAAGGGTAGTAACTTGAATACATATGTCATTGAGTAATATAATTCTCTACACATTGTTCGGCCATAGTAGCCCGGGTGGTAAGAGCTCGGTAAGTCCCAATGAAGGACCCAGGTTCAAACCTCACCGAAGGCACTTTGTGAACGACAATTCACGCTGATTAGGCGCGGGAGGGGGGTGACCGGACCACACCCTCTCATGCCTCGAGAGTTTACCATGTCGACTTCGCCCGGGATGGGTTCTCTCGGTCATCAAAAAAAAAATTCTGTAGACATTTATTATGTTATTCATTATCTCATAACTGAATATACAAAATAAATTGGAAGATTGCCTTTATTATTAATAATCAAATCATTTACATGTTATGTCATTATAATCATCATATGATAGGCTCTCTGGGCATACATACCCACACTAATCAAATGTGAACAAAAGTAATACTAGAGCATATGTACTAATGGTTGAAATAGAATTTAAAGGGAGTGGTGGACAAACTCAAGGGTTAGAAAGGAACTATCCCTGAGTCTAAGTTATTTAAAAAATCATATAATTGAATATATTTATGGTTAGTAGTCATTTCTGAGAGTGACTCAACTTAAAATTTGAAATTATTAGATGATATGTGAGTGCACTATCTCTACACGTGGAATGGGGGTGAACTTTGTACTTGGATTGCCACCAAATTCTTATTTCATCTTGTTATAGGGATAGAGATTGGGTAGCCATATATAATAAAAGAAATTGGTTCATAAAGATGGATATCCTAAGCCGAATTTAATGGCATAATCTAGGGTTTGGAGGTGTTACCTCACCCTTATATGAGAACTAATGAATAATAGTTTGGAAACCTAGGTGAAAATGTAATTACCAAGTGAAATTGAAATCATCAAGTGATAATGCAATGTCAATAATGAGGATGTGGAGAAAATACTATAAGATTGAAGTAGGTTCCCACCTCATAACATGAGAAATTTTTGTGTCAATATAAGTTATTAAAGATAATCTAGCTAAAAATTCCATCCAATAAAGGTTGCTAGTCCTAATGTGAGGCCAATATAAGATGTCATACACTTTAAACTAATTGGGTTTCAATTTTGGGGACAAAATTCCTTTTAAGGAGGGGTGAATGTAAGATCCTCAAATTTTGCAAATTAATATAATTCAAGAAGGTTTGATTCAATTTAATATTAAGTCAATTAAGGAATAGTGAGCTTGAAAGTATGACATGTATATCTAACCCAATGTGACTATAGTAGGGTTAGTATACTATTAATTTGGAAAAAAGCCAACTATATGTGTATTTATGATGGTTGAGCCCTAGCCTTTGAATTTGGAGTTTAATGGATAACTTGGATCCATTATAAATCATGGGTACAACCCATACACCAAGTAAGGCTCAATTAGGATATTATAATGGGAAATAGATCCATGGGATCTAAGATAAGGAAATGGGGATCTCGTTCTTGAATAAGATACCAAGGATATTGTTAGTTGATCAGTGAGATAATTAAGGAATAATGAACAATATTCTATAAGAATCTAAAGAGATTAATTATTTATGTAAGTAAATGAATAATTATCCAGCCTCTACTAGGATTCCAAGTATGCAAGTATCAAACAATCATATTATGACCTAATACTTGGCATCACATGATATAAAACTTTATTGAAGATAATTCTAGGAATTGAGATAATTAGAAGGTTATTTGTGACCATGATTATTAATTTAAGGAAATACTTGAAGAACAAAAAAGGTATTTATTGTACTCCATTCTGGACAAAACCTTTCCAAAATGTAGATAATTGTAAATTAGAGGTTCTCCTAAAATTTGGGTTCCATTGGATAATCTTAGAGGCCTATAGTATTTTTAGAAGATTGATTATCTTTTCATAAAGTGATGATACTATTTATTAGCATAAAAAGTGTTGAATATAACACCCAAAGTATGGATAACTCGGGACCTTGGGAGCATAAAATGAGATGTGTGATATTATCCTAGCCATAATCCTGAGTTCGAATGACTCATAGATTTTCCTCTACCTCACGAAGATGTCCGCATAGACATGTCATTGGCTTGAGTCCTGATCACACCCTACCCCCTCTCTTTCGGCCACCTTTGGCCCTAATCCTTATCATGTTGGATTCATGAGAGAGAGAGAGGAGTCAAACAAACCAATGAATTTCTATTATTGTTGCTATATTGGATAATACCCAAATCACAGGCTTTCAATGAATTTAGGCATGAGTAGATATTTGCCCTCCTTGCACCTCAATGCTTATATAAAACCACTAGAAGTTGTGATGAGATTCTAGGATCATGAAATAAAGATCGATTCTTTGCAGTGACCCTTTTCCATTCTCCTCCGGCCCCGCCATCATCCCCGATGACCTCTGCACCTGAGAAGGATTGAGGATGAACATTCTGATCACCTTGTATCATAGAGAGGATACATGGGTTCTCGTGAGGCTATTCCAGAACTTTCTCAATCTTAGGAGAAAGCAGGATACATCTAGTGGCTATACCCATGAGCCCCTGCACATGCTCTATTCAAGACCAGAAATTAGCCTAGTGGTGCAACCGATCCCGACCACTACAATATGTTCCTAGTCCTCTATTGGGTCTAGCAAGGGTGGACGGAGGGGAGGCCACCCATTATTAGGCCCTTGGGAGCCGACAACAATGAACTCAATAGAGAAGTTGACACCCACCATGGCATAGTAATGGTTGGAGTGCATGCAGTAGAGGTAGATAAAGAAGATAGGGGGAAGCACATTCTTATCACCGAGTCATCTGCATAAGGTAAAGGGCAATATGGTCATTTTGTTGGTTACCAGGGTTCGATCCATGTGGCATATAGAGTCGAGTTGGCCTGAGACTATTGGCTTTAGACCAGACACACAGTGTGTTAGGATGATATAAAATTTGTTTACGTGTCGGTTTCTCATTGGCTTAGATTTGTTTATCTTATATTGATTGTAGTAATTAATTAGTAGATTAGATCACAATGAAACTATATATCAGATTGATCCAAAAATGAGTACAATCTAAATAAAATAGAATTATAGTTAAATTGTTCTTCCTATTCCAAAAGTATAGCTAATGCATGTATACAGGGTGATTAATACAAACCAAATCTAGATTTGATGAATATGGTGCTCAACTTAGTAGACTTGTTTATATTTTGATATAAAGTGATATTGTTGATTAATGATGAGATTTCAATGTTGTAACATGGATTGCGTTAAATATAATGATCATTTATGATTCATAAGTCATTAACGACATGATTAGGGTTTAATCATGCTACATTTTGATATCTAGATACCAAACTCTGTGATTCGATCTAATGGACTCATAATATGATCTTCTTCCATAAATAATTACTGGAGTTTGTCTAATGCTTAATTATGATTTGTAAACCCTTAGGAGCCACAATATGGTGGAATTAGAGTTAGATATCTTTATTCCTATTTCAAACTCTATGTAACCCTAAACCACTAGTATAAGACCTAGGTTACGTTTGATTAGCATGTTATGAATATACGGTGACACATATGTAGTATATGTGCATGCAGACAATGTTGATTGAATATTGATTTCTTGTGATCCATCTTGGATGATTGGATTTCATTCTTAAAGTACAAGAAATATTTTGCATGGTTCTTCAATAAGGCATGTGGTTAAGCTTATGATTACATGTATCAACTTCCAATGTTTGTCGAGGTTTCTCGAAGATTAAATGGATGATATCTATTAGATGTTTATTTATTTCATGCAAATTATAAAGCCCCTTTGACTATCACATAAATATAGATTATTATGAACCCTGGGTTTTACCCATCAAGGTGTAATGCACATAAGTCCAATGATGGACATTGATTCAACCAGAGTGGTCATACCAAGTATGGGTTAGAATATTAAATAAAATACCAGTTCATATCTGCTATTAAATAATTTTTGAAAATATGTATATGTGATGTTTGGATGAACTCACGTACCAATATAGAAATATGTTCATCACGTCTTATTTGTCAGAATTTTAGTAGTTTATACACATGATAACAGACATGAAGATAAAGATTGAAAGCTATTGAAGATATTAAAGATAAAGGATAGGGGGATTAGATAGCTTAGTAGTTCTTCCCATTGTATAAGTCAGTTTCCTTTTGAAATGTTTGTCTAATTCCTTAGACAATATCATTATACAATATTGTATTCATTCAAGTTCACATAAATGGAAATTATTTACTATTCTTTATTATTTGTTAAATTTGATCCTGGAAATTCTGAGTAATGATCCTCGACTACAAGGTCCTCTAGACACTTAAAAGTGTGGGTTGTTACATTTGGTATTAGAGCTTAGATTTAGCAAGTAATTTTTATTAGTTTATAGTTTCAAATAAACCTCACATATATAAGAGAAAAATCATTAGGAGATAATGTATCCTCTAGGTTTGTCATCTCTAAATTTCATCCACTTCTCATCTCTTTTCTTAATAAACCCTTAATTACACTTCCCTCCTCATATTAAATTAGGGTTTTGAGTAGAAGTAGGATTAAGGAATCCTCCTCCAATTAATGCATATATAATGTCAAAATAATAATCTGGTTATGAAAATATTTATTTGTTAGGTGGATTTTCTCTAGTGAGATTAAACCCTAGAACTACCTAGGTATGGATAGGAAAACCCTTTTGACATAAAGGAATTAATTTGGGATAACCCAATATGGTATTAAAACTTTAGTGCGTTGAGGAATGTATAAAATGCTAAGATGCAGGGTGTAGTTCCTAACCCTAACCAAAAACCCTAATCTTGGGTAATTCGAGTAGTATGGGTGAAATAAAAATCCGACCCAACCAAACCCTAAGCAGGGATGACGAAAAGAGGAAAACTCAAATGGGTTTTGGTGATATAGTTTACTTACCTAGTTTCCATGCATACAAGTACATGGAGCACTACATGATGCACATAAAGGGTTTTTGGTTATAAATGAGACATGAAATCAATAATTGCATAATAGGACGCTCAATTCACTTTTTAGGGTTTGTGTCCCAACCTGGGATGGGTTATCCCAAGATGGCGAAGAGGTCTATGGGGGAGGCATAACCCTAAACTAGTGGGGCTGGATTGTCGTTAGAAAGTATCCTCCTCTTAGAGGTCAAGACACCCAAGTTAGGACCTTCCCTAGAAGGTGAGTTGACCAATCTCATGTTAAGAATTAAGGAAACTTTGGATGTCTTCTAAGGACCTAACCCTAAAAAGGAATGGATTATGATGGGTGTGAATGGGCACATGGCAAGGTATCCTATACCCCTACCTAATCAACATAAGTTTTTAGAGGATAAATATAATGTGTTGGAAATATGGAATATTGGTTAGAGAAATCCCCATGTAAATACATAATGGAAACTAATTTACATTGAAGGAAATCATGAAAATAAGATATGTCAGTCCTAATTCCACAAACTCTAGAAAAGAAAGGTGTGTGTTTTGAATAATGCCCTGAATGCACTAATATATAGGAATTAAAACTTGTGTTTGAGAAATATCAAGAAAATTGTGTAATGTGAAAAGTTAACACATTGTAATAAAACCCTATGAAGGTAACTTAAGATATGGACTCTCTTGGGGAAGATGAGTCATGGGATAGAAACT
Source organism: Alisma plantago-aquatica (assembly GCA_963693085.1). Taxonomy (NCBI): domain Eukaryota; kingdom Viridiplantae; phylum Streptophyta; class Magnoliopsida; order Alismatales; family Alismataceae; genus Alisma; species Alisma plantago-aquatica. The sequence continues at coordinate 186,462,058 of OY856415.1, forward strand.
TAAAGATATCAGAGATTGTCCTAAAATAAGGTGTAAGTAATGGAAAAAAATGAAATGTCATCATAACATCTCAATGACCCCTAGGCACGGTAGAGTCTTGAGTCAATCATAAGGTCAAGTAGGGAGGCTTAAAGGTACATGAAACCCAAGGGGTTAAGATTTGATCATTTACTAACTGTATAACGCCCAAGGGGTCAAATATTTCCATCCACATGCTCAGAAGGCCCAAGGAGTTAGGAGCGAGCCACTCCACGTGCACCTAAGGCCCAAGGAGTCAAGTGGAAATGTAACTCCACAAATGCATAAGGCACAAGGGGTCAATCATGTACATGAGGCCATTGCGGGCACAATGATATCACTCTAAAGGTACCTATACCCCTATAGATCGTAAAGGAATGATTGAGTCTAATGAGATATGAACACAAGAAATACAAGAGCATATGTATTGATGGTTGAAATATAATTCAAAGGGAGTGGTGCACCAAATCAAGGGTGAGAAAGGAACTATCTCTGAGTCCAAGTCATTTAAAAAACAATTTGTGGAATTTGAATGTATTCATGGTTAGTAGTTACTGTTGAGAGTGACTCAACTTCAAATTTGAAATTACAAGATGATATGTGAGTGCACTATCTCTATACATGGAATGGGGTGAACTTTGTACTTTGTCTATAGATAAATTCTTATTTCATCTTCTATCGGGATAGAGATTGGGTAGCCACATATAGTACATGAAATTGGTTCATAAAAATGGATACCCTAAGTTGAATTTAATGGCATAATTTTAGGTTTGGAGGTGTTACCTCATCCTTATACAAGAATAAACGAATAATAGTTTTGAAACCTAGGTGAAAATATAATTACCAAGTGAAATTGAAATCATCAAGTGATAATGTAATGTCAATAGTCAGGATGTGGAGAAAATACCGTAAGATTGAAGTAGGGATCCAACTTCATAATATGAGATATTTTTGTGTCAATAAAATATACTAAAGATAACATATCTAAAACAAATCATCCAAGAAGGTTGCTAGTCCTAATGTTGAGTCCAATAGATGATGCCATACACTTTAACCTGATTAGGTTTAAATTTTTGGGACAAAATTCCTTTAAGGAGGGCTAAATGTAAGATCCTCAAATTTTGCAAATTTATGTAATTCATGAAGGTTCGATTCAATTTCATATTATGTCAATCAAGGAAGAGCGAGCTTGAAAGTATGACATGAGTATCTAACCCAATGTGAGTATAGTAGGGTTTGTATGCTATTAATTTGAAAACAAACCAACTATATGTGTATTTATGACGGTTGAGCCCTAATCTCGGAATTAGGAGTTTAATGGATAACTTGCATCCATTATAAAGTATGGGTACAACCCATTTCCCAAGTAAGGCCCAATTAGGATATTAGAATGACATATAGATCCATGGTATCTAAGATAAGGAATGGAGATTTCATGCTTAAATAAGATACCAAGGATATTCTGAGTTGAGTGGTGAGATAATTAAGGAATAATGAACAACATTCTAGAAGAATCTAAAGTGATTAATTATTTATATAAGTAAATTAACGATCATCCAGCCTCTACTAGGATTTCCAAGTATTCATGTATCGAACAATCATATTATGACCTAATACTTGGCATCACACGCGATAAAACTTAATTGTATATAGTTCCAAGAATTGAGATAATTAGAAGGTTATTTGTAACCAAGGTGACTAATTTAAGAAAATACTTGAAGAGCATGAACAAAGGTATTTATCGTACTCATTTTTGGTCGAAACTTTGCCTATGGACATATTAAGAATGTATATACTCTTAACATCTGAATGATCTCATTATTCAGGTCCTCAACCCGAAGACATACATCATTTAGGAATATAATTCTATAGACACTTATTGTGTTATATCATTATCTAATAACTGAATAAAACAAAATAAATGGCAAGATTGCCTTTGTTAGTAATAAAATCATTTACAAGATATGCCATTACAATTATCATATGATTGTCTCTCTAGGCATACATATTAATAGACTCCCACTTGCACTTAGAGCCAATCACCCATGAACTTAATCCCAAGTGATCTAACATGAGCTTCATGCTTCTGCTGCGCAAGTGCTTTTATGAAGGGGTCATCGACATTGATTTTGGTTGGTACTATGTAAATCTTCAAATCTCCTCATTGTATGTTCTCTCATATGAGCTCGAATCACCTTTGTATGTTCTTGGAATGTTGATGAGATATGGGTTCCTTTGCAGATCAATTGTTGTCACAATACAAATCTATTACATCGGTAATGCTTGGAACCACCCTAAGTTCTGAAATGAACTACTTGATCCAAACAACCTCCTTTACTGCATTGGATTCAACAATATACTCAGCCTCTATTGTAGAATTTTCAACTATCTCTTTCTTGGAAACTTTCCTACTTGCAACTCCGTTGTTGAGGCAAAACACAAATCCAAATTGAAATATGTAGTCATATTTGTTAGTTTGGATGCTTGCAGTGGTGTAACCCTTTACCACCAAATCTTCCTCACCACCATAGATCAAGAACTAATCCCTAGTTCTTGTCAAGTACCAAAGGATGTTCTTCACTGAAGTCTAGTAGACATCACATGGATTTGACTGATATCTATGTGTCATCCTCAAGGTATATGAGACATTGTGATGAGTACATAACATTGTGTACATGATGGATACAATTGTAGATGCATATGGAGTCCTACTCATGTGTTCCCTTTCTTTACAAGAATTGGGACATTGAGCTCTAGAGATAGTGATACCATGAAACATGGGCATATTTCCTCTCTTCGACTCCTCAATGTTGAACTTCTTCACAAATTTATCAAACATATGTCATCTAACTTAGTACAAGAATCTTTATAGATCTATCTCTATAGATCTAGATACCTAAGATATAGGATGCTTCACCAAAGTCCTTCATGGCGAACATATTTCCTATCTTGTTCTTTACCATCTATAAAGTAGGAATATCATTCCCCATCAATAGTATGCCATCTACATACAATATGTGGAGTGCAATTATGCTCCCACTAACCTTATTGTATACACAAGGTTCATCTTCATTCTAAGTAAAGATAATCTATTTGATTATTTCATCAAATCAAACATTCAAGCTCTGAGATGTTTGCTTCAATCCATTGATTTACCTTTGTAGCTTATGATCTTTATTTTCATCCTTTAGATTTATAAAACCCTCAGTTTGTATCATGTATACATTCTCAAGAAGATTCCTATTAAGGGATGCAGTTTTAACATCTATTTTCCAAATCTCATAGTCATGATATGTGATGATGGCAAGTATCATCCATGGAAACTGGAGAAAAAGTGGCATCATAGTCAACACCTTGCACTTATTTGAAACCAATCTTCTCATATAGGTTTGTACATTACCATCCATGCCAGTCTTATTCTTGAAGACGCATTTGTACCCTATAGGTTTTACCCAGGCGGATCCACCAAGGTGCATACCTTATTGGAGTACATGGATCCATCTCAGGTCTCATGGCCTCAATCCATTTGTTAGACTCTAGTCCCTTAGTAGCTTCGAGTTAGGTTGTTGTCTCATCATCAATGACCAACTCACCGCCTTCTTGAGTCACAAGATAACCAAATCTTTTTGGATCAAGGAATATTCTACTAGATCTGTGAGGTTCTTGTGTTCCATGAGGAATTTAAGATTCCACAATGGTTTGTGACTCTCTATGTTCCTCTTGTACCTTTAAAGGTTCAATGTTTTCTTGTTGGTCTCAAACTTCATTGAGCTATACTTTCTTCCCACAGATTCCTTTATAGAAGGGTCAAGGTTAGGGTCAGGTTGGCATGTGAGCCGATCGGTCCAGCCCTTGAATCGATAACTATGTTTTGCAATCACAATTGTATTGGCAATTAATATTTGATTAATGCACAACATGATGTCAACATTAATCCTCAATCCAATCAAATTGATCAACCAAATGATCAGTTCATAATCTAAACCTTTCTCTTTATATAATGAGTCGATTAGTTAACATGTTGCATTGGTTGTCTCATTGTACTGATTGCTAATGTTGGTTCAATTCACCGAACACTTGAATCAATCAGTTCAACTCTTGAAGCAGAAACTTCACAGTACATTGTGTCAATTCTTAACCATTGTTTTTTAGATTGAAAACCTAAAATATTAGTAATCAAGTTCAAACTACGTTCATGAATAAATTCCTATTTCAAGTGTATACTTTGTGTGTGACCCTATAAGTCACAAGTTATGTTGGCAGTAAATGTCCATAATTGATTAATGATATCACAAGCAATGATTGGTATCTATAAGGACATTTTTCTACCCAAGTAATTGTAAAGTTAGAGAACAACTTCAACCTACGATTTATGGTTTGTGTTATAGTGATCATGTAGTTCCTTTTTCACTAATATGCATATGGAACTCAAGGCATGAAATTGTCTTCCTCTTCATCGTTCAATCCACGTTCCTTGAACTAGAGAGTACCGTTGAAATACACATGAGATCAATTTCACATATTGATTCACATGAGTATGGTTATGCATTTCTTAGTCACACTTATCAAGTAGCCAAGATATCACATTCTTGTAGGAGGAGCAAATTCCATCTACATCAATCACAATCATCACCATGTGTCACAATGCATCCAAATACCATATTTATGGAAACCCTTATTCAAGGTCACGTTTGATGATGACAAAGTACATCAAAAAAAATGTGATGAGTGTAGTGATTTAGGTTTAAGAACCACAATCACCACCATCACTATGAGAGATGATTCTGACCACCAATCATGATTTCCATGTATTCTCAAGGTGGGTTTGTCTGATACAATGTTCTCCAACAAGTATTAATGTGTTTGGCTTGATATCACATATCATGACTTACCAAAATTTTATAATCAACCAACACACATTCCAGTCTTATGTGTTGTTGATGTTTATTAGCATCCACAATAATAATCGACTAGCAACATATCAAGAATGTATATACTCTTAACATTTGTAGGATCTCATTGTTCAAGTCCTCAACCCGAAGACATACACCATTAGAAATATCAGTATATATACATTTATTATGTTACATCATTATCTCATAACTGAATAAAATAGAATAAATAAAAAATTTTACTTTATTATTAATCAAATCATTTACAAGATATGCCATTATAATCATCATATGATTGTCTCTCTAGGCATACATACCAACAATCCTACCTACTTAAGATGTGTGTAGATCAAGTATGGGTGGTGGGTAAAATTATTTTTCCTCATATCCTACCCTACATGATATGTGTAGTGGGTAGATAGGCAATTTCCCCAACCCCACTTTTAATGAAAGATCTTGAGAATAAATATAGAAGAATATTTTACTCAAAGATAGGCCCTAGTAGAGTAAGAAAATGGTAAGAAATATTTAGATAATAAACATATAAGAAAGTCAATTGTGTTGGTGTCTTTAGTGTTAGTCATATGCTAAATTTCTTATATAATTAAGTATAAAATACTACAAGTAAAATGGTCAATAAAAAGTCCACAACTTCTAAATTTAAGGGAGCAACCTAATCGAAGTAGCTTATACATATATCCATTACTGAGATTATAAAAGGAAAGTCACCTAGACAATGGTAATTTGAATTTAATGACGGTAATGAGATGGATTGACTAACAACTTATCGATAAGGATAAAAATTATAAATCACCTTAGGAAAGTACCTATTGTGTGTGTGTCTATATATATATATATATATATATATATATATATATATATATATACATATATATATATAGTGGGGAGAGATTTACTAACAATATAATGAACTTTTTTGGACGATGAATGAGGAAAGCTAACATTTATAATAAATAAAATTGTATAGGACCAACTAATAAAATAATATATGACCGTATAATTTGATACTTACTAAAGAAACAATCTGGAAAGTAATGTTTGAGTTTGAGAAATTAGTCACTTTGATGTGATTACTTAGTATTAGAAAGTACATTGTAAGATTCTAATTTATGTTTATTATTTTATGTAGTCAAAAAAATATGTAGGACTTCTATATGAATATATATAACAAAAATGAGATCAACTAGTGAAATTTATGAAAATTTATTAGTGTATTCATTTAGTTAAATTTTGAAAATATGATTATTGAGATTGAATATAGAGTAAAAATATCATTTGGCAATAATTTGATCATCATCCAATGGAAAGGTGTCTTACAATACGTGAGCAAGCCACTGAATCCAAGAGAAATTATCTTCGTTTGGTTGTGCTATGAGCATGCTGATTGTGTGATCCACTCATGATGAAATGGATGGATGCATTTCTGAGTTCGATCAATCAACTTGGAGTCTTCTATCTTACCTCCACCACAGACCCAATATGAACCTGGGTGATGATATTTGAGGATGAGAAATTAGGATACCTATGACCAATTAGATGAGGAAAAAGTCATCTCATTAAATGAAATTAGGTGTGGACCTCCCCATGAAGCTAACATTTATCCTCAACCATTGTGGATTTAACCCTACTAGCCTACATGTGCAGGGATGTGAAAGGGTTGTGGTTTTGGTGGTTCTACAATGAAAGGTAGAAGAAGAGGAGGGGGAGGTGTTGTTCAGTCTAAGAGCCTTACATGTCCCCATGTAGACATGATCACATATATCTAAGGCATTAAGTATCTTGCACATGACTTTGAGTCAACACCCATTTATGAATTTAGTTAATAAATTGACAAGCACATCCTATGAATGGACCAAAATGAGTTTGATCACGTTTTCATGGTTTTTCTCTCCAATAATGCATTCGTCAACTTCTACATTCTTATATCTCTCAAGAAAGATAGGATTGAAAATAATATGAACCGCTACTTGATTATCTCCATGTAAGTCTGTTACTTCTTTTTGATTGAATCCCAACCCATTATAGATCACCAGTGACACTAGTCATAACTTGATATTCGAATTATCTAGTAGAATAGGCAACAACAGTTACTTCTTAATTTCCAAGAGATAAGACTACCCCCAATGAAAACATAATAACCACTCACATATTGCCACTCAATGACAAAGCTTGCTCAATCTACATCTGAGAAGGCATGCACCTTCAAATGACCATGACAAGAATAGAGAATTTCTTTTCTTAGATTTTTTTTTCTTCAGATGAAGCATTATTTCAATTAATGCATCACAATGACTTGAATGTGGTTTGTCCATATATTGAATAACCACACTAGTAGCAAACGAAATATTTGGTCAAGTAAATGTGAGATACTTCAGTTTCCCAACCAACCTTTTATGCTTTTGTCGATATACAAGAGGCTCCCCTGTCCTTTATAAAGCTTGCCTTTGGGATCTATAGGAAAATCTATAGGTTTTGACCCTCCACCAAAGATACCAATTTCTTCAAGAAGATCAAGCACACATTTTCATCAAGAAATTATAATCTTATCATTGGACATTGCCACTTTAATACTTAGAACATATTTTTGGTAGCTTAGATCTTTGGTCATAGAATTTTCCATGAAGGAACTTCTAAGTGTCATAGTTACTTTGTGGTCATCACCTATAATAACAATTTTATCAACATAAGCAAAAAGGAGAATGTAAGTAGTCCATCCATGTTTATGGAATATAGAGTGACCCAAGCTTGATCCTCATATCCAAACTAGTTGATAGACTGGATGAACCTCCCAGACCTCTTAGGGTGATTTATCCAGGCCATAGCAATATAAAAGAATATTACATACTATATGAGACTCCCCTGAGAAATAAACCTAGGTTATTGCTTCATATAAATCTCTTCAGAAAGATCACCATGAAGAACATTCTTAATGTCAAGTTGATGTAGTGGCCTTGAAATGTGAGCAGCCATGGAGTTCAATAGTTGTAGGAATGTCATCATGTCTATTGGGGAGAAAATTTCTAGGTAGTGTTCTCTATGGACATGCGTGTAATATATTCCAAAATTCTCAGTTCCAACCTATAAAAAATAACAACGACCAACTTTAGCTGAAAAGACCCATCTACTATTGACTACCACTTTATTAGAGGGGTTGGCACAAGACTCCAAGCATAATTTCTCAAAATTAAATCCATCTATTGTTCCATATATTGTCACCAACTAGGGTGACTTAGCGCAATAGATAGAGTATGAGGTATAGAGATGGCAGATATATTAGTGATAAATAAAAACCTAGGTGACTTAGCACAATAGACAGAGTATGCATTATAGAGATAGAAGATATATTGGTGATAAATACAACACAATAAGGTGATATGAAGACATAAGAACCAAAGTCTAAAATTGTAAGCAATGTACATGACTTTTTTCTCTTGCATATGGAAATGGGCCTATCATCAATAACCACTTGAACAAAGAGATCCTTAGGGTTAGCAAAGATTGGAGATGGTTAGTTTATCTTATAGGGTTAGTGTTATGATGCTCGGGCAACAGTTTGGAGAAACATGAGATATACTAGGCATATGATGAATAATAATGGGAAAATAAGGACAATCTCCACTTCTTGAAAATCTTGAGAAACATATGAAGATTTTTCATAGTGTGTTTTTTTCTTCAAAAAAATGTGTCATTAGAAGACATGAGAAATTGATGCTTAGATAGATTATAGTAGAATCAAAATTTCTTGGTTCTAGAACATCTGAGGGACACACACTCAGTGGGTTGAGGACTAAATTTTCATGATCAATACCAAGCACATGGATAAAAGAAACACACCTAAAAGTCTTAGGTGGAGCCACATATAATGAATGTTCAAGATAAAGAATCTGAAAATGGGTCTTAGCATATGTAATAGATGATGGCTTATAATTGACCAAATATGTGGTTGTTTGGGTAAGATCCCACCAAAAGTTATTGGCAACATGTTGTGGCTAAAAAGCATCCTAGATGTATCAATGATATGCATGATTTTTAATCAATTATACCAATTTGCTGAGGAGTACGAGGACACATATTTGTGTATAATCCATTTGTTTGATAAAAAGAAGTGAAAGCACAGTGAAAATAATCCCCAGCTTTATCTCTGTGAAAGGTCAACCTTTCAAAAAATTGGTTTAAATCTCACAAACAAAGCTTTAGACAATTGAAAATACTTTAGAACATTTTTCATTGGATATAACCAAGTCATTCTTATAAATTCACTAAATGATGTCATAAAACTAGTAGAGTGCATGTATTCAACTTATAATCGATGTGATTAGAACTTTCCATGGAGGAATACCTTGAATCTCATAATGCATTAGTAGTCATCACCTTTAATAATCATTTTGTTTACATAGCCAACAAGAGAAACTACATGAGTGTAGGCATTCAACTAAAAAACAAATGGTAATGAGTGAAGGGACTACACATATTACAATCCCAAGGATCACCCCCAAGTTTACAGATGTGGGACTATTCTCAACTCCCCCTTCAACGACAACCACTTGACTTGTGTGCTTGCACTTGTTAATTTTGGTAAATTGTGGTCCATACACGTGTTTTTGAAACTTAGTTCATCTTGTTACTTAGAAAATTTTAAGGATAATAGAAATAAGGTTGATGACAAGTCTCTAAAATCATTTTTCTCACATATTCCATCACAAGTAAAGGCATATGACATTTAATTTTAATGACTAAAAGTTTGGAAAGTTTATATATGTAAAATTTGCTAAAGACTACCTCAAAAATATATAAAATGGTTCGATCCATATCATTGAGGACCTCACTATTTAACCAAATCAAATGATCTCTAGTTGAATAAGTACCTAGAGTTATAAGATGACAATGTTTTATTTGAAAAACTAATCCAATGTAATCAACTCCTAGGGCTATAAAACATCATTTTATAGATTTGATCATCATATAACATTGTGAGAGAGTGGAAACATGTAAATCTTTCACAGGACAAACCAACATGTTATGTTGTGTCCGATGAGATAAGGAATAACAATGGTGATCTTAAAGGTGACCATTGGATCAGATATTTTTGTTTTTACTGATTTCAACCTGCATGAAACAACAAAAATTTTGTGGATCACAATGATGACAACTAAAAATGGTGACTTTAAAATAGCATACAAAAACTATCGAGCTGATTGGAAACTTACAATGAGCTCTACTACCTTACATAATTGAATTTCTGATGTACTCTCAATTTGTATTTTATAAAAACACATTAGGTATTGAAACACGTGAATTGTTTCTCTTTTTTTAGGAGCAAAACACATTAGGTATTTTATAAAAACACATTAGGTATTTTATAAAAACACATTAGGTATTTTATAAAAACACATTAGGTATTGAAACACATTAATTGCTTTGGACTATGTATATCTACCATATAATGCTTTCTTCTATATGATGGCAAGAGTCTTAATCTACTATAGTACCATTCTAAGCATGATGACTCATCTCCGTCCTATTTTTTTTCTCAAGCGATAACCACATTTGATCTGGTATTGTGAAGGAACAAGGCTTAAACTGTCACCATGCCATAGATTTAGGGTTTCATTATTTTCCACCTAATGCAAGAGTCTTATTATTGTTTGTTGTTGTGTGCCTTTATCCAACAATGGAGGCTGATACATATGTCGGCCTTCTTCTCCATGATCCATTGTGTGGGTTTACATGGAAGGTCTTGGTTTTCTGTAAGTTACGGTGGAGGTGTACTCAGTCATCTAATGTTGTGATATGTCTCTTATAGATACCACATCGTTGGAGATAGATTTAGTTTGGATCTCATGTAGGAATGCCCACTACCCATGCATAGATTTTCTAATACATGCACTCTTCACAACTGAGGTACACAAGAATAAAGAGGGAAAATATATGGATGACACAACTAGAGATAGAGCTTGCATATGAGTCTAAATATCACTCATCATCATTGTAGAGTCCATCTCCATCCTTCCAAATGTAGAATGACAAGTGACAACATTCAACCCAGTCTTGTTCCTCGCCCAACATTCATTCATAACTCATTAGTATTGCATCTAGAAATTGCATTATCATGTACAAGATCATTCCAAAATCAATCATGTTTGCGGCCAACATATATACTTATTGACCCTGAAGGGATACTCCTTCGAGTTGCTATCATACAGAAATCATAGATCCAATCATTCATCTTAATTTGCTAAGAATAAAAATGACAAAATTTCAAATAGCTCTCCTATGAAGGAGAGGAACAAAATGCTGAAGTAACAATAAATAATCCACAACCTTCTTCATTCCTCTTTACAACATGGATATGTAGATTATGTGATCATGTTTGACTAATACAATTGTAACAGTTTGGTTGCTCAAATTTTATGCTCCAAACCATTACTCTTCTTAAGAATGTTTTTCTATCATAAAATCGTCAGAAGCAACCCAACCATATTTATGGGACAATAAATCAATTCTAACTGCCATGATTCTTTGCAAACAAAGGATTTACCTGCTCCTATCCTAGGATTGCTACTACACACCATGCTAAAATAAAAAAACTAATTATGTACCGATTGTAGTCATCCAACTTGAAGAATTAGTTTCTTCAATGCTCATAGTTGAAAATTGTCTATAGGCTAGCTGTGCTGTAAGGCTTGTGGAAGGGACAATGTTAGGGTAGAGATTCACTCAGATATGACTATATGACTGGATAGGGTCCTCTATCTCACCTCCCCATGGGTTCATCTAAGAAAGGGCCTCCTTATGTAGGTCATTGAGTCATTTCCTTGACAGAAGATGACGGTAGGATCTAACTTGTTGAACCTTGTGATTTCCTCTGGTCATTGAATTTTGTCCACTTTTTTCCTTGATACATTATTACAAATGTTACCTCACAATATGATCTTGTTGTTTATAACATAGAATATGAAAGACATTTATGCTTCGGTCTTCATCAATATGCATAAAAATGTTGACGGTTCTCTAACCTCCTTCTAGGTTTATGTGGTGGTAATATGTATTGAAGGCGTGTTACCATGCATATGCATTGGGTGTTGAGATTTGAGTAGGCAGTCAACAATCCATCTGGTAAATGTGTGTTTCAACCACACAACTAACACTATGTTTGGTACGCGATGAATGAAAGAGAATGGAAGGGAAAGGAGGGGAACAAAGGGGAGGGGAAACTTATATTAGCATGTTTGCTTAGCATGGGGAGGGGAAGGAAGGAAAAAACTAAAAATAAGGTAAATATAAAAAAAATAGTGACGTAGAATGTTGATTATACAAAAATGCTTTTACATATCATAATTATATTTATATTTATTAACATAGTTCAATGTATAAAAACATCATCACAGAAGTGCAGACAACAAATAAGGTTGTCAATCATTTCTGGATGGCAAAGTCCACAAATTAAAAAAATTTATGACATGTAATGAACACAACATATGTTCTATTTATTTTGTATTCAAAGCGTTACACATGAGATACATTTTAAGATGTAATTTCCTATTTATTTTTGCATTCACAAAAAACTTTTTCTCCATATAGTTAAGTACTTCTGACCATAGACCTATACATTTTCTCTAATTTTTTTATTTTTTATTTTTCTAGTTGAATAATAATCTCAAAATTTTCAACTTGTCTATCAAAAATATAATTTTATTGGTTTCCTCCTATGTTATGCATAAATTTTATTTTAGTTTCCTTATATTTATTTTTATTTTTTTCACAAAAAAATCTTCAAATTTTATCCAATACTCCTGATTATTTAAAATGTCCAACCAAGTAGTGTTAACATTCATGGAATACTACTTTTTTATCCACACTAGTTATAAATTACATTAATTGCCTCTCGAAAAGTTATTTATGTTTTCTCTCTTCATTTTATATTTTTTTTCTGATCTTTTAAACATATTTCCCATCAAATCTTTCTCCTTCCCTTTGTCTCCATTCTGATTCGGTGGGGAGAGAATTGGAAAACTGGTTGAAAATATACTTAGTTTGTTCCGTCATTCATCTCCATTCCCCTCCCCTCCCCATCACTTTATCCAACCAAATAGCCTAAGCCTCTTCCCCTCCCCTCCATTCACCGTGTACCAAACAGGCTCTAAGGGGATGCCCATGATTTCTTCTTCTACCTCCTTGTGATAGAAGCACCTTCTTTTCTATATTTGTGTGGGATATATAGAAGCAATATGCACCTAAGAAAGTATGTGTGACGATTCTCATTTATATATTATGGTCTTCTCATATTGGCATTGCTATGACATCGCAAGTCGTGATCACTTTGATAAATGCTTTGTCTTAGTCGTTGTAGATAAGTTATTGGATTTTAGCGCTTATTCCTTGAGTTAGATTAATACTTTAACTACTACTTAAATGGAAAGAAAGTTGATTAAACTGAACAACAAGACTCCAACAACAAGGTGAATGAAGTTGAGAAGTGATATACATGACTTGCTTAACTCTATTTGTGTCCCCAATTCTATACGAGCCAATTAGCCATAAGAACTAATTTTATCAAGAGTATTTTAGTCTTTGTGACAGTATAGATATTGATAGAAAATCTACAGAATAAACAACCATTAAAAATTACAATTTAAGTATTTTTTATAAAATATCTTAACAAAACTATTAATCATGCTAACAAGTGCATTTATCTAGATTTCAATGAATGAAATTCAGACAAATCAATTTTAAAATAATTATTATATACCGTGTTCAAATAGAGCATTTTTGCATTTCAATTCATATAGCAAAATATAATAGAAAAATAAATTAGCTAGATCTATATGTCAAGGACAATATGGAAAAATATTGCTTAGTCACCAGGAGCATATTGAAATGTTGCAATAAAAAATAGTTGCGCTGATAAGAAATAATACACATGCACACAACACACACGTTGGAGTATTATTTTGATGGCACTAAAAATCCACCTCATAAAACAACTTTTCAAAAAAATGGAATTGTTAAAATTTTTAAATATGCTTCGAGTAGACTAATTCACTTAGTTGTTTGAATATAAGTCATGTGTGTTAGGACCCCGAAAATGATGGCCAAAATCATAATTTGGACAACTCTTTTTATAGTCATTCAATAAATGAATGATAACAGTCTCTTCGGAGACATCCGATAAAAAATAAATGAATGATAACATACCAAGTTAATTAATATTTGGCACGTAAGCTACCATTTCATACTTTAAAATTTATCAGAATTTCTTAAAACATATATTTGCTACACAAAATGTATCGTTGGAATCTAGCTAAGTTTAGCACTTATAAAAAGTCAATGTAACAAACTAAAGACCGATGATTCTTAGCGTCCTTTTGAAAAAAAACTTTTCGTATCTTGAATTTGAAAATTGTTTGTAATAGTTTTTTTTATGTAAACAGTGTGTTTCTCTTTCTCATTATTATGTATCTATGTGCAGGTGAAGTAACAAACCTGCCCAGGCTAAGAAACCATGGGGACCACGAAAGAAACAAAGACCAAAACTGTACAAGAGATCAAAGAAAACTATGTACAAAGGCTACTCTTATCTGTATGGCACCTCAACCAAATAGCATCAGGATTACTCCTAGAGCCACCAAAGATCCTCAAATTTCTTTCAAGCCACAACTGGTAGATTATGGCAATGGCAAAAAAAATCTTCCCACTTTCAAACTTTAGAAGATCACTAAAACCAACAGGAACCATTCCAAACATTCTGTTGAAGCTACACCATATTTCAAAACTGAAGGGGCAGCGAAAGAATAAGTGGCTAATATCTTCTTCATAGCTCATACACAAGAAGCATCGAGATGCTAAGCTAATCCAAATTTTTTTCATATAATCCAAGGTAGGTAGCCGAAAAAGGAAACATTTCCATAAGAAACAAGCCCAATTCCTTGGAATATCCTTCTTCCAAATCTGAGAAGACCATACCCTACGGATTCCCCTTTCTAATTATATTCCAGCCATCATGAAGATAAAAGGATGTGCTACCTCTAAATTTAATATGAACAATACCAGCAGTAGGTTTAGGAAGCTTGGTCACCGCCCCTAATATTCGGGAAGCACCACTCCCCATTAACAAAATAGGAATTAACCTTGCAAACCCCACCATGTCCATAGTGCAATATCAACTGATGATCACACAAGTCAGCCAAAGATTTTTGGTGCGGCAACCAAGGATCCATCCAGAACAGAAATCGGTCACCAACTCCCAAACAGAAATCAATATTGATCTTCAGTAGATTCATGTATTTAAGAAGTCTTTTCCACAACCATGAAGAGTTAGACTTACTCTCCACTGTCCAAATAGGTTCATTTTGAATGTACATCTCATTCTCCCACTTCACCCATAAAGACTCTTTACAACTAGCCACATCCCATAGATTCTTGAGCATCCCGACTTTAGACCAGTCTTCCACAAATCTGATTCCTAGCCCACCTTCTGATCGAGGCTTGCAAATAGTATCCCAAGATACAGTATGAATATGCTTCTACATCTCATTATCATTCCAAAGGAAATCTCCCATTATCTTCTCTATCTTCAAAGTGACATTCTTGGGTAAAGGAAAAGCCGTTGACCAGAAAATATGGTAAGAGGCAAGGGTAGAAATAATAAGTTCTACCCTACTAGAAAATGAGAGCATCCTACATTTCCAAGAATCCAGCTTTCTCCTAAGCTTGTCTAAAGTAGGGGCACAAAGAGCTTAGTCAGCCTACCTGTGAAAAGGGTAAAGCCCAAGTAACGAACAAGAAGACTGTAAGGGGCAATATTCAAGATAGTACATAACTCTTACCTATTGTTCACTCCCTTGCTAAAGAAAGCTTGACTCTTCAAGTTATTAAGTCATAGTACATAAATCTTCTAAAAAAGAATGAATATATTAGAAATAGCATGCACATTTGAGGAATTGGCTTTGTAGAAGACCAACAAATCATTAACAAATATAATATGTGAAACTCCAACACTGCCAGAGGCATTATCGGAGACAAGAGCCCATCTTTGACATGAGAATTAAAGAGAGAAGATAGCCCCTGCATAGCCATGACAAAAAGATATGGGGCCAAAGGGTCCCCTTGTCTTACACCATTAGCACCACAAAAAGAAGGAGATGGAGCTCCATTAATGAGAACTTGAAATGAGGTTGTGCCAAAGCAAATGAAAATCCAATGGATTCAACAATCTGAAAACCCCATTTTTGTCATAATGAAAAGAATATAATCTCTTCGAACAATGTCATAAGCCTTGGATAAGTCCACTTTCATACATAATTTGCTACCCCTAGTAGGAAAGGAACTCAACATTTCATTAGCCAGAAGGATAACATCCCCTATGTTCCTCTCTTTAATAAAGGCAACTTCATTCAAATCAATAAGACCAGGAAGAACATCACTAAGCCGATTAGCAAGAATTTTTGTGATGATCTTAAACAACACATTGCATAAAGAAATAGGTCTAAAATCTTTTAACGAAGTCACTTCAAGAACTTTAGGAATGAGGGTAATGAAAGACTTGTTACACTCCCCAAGAAGTTTACCAGACTCAAAGAAATTGAGAATAGCTTTGATGGTATCTTCACCTATAATATTCCAACAAGATTGGAAAAAAAAGCATTCGGCACATTAGGTCCAAGGGCTTTGTCACCATTAAAGCATCTAACTACTTTTTCAGTCTCCTCCTTTGTTACCAATCTTATTAGACCATCAAATTGATCACTAGAGATTGAGGGGATGTGCCAAGAATTATCCCAAATAACATGGTTAGTCATTGAAGAATTGAAGACACTAGAATAATAATGAACAATATGATTATTGATCTCCTTAGGATCTTTAAGAACTCTCTCCTCATCATGTAACACATAAATACTATTATGTATTCTTCTTGATTTCAAAGAGGCATAGTAAAATGATCATCATCAAATCGATAAACAAATCATTACTAGCTAATTAAGCGGAATGAACATAATCAGCAGATTAACAAAAATCACTAAAAAATTAAAACCATCTTGCACATAGATCCTTTACCCAGCAAACTCTTACATAAGGAGCCAAAGCCTTTTATACATGTGGTTCACATTATACATTCAGTGTTCCGTCTCTTTTCGAGGATAACAAGTATTAGTTGCTTTACTTTAATATACACAACATCAACATAAAAACCCTGAGATAAGCAAACCAAAATCTCAAGTCGTTCGTGAAAACCACTAAGAACTATCTCCCAAGGACCTGAGAGTATATAGATGACACATAGGACTTCTATCTACAAGACATGACAGATAGTGCACTCAACCTGAGATACTACTACAATCCTTGTTGATACGCTCCTTCTTCTGCAGTCTGGTTCTTAGTCCCTCATCCATGTCTTACCTAAAAATTTTGGATCCCACGGGGTGAGACTATTATCCCAAGGAGAGATATAAATATCTGCTAACAATATTATTATCAAAGGAAATAATATAAAACTGAACAAAATTATAAAACATATATTTACTTGAAAAGGAATATGAAGAACATGTATAACATCTATCTTATCAAGATGTATGAAAGTATTAATTCATCAACCAATGTTTCTAACAAGAATTATATCAAATGCTACAAAGACAAGCATAATTTCATTTATCAGGTACTTTCATATTCACTGAGACATATAGATCACTAAGAATCTTAATCTCTTGTCATCATCATACTTGGGTATTCAAACCCTTCATTCATCACTGAGTATTGTCACCACTTAGAAGATAACCTTTACCTCTAGGTCATCAGACCAGGGTATATATTCACATAGTCCACATAGCTCATTGATTTTGTATCATATAGCATCATAGCTCTTACTTAACCATGCTTATTGCCTTAAGATACTTGTATGGTTATTATCAACAATTTCAACATGTATCTTAACCATGAAATACTAAGGAATACATCCTCCCTAATGAATTAGGGTTGTGATCAACCTATTAGGATTTCAAGATTTCAATAGTAAGATTAAGCCTTAACTCATACTCCACTCATCTCGGGAGTATTATTGTAGATTTAATTACATAATCAACTTTCCAATCTTAGTTTCTCTTTCATATTTAAGTTCTACTAGCTTATTACCATCAAACTGAATTAAACTCTTTATATCTCAAAGTATGGGTTAGACCATTATTCTCATATTGTGTACTAGGGTATTCCATATCGGTTTCCATCATATCGGGTTGCCTCTTGGGTTGCCATATCGGGTTTCATGTTGGGTTAACATATCGATTATCATCTTGGATTTCACCATATTGTGCTCTTACATTTAGTGGCATCATGTCGTCATGTCGTGTATCTATGCTATTGGTTTACCTACTTTAGGTACCATGTCGGGTTTCACCTCTAGGCATCATATCGTCTTCCCTCATGGGTTTACCATATCGGGTAGGTGTATTGGGCACCATATCCGGTATAGGTATTGGGCACCATATCGGGTACCCATATTAGGTGATATCTCATGACCATATCGTGTGTCCATTATTGATAAGAACCTTGAACTCAAAATTATAACAAGGTGGATACCAAGTTGTTCTTTAACCCAACACAAAGTAAAAAGGGGTATATCGAGTTTCAAAGAACAATAGCATATCGGGTTCCTAGGGCTTTACTCTTATCGGGAAAAAGGTGTTGCGCTACCCTTGTGTCTTGTTCAAGGTGATAGATAGAGACCTTCCAAATCGTTCACAGGATCCATTATACAAAATGTGACCTACCTTCATATCGGGTAGACACCCATATCAGTTTTCCATATTGGTTTTCAAAAGTCTCCCACCCATATCGGGTATAGGATCTTCAACCCATACCGGGTTGTTCTTATGATGATGTCATCATCATCAATCCTCAAGATCATTAATCTAATTCCAAATCATGGATAACTGTCCTAATTACTTATTGGAACTCATGATTATATCAATTGATCAAAGGAAATCTGAATTTGAAGATAATCAACAATTTGAACAACATTAAAGAAAGGATAATAATATTGAAGGGTTTAAATTATATAACACGCCTCTCAAAGAGCTTCCAAGCTTCAAGATTCAACTCCTCATGTTCTAAGGTTGAAGATAAGCCTTCTTCGAGCTCCAATACTTGAGCTCCAAGCTCTTGCATGATATCTCTAATCCCTTTGGGCGATATCACCTTACTTGGATGCTTCAACCTACTTTGGCCGATATCTCTTTTCCTTGGCCGATACCAAGATTCACCACTCCACTCTCTTCACTATGGGTGACACAAGAGGGGGTGTTGCATGATTCAAGAGGGAGGATCACTTACAAGATCCAAAAATCTTACCAGCAAATGAAGGTCAAGGTATTTATACTTGAGGTTTATAGAAACAAAAGTGTCATAGGTGTCATTAACTTAAGGCACTTTATGCCACCTAGCCATGCAAGGTCGACACATACTCTTGAATGCATGCCACTATTATCTTTGCCATGCAAAAAGGATAAAGTAAGAAATGCAGCTCTTGAATTGTCTTCTAGGTCAAGTCTTCTCCCACTAACTATATTATAATATTCATCTCCATCTTTCCCAAGGCAAGTTGCAAATCGATGCATTATCATTTCCTTGAGGTGCCTTGCCCGTCATGGGCCAAACCAAAGCTCCACAAACTGATAAGAGACTCTCCTTATGGCTCTACAGCCGATAGGGACTTCAACTCTTAAGTCCACAACTCAATATGGCTCGTGTATAGCTTTCAACTTATACATTTTCTTGGTTTCTTTATTATTAAGAGTACTAACACTTCAATATGCTTCAAACATATTGTATCCTTCTTTATCTATCCTCTATATAACACTACGTAAGAGTAACATCAATCTAGAGGTGATAAATTACACATTAACCCTTCATTCTGTATATATATTGTAAATTGTACTACAATTGACGCACGAAGCACTTAACATTATTTACACAAGTTTTCTCTTAGAATTAGGCATTGCACAAGCCACCACTTAGCATCATATTCTCTTTCATGATATGTAAAACACTTAGAATATAGTCAACATGTAACATTTGCAACATAACCCTTATCTTGTGTAAATTGCACTTTTCTCTTAGATTATCATATAATGCACACATAGTTTTCATATAAGCTCAATTCTAAAAATAAACTTCACCAAAGGCCTTAATTACTTTTCCCAAAAGATAAGAACAAGTTGTAAGAAACTTACTTAAGCAAAACATCTAGGGTTAGGCCATAACCTAGGTCAGGGGTGTTACAATTATAAACCCCTAACAAGGAATTCATCCCCGAAATCCCAGATAAAGGAAGACAATTGTCGTTCATGCATCATATCACCAAGTGTCCACATAACATCTTGATGTCATGGAGATACTGCCGGACTTTGACCAGCATAACATCCTTTCACACAGGGTTGTCATAGAATCTGTCATACTCAACTGTCCTTTCTGGACTAGAGTTACATTATGTCCTTCATATATGACTACAAGTCTTATCATACCTCTGTTGTACCAGTCTAATCTTGTTGGTTCAACACTATATTTCTTATGACTTGTATCAACTATCCCCTTAGCTATTTATTTTCTTATTATAAGGAGAGGCTACTTGTCAAAGAAGAACTTATCTCGAAGGTATCTGCATAAGTTGCCTCAACAGATCTGGATAGGGATACTTTTAAGGATTCATTTTTAGCTTGATAAGATTTTTCTCAAAACAACTCTACAATTGTTCCTTCAATTAATACATCCTTATCAGTACTATGTTTATGCAGAGCATAAACCCCTAACATATGATCTCCATACTAGAGTTATCTCTAGGTTGGCCCTTATAGGTCACCAATCAGGAGTCATATTCTTAATTTTCCATACTATCTGGCACATCTTGGATATCAGAATTCCCCATCTTAGTATCCTTCACATGTGTCAAAAACTCATCACATCCTAATCATTTCCATCTCTCTATTGGTAATATGAAAGTCAAATATACAAAAAGGTCTTTCTTTCTTTTTAAGACATTATTTATAGTACATATCTTTATCTTTGGAATCAAAGTCCTAGATGAACTGAAACCTTTCTAAGTATTCATCAATATATCACTTTTAACTTATGCACAACAAGTTTCATGAGACTCACTTAATTACCATGTCCTTGAAAGGACAGAACACAAAGGAACATATTCCTTTTTATCACCCCATCATTACCCAGGGTTGTTCATCAAAGAGGAGACACATAATTAGTTGGGGAAGTCCACCTAGCAATCCCTATTTAGTTGGGAAAGTTCACTTAGCAATCCCTATTTAGTTGGGAAAGTTCACTTAGCAATCCCCATTTAGTTGGGAAAGTTCACTTAGAAATCCCTATTTAGTTGGGAAAGTTCACTTAGCAATCCCTATTTAGTTGGGAAAGTCCACTTAGCAATCTCTATTTAGTTGGGAAAGTCCACTTAGCAATCTCTATTTAGTTGGGAAAGTCCACTTAGCAATCCCTATTTAGTTGGGAAAGTTCACTTAGTAATCCCTATTTAGTTGGGAAAGTTCACTTAGCAATCCCTATTTAGTTGGGAAAGTTCACTTAGCAATCCCTATTTAGTTGGGAAAGTTCACTTAGCAATCCTTATTTAGTTGGGAAAGTTCACTTAGCAATCCCTATTTAGTTGGGAAAGTTCACTTAGCAATCCCTATTTAGTTGGGAAAGTCCACTTAGGAATCCCTATTTAGTTGGGAAAGCTCACTTAGCAATCCCTATTTAGTTGGAAAAGTTCACTTAGCAATCCCTATTTAGTTGGGAAAGTTCACTTAGCAATCCCTATTTAGTTGGGAAAGTCCACTTAGAAATCCCTATTTAGTTGGGAAAGTTTACTTAGCAATCCCTATTTAGTTTCATTCCTTTCTTTGTTATTGTCTAACATGTTTATGAACATTCTATAATATTATCACATTTCCCATTTTCTATATTATGGAAAAGATCCTTACTATTCACACAGACTTTATCGAATAGAGATCATCTCCCTCATTCTTCTTTCCCTTATCATGAAGATTATACTTTTTACTTCCTCATACACACAGATTGATCTGAGATCTTCTCAGCTTCCAATTTATTGTACTTAGGATGTGATAAAAATACCCATGTCATATTTCCAGTCCCGTTAGGCTCACTAAATTGTCTCAAAATGACCACTGGATCAGAGTAATCAGAAATATAACAAATTAAGAGTTATGTACTTATCTTCTTCAATAGTCAAATACCTAGACATGGTATACAAGTTCTGAGATTAGGTAGTATGCACTTTGTTTACTATCATATTCCTTACTTTTCATATCATCAAAGCATAGGATTTAGCATCCCTGGATTTTATCCAGGCATCACCTCTACTCCTTATCCTCTTTCACACAGATAAGAGCATTTATAAAGTATTTAAAAGAATACTGAATAGAATATAAATTCTAGTTCTCATCATTTCTTCCCTATGTTCCCATAGGGCAATCAATAGGGAAGTCAATAACAACAATATTTTTTTATGAATATCAGATAAAATCAAGAGAAGGCATATCAAAATGGAAAAAGCTCTATCTGACTGTTACCCCTCGCGGTCTTCTACCGCTTTAGGTTAACTTAACGCATAGAGTCTAGTTGTTTCATATTATTGCTTTTGCCTTTTTACACTATTGGGTTGTAACTTTTGTAAGCCATGTCGAGTCTTCCTTGGTTGTTGGGTCATTTCCTCCCTTCTTTTTAAACAAAAGAGTTTAACATGCTCAATATGTCTATATCTATAACATATTTTGTCCTCGTACCATGGTCTTATCGGTCTTATTACCGATGTAAAAGCTAAGTCAGAAATTCTTACAGGTGGAAGGTTAGGACTTTTTCCTTTACTTAGTGACTACTTCCCTGGTGCACTAGGCATTTATTGCACTGGTGGCACCAAAAACTTTGGCTTTTTAGAATTACTAGGAAAATATCTTTAGAATTGTAGAGATCTTTTCTTAATTTTCAGCTTATTGCCCCTCCTTGGGCATTGCCATCACAGATGTAATATATGTCTATACTTATGGCAGAGTCTATTTTCTTGCCATATGCTAATCCTTCCCACATTTTCCACTGTTCCAACATGATTATGTCATTTAGGAACCCTTTCAGAATCCAAAGTTTCTATATTGAGGACTGATAACCTAGGTTGTAATGCTAGTATCTAGTTTACTATATGCATCACTGTTGTCCTAATCTGCCCAATAAGAGCATAAAAAGCAGGATTATCTATCTTGATTAGGTCAAGATGGGAATTCTCAGGCACTCATTCTTCTCTTGCCTGCTACCTTGCACCCCCTCCTGGTGCAACAACATTGCTCTCAGCAACATGTTCCTCATGTTCTCCAGTCATTTTTTTAAACTTCACTCTTTCTTCTTCATAAGCAGAAGTCACTATAGGGTATACTGGAGGACACTAGAACAGACTCAACACCTTAGTCCTATGTCTTTGTAGATTCAGCGAACCTTAATCTCTGATACCAAACTTGAAATGATCGTCATCAAATTGACAAACAAATTGTTACTAATTAAGCAGAATGAACATAATCAGTGGATTAACAAAAATTGCTAAAAAATTAAAACCATCTTGCACATAGATCCTTTACCCAGCAAACTCTTACATAAGGAGCCAAAGCCTTTTATACATGTGGTTCACATTATACATTCAGTGTTCCGTCTCTTTTTTAGGATAACAAGTACCAGTTACTTTACTTTAATATACACAACAACAACATAAAAACTTCAAGATAAGCAAACCAAAATCTCAAGTCATTCATACAAACCACTAAGAACTATCTCCCAAGGACCTGAGAGTACATAGATGACACATAGGACTTCTATCTACAAGACATGACAGACAGCGTACTCAACCTGAGATACTACCATGATCCTTGCTGATACGCTCCTTCTTCTGCAGTCTGGTTCTTAGTCCCTCGACCGCGTCTTACCTAAAAATTATGGATCCCACGGGGTGAGACTATTATCCCAGCGAGAGATATAACTCTCAGCCAACAATATTATTATCAAAGGAAATAATATAAAACTGAATAGAATTATAAAACATCTATTTACTTGAAAAGGAATATGAAGAACATGTATAACATCTATCTTATCAAGATGTATGAAAGTATTAATTCATCAACCAATGTTTCTAATAAGAATTATATCAAATGTTACAAAGACAAGCATAATTGCATTTATCAGGTACTTTCATATTCACTGAGACATATAGATCACTTAGAATCTCAATCTCTTGTCATCATCATACTTGGGTATTCAAACCCTTCATTCATCACTGAGTATTGTCACCACTTAGAAGATAACCTTTACCTCTAGGTCATCAGACCAGGGTATATATTCACATAGTCCACATAGCTCATTGATTCTATATCATATAGCATCATAGCTCTTAGTTAACCATGCTTATTGCCTTAAGATACTTGCATGGTTATTATCAACCATTTCAGCATGTGTCTTAACCATGAAATACTAAGGAATAAATCCTCCATAATGAATTAGGGTTGTGATCAACCGATTAGGATTTCAAGATTTCAATAGCAAGATTAAGCCCTAACTCATACTCCACTCATCTCAGGAGTATTATTGTAGATTTAATTACATAATCAACTTTCCAATCTTAGTTTCTGTTATTACCCTCAAACTGAATTAAACTCATTGTGTTTCAAAGTATGGGTTAGACCATTATTCTCATATTGTGTACTAGGGTATTCCATATCGGTTTCCATCATATTGGGTTGCCTCTTAGGTTGCCATATCGAGTTTCATGTTGGCTTAACATATCGGTTATCATCTTGGATTTCATAATATTGTACACTTACATTTAGTGGCATCATGTTGTCATGTCGTGTATCTATGCTATCAGTTTACCTACTTTAGGTACCATGTTGGGTTTCATCTCTAGGCATCATATCATCTTCCCTCATAGGTTTACCATATCATGTAGGTGTATTGGGCACCATATCGGGTATAGGTATTGGGCACCATATCGGGTACCCATATTAGGTGATATCTCATGACCAAATCATGTGTCCATTATTGATAAGAACCTTGAACTCAAATTATAACAAGGTGGATACCAAGTTGTTCTTTAACCCAACACAAAGTAAAAGGAGGTACATCGAGTTTCAAAGAATAATAGCATATCGGGTTCCTAGGGCTTTACTCTTATTGGGAAAAAGGTGTTGCTCTACCCTTGTGTCTTGTTCAAGGTGATAGATAGAGACCTTCCAAATCGTTCATAGGATCCCTTTTACAAAATGTGACCTACCTTCATATTGAATAGACACCCATATCGATTTTCCATATCAGTTTTTAAAAGTCTCCCACCCATATTGGGTATAGGATCTTCAACCCATATCGGGTTGTTCTTATGATGATGTCATCATCAACCTCAAGATAATTAATCTAATTCCAAATCATGGATAACTATCCCAATTACTTATTGGAACTCATGATTATATCAATTGATCAAAGGGAAATCTGAATTTGCAAATAATCAACAATTTGAACAATATTAAAGAAAGGATAATAATATTGAAGGGTTTAAGTTAGATAACCCACCTCTCAAAGAGCTTCCAAGCTTCAAGCCTCAACTCCTCACATTCCAAGGTTGAATATAAGCCTTCTTCGAGCTCCAAGACTTGAGCTCCAAGACTTCAACTCCAAGCTCTTGCATGATATCTCTAATCACTTTGGGCGATGTCACCTTACTTGGATGCTTCAACCTACTTTGGCCGATATCTCTTTTCCCTGGCCGATACCAAGCTTCACCACTCCACTCTCTCCTCTATGGGTGACACAATAGGGGGTGTTGAATGATATAAGAGGGAGGATCACTTACAAGATCTGAAAATCTTTCCAACAAATGAAGGTCTAGGTATTTATACTTGAGGGTTATAGAAAAAAAGTGGCATAGGTGTCATTAACTTAAGGCACTTTATGCCACCTAGCCATGCAAGGTCGACACATACTCTTGCATGCATGCCACTATTATCTTTGCCATGCAAAAAGGATAAAGTAAGAAATGTGGCTCTTGAGTTGTCTTCTAGGGCAAGTCTTCTCCCACTAACTATATTATAATATTCATCTCCATCTTTCCCAAGGCAAGTTGCAAATTGATGCCTTATCATTTCCTTGAGGTTCCTTGCCCGTCGTGGGCCAAACTGAAGCTCCACAAACCGACAAGAGACTCTCCTTATGGCTCTATGGCCGATAGGGGCTTCAACTCTTAAGTCCACAACTCGATATGGCTCATGTACATAGCTTTCAATGTATACATTTTCTTGGTTTCTTTATTATTAACAGAACTAACACTTCAAGATGCTTCAAACATATTGTCTCCTTCTTTCTCTCTCCTCTATATAACACTAGGTAAGAGTAACATCAATCTATAGGTGATAAATTACACATTAACCCTTCATTATGTATATATATTGTAAATTGTACTACAATTGAGACACGAAGCACTTAGCATTATTTACACAAGTTTTCTCTTAGAATTAGGCTTTGCACAAGCCACCACTTAGCATCATATTCTCTTTCATGATTTACAAAACACTTAGAATATATTCAATATGTAACATTTGCAACATAACCCTTATCTTGTGTAAATTGCACTTTTCTCTTAGATTATCATATAATGCACACATAGTTTGCATATAAGCTCAATTCTGGACATAAACTTCACAAAAGGCCTTAATTACTTTTCCCAAAAGATAAGAACAAGTTGGAATAAAGTTACTTAAGAAAAACATCTAGGGTTAGGCCATAACCCAGGTCAGGGGTGTTACACATTGAAGAAGGTCGTGTTCATATTCCCTTCCTTTAACCACATCACCCTTGATTTCTGTTTAATGAAAGCCTCCTCTTCATTGATGGTTGATGTAGATTTTTTTCTAGCTTCTATAAGATCAATGTGAAGGGATTCATTAAAAGGTTGTGAGTCCACTTGCCTTTGTAACATAAGATCTTTAGCTTTTAGATCCCTCGATGTAGTAAAGAAATTAGCAACATAATTTTTATTTCAAACTATCAGATCAACAATGAGAAAGTTGAACTTTCTACAAAGCCTTAGCATCGGGGCTCCCCCAAGGCAAGTATGGGACCAAGACTTTTGGACAACATCAAAAAACCCTGGTTGTCTTACCCATGCATTAATAAATCTGAACGAAGCTCTACTCCTTTTACAAGACTTCAGATGAATGAGTTGCATACAATGGTCACTTACCAAGTTAGGAATCATCTCTCCCCACAACTATGAAAAAAGCACCATAAAAGGGAGGTTACAAAAGCATCTATCAATTTTAGAAAGGGTACTTCTAGCAGTCTTAATCCTACTGTCCCATAAGAAAAAATTACCTTTTAGTGGAACCTCTAATAAACCAGTCATAGAAAGGGAATGATTGAAATACTCCATACTCCTAGATGATTGGGGGTGCTTGCCAATATTTTCATAATTGTATCTAACCGCATTAAAGTCACCCAAGATGCACCAAGGAACAAAAGAAGAACAGAGTTGATTGAGGGAGTTCCACAAAAAAGATCTATTAGAATCCCCATTTGCTCCATAAAATGCAGTCGAAAGAAAAATATGGTCGCCTAGCGACATGTCACAGTGCACTATCTGTTCATTCTCAACAATTTTATTAACGGACAACAAAGGATTCCTCCACATTAGAAAAATTCGAGTATAAGAGTAGAAATCAAAATTTGAAATGTAATTAGCACCTATCCATAGCATCTCAACCACATATTCCACATCATTTTTTGTAACTTATGATTCTAAGATAACATACACATCTGCTTTGTTCTTCTACATCTCCTTCTAAATGCAAGTGATCTTATTATGAATGCTCCTCACATTCTAAGAAGCAACATTAATAGGACTCACCATTAGGATGAGTGGAAACAGACCTGGAACCTCCTACACCATCAATCCTATTTGACCTTGATACTTGTGTGCCATCATTCAGATTTTCTAACAGTCGAAATCTATTTGGAGAAAGTTGGGTATTCTATGAGGTGGAGATTGGCTTGGTATTAATTTGAGGAGGAGACTTGGACTTCCTCTTACTAACCTCCCACTCTGGTGAGGGAATCAGTGTGATTAAAGGAGATGAAGCTTTCCCTTTCACAGAAGCCAGAATGTCTGGAAAAAGATTCCCCCACAGATGAAATATTTTCTTTCATAGACATTTCCTCAAAAACTACGTCACCAACAACTTCCTTAACTGCATCACAGAAAATTTCTGTCTCCTCAATAATCTTCTCAGTAGATCCTTTTGGTACCCATGTATTCAACTTCTTGGTCTTGGGATTAGATGGCGCCATAGATTTTTGCACGCACATATCAGGTTCGTGACGAAATTACCACAAGATTTGCATCTGTCCAGCTCCCACTCGTACTCAAATGAGATATTATCAGTGTGACCATCATCACTTGGATTTTAGGAATCCTGCGAAATGAGAAATCCGTCAAAATGAGCACTTGCATCCTCGCGTACTCCATCCTGGTAAATTCAAATAGTAAGCTTATCCACCTACATTGGCTTGCCTAGGATCGAGCCTACCCTGTTGATCATCTCATAGTCCCATAGATCCAAAGGCAAATCATGAACCTTCAGCCAAATTGGAATTTTCGACAATCTAAGCTTCTCAAAAGGATCCCCTCTTTCCCATTTTTGTATTATTAATGGTTTTCCAGCAACAAACCAAGGCCCCTTTTCAACCGCAATATTCATATCATCCTCATTGGAGAAAATGACAACAAAAAAGCCCTTTCCTCTAGATTTGGCTTCAATTGACCCCTTAACCTTACATATCTGAGCGAAATGGCGAACTACATCGACCAGTGAGGATCCAGACCAACTACATATCCCATCGCCATAAATTTCCATCTTTTCAGATTTCTCTCCCAAATGTGCTTAGAATAGACAAGTTTCCCATCCACCAGCTCTACCTCCATCTTAGAAATCTTCCCCGGTGCATTGTTGTCCTTCTCAACAACCAAGTCTTCCCATGATTTAGTTTCCAGCACAACCTGGATCGAGGAAATCCCATACGAGAACTGCTTCACACCCCCTAACAGCACCATGCCATTACTAGCGCTCATCTTCTCACTACTGCTAACGATGTATGATAGTGGAGGGATGACATTGTTTTCCACCACAGTCGCCGGAATTGCACCTTCCGTCACCTGACTCTTCGCTCCGCTAGACATGCGTGCTCACATTTTTGTTATATAAGTGGATAAGCAATTACAAGGGATACACACTTCAAGATTGATTCCTTGCAAAAAGCAACTAAGGAACACAAAAATTGGTCATTTATAGGCTTGATATTGTTATGTATTCACCATATGAGTTGTTTTTTTCTTAGACTTCAAAAAGTTATTTATTTCTATCAAAAAAAATTACAATTAACATACTATAATTATTTGATATGTTTGTTGATAATGAATAAGAACTTTGCAAGATAAGAACATGACATTTACATCATTCGAGTTATACTGCTTCAAAATTTTAAAAAATTAATAATTATGCCAACTAGCTATGTATTGTATTGAATAATGCATAGAACTATAATCTAAATATGTTGAATAGTTGTGATAATAAAATTTAAGAAAAATATATTGAAGTTGACAAAATGCATATCCTTTTCCTACTTATCAGTGTCATCATGTAGCGACAAACTTGATATATAAAATTAATGAGTATCCAAAATGTGAACATCATCAAGAGATTTGAATTTACATCAAATTTTATAATGATCATCAATTTCTAAAATCAAATTTAATTTATCTTAATCTATTCCATTATGTGGTTTGAGGTAAGATATATAATTATACTTGAATTATATCAAAAAATTTGTTTGAAATGGAAACGCAACAACTATGTTCTTGATTGATACTACTACACAAAAGCAACGTAAGATGTCTTACAAAATTTTATTAGAATAAAATTTAAATATAGTAAATTTGACTTTTGTATTCACTTTAGGAAGATTACCGTGTCAATTAAAAAGAATATAAAAATATTCTTGATGAAAAAGAGTCATTCATAAGAGAAAAAGTTTAGACCTGAAACAAGAAGGAAAAACTATGCTTATGTGCGCGCCAAAATGTTGAAGGCTTGCGTAAGGAAGAGGTTCAAGATATTGTCAATATATAATATGTTCCAGTAATCGAAATATCAAGAACTTAGGATAAAGGTTAAGTTCAACCCAATCCACATAATCAAAAGATATATTGACGTGTTACCAATTAGGAAGCATCATCAACTAATCAACCAAACATTGAAGTGATTGTTATATTCTGATATCCAAGCTGGTATAATATGAAGGGAGAATGTTGACCACAAATATTTGGTATTAATTGTGATCTATAAGTAGGAGTTATGAGATTATTCTCACAACATACATTTCAAACATAAGGAGCGTGTGATATATGGATTACATGATTTTCATATTAATAGTGAAGGTGTCAACGAAACACAAGACATTTTAAAATGAGAAAGCAATGAGAAAACAACATTAAATATGAAACTATAAGATATTATATGTTTTTATATAACTTGCTATCGTGATTCAATAGGTTTACAATGGTATTGACGTTTTATTCGTTATTGGTTTATACATCGTGCATAGTACGTGCGTTTACTAGTAAAAATAATAAGCAGGATGGCACCGATCGGCATCGGCGATAGACGAGTATAAACCGGGACTAAGTATCTCCTTGGTCAAAATCGCGGATGAAAGCCAGGCCCTTCTTCCTCCTCGTGACCTTCGTGTTGACCGTGATGTGGCATCTACCACGCGGCTGTGACTTGAACGCGTCTGCCCGGAATCTCAACGGTCCACCGGCGTATTTCCCTGCTCAAGTCGCGGCTCCTTCCTGTTTGCATCTACGTAAATGCAAACTGCATCTACACCATTTCTGACGACCAAAGCAAGCAAAACACCATGAAGCTTCTTAAAAGTTCTGACGACGTCGTGCCGTCGCAACCACGTGCCTTCAACGCGAGGTCCTCTACTCCCGACCACGCGCCTTCGCACCGCATCAGTACATATATATCAGAGCACAACATTCCCCATAACCACAACATCACGTCTCATCCCCCATCTGCCACAGCGTCGATTGTTGGTGCCCAGGCCTTCCTTCCTGTGCGATCTTGCCTTGCCATTAGCTCGCAGCTTTTCTCGTCCCGGTTTGACACAAAACCTGCCTTCTAATCCTCAACACATTCCCATGGCAACACAGCTTCTCCAACCAGCAGCTTTACCATCCATCAACACTGCCGCTACCTACGGCTACGACACAGTCTTTCAGTGGCTCTTCAACAAGGGCAAGGACGGCAAGATCTCCCCATCCGAACTCTGCGCCGGTATGGCAGCTTCCTACTGCGCCATTCTTCAGAAAGAACACCACGATGCCGATCTCTGTCTAACGGTTGAGGAAGCGGAAGAGATGGTTGCATCGGCGGACGCGGATGGCGACGGGCTCCTAGGGCCGGAGGAGTTTGGCGCTCTGCTAGCGCTAGAGGATGACGAAGTGGCCCTCTCCAGGGACCTTGAGGAGGCGTTTAGTGTGTATAGGGATACTGACGGATCTGGCAGGATAACCCCTGTAAGTCTCCAGAAGGCGCTTGGGATGCTCGGGAATGAGAGAAGTATCGACGAGTGCGCGGAGATGATCCGGAGGTATGACGTCGACGGCGATGGTGGGGTGTGTTTCGAGGAGTTCAAACTCATGATGGCCGCGTGATGCCGCCGTCGGTGTGTGTATATAAGCTCTACTAAATGTGGTGTACAGACCAAACATTCATTCATTCATGTGTACAGATCAGTCCTTTCATTAATGTAGTAATTCATCAATCATGATATATGTCACTACTAGAAAGTCAGTTTTCGGGGCTGGTGCGGATAAAGTCTTACGGTCATGGCCGTGGCACATAATTCGTTAGGATACTACGCATGACAGAAGGATGTCATAGACGTCTGATGACAAAAATTACATCCCGCATCCAACTATAGGCCCAGGAAAAAGAGAATCAAGGGCTTTGGATTCTCCTGTAAAATCAACGGCTGTGGTTATATTTTAGAAAGGGTAAAAGTCCTTCCTGGTTAATACCTAAAACCCATCTCTCGATTAAACTCATGGTCGCCGCAGCTGTCTCTGATGATTTCTTTCCGCTATGGATTGCAACCGACAGCACGTGCACTAGGTCGCCGTTAGTGGAGGTCCTACGGCTGCTACTCCCGGCTCCTCCTCAGACAAGGAACGGACAAGTTCTGGCAGCTGTGCTCTCATCAACAAGGTGTACATCATTCCTAAAGGTTGTTCTCCGCCGTGGAGGTTTGACGGTGGTAGCTTCTGGCTAGGAGACAGACGAAGGAGAAGCCTCCAGTAAGTTGCAGTAAAGAACGTTGTAGGTTGCAGCAAAGAACGTTGTACTATTGTTTGCAACCATCAATCGCACGAGCTCACAGGCAATCGATTTGTCCAATCTTAAAGCTTTTCAGATGATTTGGATTTATCTAATGTTCTTGTGTCCCCATTCTCCACTATTTATCATGTGATTTCCAAGCTTAATCAAAATGTAAAGACGCAGCAATTGGTTTTCTTTAATAAAAAAGCAACTTTGTTATTAAATGTCTTTGGATTGTTGAAATAAAATGATTTTCACGGCCGACCAACATTAACAATACGTTTTTCTTGTTAAAATCTCATCCAGAACAACATTTGCAATGCTTGTAAGGTTCAATTTGATTACTATAAGGGACAATTCAACTAGCAACGTTCGAAATACTAGTATTTTTACACAGGAACAATGTTTACTTTTTCAAACTAGTGAGGCTTGAGCAGAGAAATTGAGTTGTTCGTGTAGTAACTGATAGTGCAAAAATAGATAATCCTACACCCCACAACAACTCCACGCATGGCATGCTTCTATAGTTTGTCTATTTGTTATAACAAATACTAACTCAAATACATAATCATATTACCATCTAGATCAACTTATATTTTGCATATAAATACCAATATTTGCATTGTTGGCAGCCAAACGGCTCCTAAAAGAACTATACTGCTGTAGCTTTTTTATGCTTCCTGATTTTATCACTTGTGAGTTTCTCTTTAATTATATTATGTGTATCATTGTATATGAAATTGATCAAATGAATTCCTAATGTTTGATAATTAATTATTTTAGTCGGCTACGTAATACAATAACAAAGAGTAGCATACAATCAGAATGATCAAAATAAGTTGACAGGTTGACTAATAGTATTAGTGATGTATAAATAAGTAAAAATATTACATTATACAACTTAAATTTTGAATTTAAGTCACATTGTTATTATCTTTTTATTAGGAATTTTCAGATGGAGGAATTCATAAATGATAAAAGTTGGATTTCTCGTGGAAAGACTAGTTATGATAGATGTCGAGATCATATATTTCAGGAAGGGGTGAATGATTTTCTAAAATTTGCATTTGAAAAAGAATTTAAAAAAGAAGTCAGATGTCTGTGTAAAAAGTGTGAGAATAAATGTTTCGGGGACAAATATACCATAAAAAGTCATATCATAATGAATGAATTTCTACAAGATTATACAACTTGGACAAGAC
The DNA here is from genome assembly GCA_963693085.1 of Alisma plantago-aquatica. NCBI lineage: Eukaryota > Viridiplantae > Streptophyta > Magnoliopsida > Alismatales > Alismataceae > Alisma > Alisma plantago-aquatica. The sequence continues at coordinate 186,495,673 of OY856415.1, forward strand.
ATGGAGAGATAACTAAATGTAGAAGTGCTCAACAAACTGAAAAATAGAGATGATATGGATGGGCTCATATTTGATGCAATGGGACAATCTGAGTATGTAGATTCTGATCATGCACAAAATAGTTCTAATGAAAATCTTGATGAAGACATACATCAATTTCAAAAACTTATAGATGATGCTAGCTAACCTCTATATCATGGATGCTTGAAATATACAAAATTGTCTTGCATTATTCGGGTGTTTGAATACAAATGTAGACACTAGTTGACTAATATTGCACTGTCAACCCTTTTTATGATGCTAAATGACTTTCTTCCAAAAGATAACACTTTACCAAGTAGTTGGTATGAATGCCAAAAGATAATGTCTTCTTTAAGGTTGGACTATGAAAGAATTCATGCTTGTCGAAATGATTGTGTCCTATTTCGTGGTGAGCATGCAAAATTGAATGCATGCCCCATTTGTGGTTTATCTAGATGGAAAAAATGTAGAAGAAAGAATAGGGTGTGGAGATTGCAGAAAGTACCTATAAAATTACTTTGTTACTTTCCTTTGACACCACGATTGAAGAGGCTTTTTATGTTAAAAAAGTTAGCCCCACTTATGATTGGCCACCACACTTTCTCAAATAGTGAAAATGATGAGATGAATCATCCAAGAGATTCATTAGCATGGAAAGATTTTGATTGAAAGAATCCCTCATTTAGTTTGGATCCTCGTAACATAAGGCTTGCTCTTGCAAGTGATGGGTTTAGTCCTTTCAATATGACAGTGGGAAGCAGTTGGAGTACTTGGCCTGTCATTTTAATTTGTTACAACTTTCCACCATGGTTAGTGATGAAACAATCACTATTTATGTTGTCTCTTCTTATTGAAGGTCCAAAATCTCCTGGAAATAAAATTGATACATATTTGCAACCACTAATTGATGAGCTGAAAACATTATGGTTAGATGGTGTGTTGACATATGATGCAAATAGAGGAGACTTTTTTAATATGAGAGTAGCACTCTTATGGACAATCAATGATTTTCCTACATATGGTATGTTGTCTGGTTGGAGCACAAAAGGATACAAGGCATGTCCATATTGCACTGCTAATCATGGTTCTATTTATCTTCCACATAGCCGAAAATGTGTCTACATGAGACATCGTTGGTTTCTAGATGTAGATCATCCATGGCGTGTAGATAAAAATAATTTCAATGGAATGGAGGAAAATGAAGGTGCACCAAAACATTTTTCAAGTTCAGATATACTCAAAATGTGGGAGTTCTATGATAATCCTAGTTCTGAATTGCCCGATGGTTGGAAAAAGAAGAGTGTTTTCTTTGAACTTCCTTACTGGTCTAGTTTATTGATTCGGCACAACTTGGATGTAATGCACATTGAGAAGAATGTAAGTGAAAACATCCTTAGTTGGTTGTTACACAAAGATGGTCGTAGAAAAGAGAACATTAATTCCTGCTTGGACATGCAAAAGTTGAATATAAGAAAAGCATTATGGCCCAAAAAAAGAAAACAAAACAATCAATTTTCACTACCCCATTCATCATATAGTATGACAAGTAAAGAAAAGGAAGTCTTCTTACCAGTTCTAAAAGACTTAAAGTTGCCTGAAGTATTCTCTTCAAACATATCAAATAAAGTACAAGTTCAAGCAAAAAAGATGGTTGGTTTGAAAAGCCATGATCACCACATCTTGATCCAACATCTCTTACCTTTATGTTTGAGGAGAACTATTTCAAAACCAGTTGCAAAAGTGCTAATAGAATATTGTCAATTTTTCAAATCCTTGTGTGCAAAAAAAAACACATGTCAAAAGATGGAAAAACTTGAAAAGTCAATGGCAGTTCTTCTTTGCAAGCTTGAAAGAATTTTTCCACCAGCATTTTTTGACGTTATGATCCATCTAACTGTCCATCTTGCATATGAGGCTAGAGTTGCAGGTTCTGTAGAGTATAGATGGATGTATCCAGTTTAGATATTTATTTATTCCTTGAAACAATTTATATGCAATAGGAGTAGACCAGAGGGATCTATTGCAGAGGGATATCTTTTATAAGAAGCAACTACTTTTTGCCAACATTATTTGGAAAGTGTGGAATCAAACTTAAATAGGCCATTAAGGAATGTTGATGGCCCTATTGGTGCTGGTTTGTTGGTTACTCTCTCATATGAGGAACTAAATCAAGCTCGTGATTCATATTATTCAATACATCAGAAATTGAGCCATACATATTGTAAGTACTTCACATACACTTTTTCTATAAATTAAATCTCTTCTTTCATAATTGTTTGTCATTCTTACTACTTAAAAAATATTTTTAGGATGCATGGTAATGAGATAAGGCTTCAAAATCCATCTTGGAATGAGATAGAAATACAAAGGCACTACTACAGAATACGCCTTTGGCGTCGGTTGTTTAACCCCCTTTGGCGACGGTTTTCAAGTGACGCCTATGTGGGCGCCGCTAAAGGTCGAACTCTTCGGCGGCAGTTTTCTAACCGACGCCTATATGATCTATAGGCATCGATTATATATAGTTGTCTGACGTCTATAGGGTTCGCTCCACAAAAAAGGGCACCACCTAGGACACTTTCTGTGTCGGTTAACCACTGAACAACCGACATCATACTCCCAGACGACACGGCCGTGCTTCACTGCACGGTCGTGTTTAGTACTATAGGCGTCAGTTTTATATGAATAAGCGACGCCTTTTCCACCACGGTCGTGCTTTCCTGCACGGTCGGGTTGTTTGTCATATTAGGCATCGATTTTTATCTAATAACCGACGATGTAGGCCTTTGATGACAGTGTTCTATAAATAACCGACGCCTATACTTTAATTTTTTTTTCTTATCAGTTTACAGGCTTGCTATGGCTGGTCAGCAGGATGAGAACCTGCAGTTCAGTTTTCTGAACTGCAGGTTTACGACATACATTGATATCAGCCTACAAACAGGCCACAAACCTGCAAAATCAACAAATATTTTTTTCATACAAGTAGATACATTCAGACATCAATTCAATTCTCACATTCACACATGTAGAAACATTCAAATACATGTATAAACATTTAGAAATATTTATTTACAAAATATCATTCAGCGTCACTATCAGCATCCCAATTATATCTTACAATCGCCACTGCTTGTATGGCTTTTGCCCATTCTTCTCTTACTTCATTTAATGCTTCCATCGTATATGGAGCATGTACATTTTTAAGCGTTTACCTATAGTGTGGTCAGTTTTAAACACCTGCAAAGAGAATGATGTATATATATAAGTAATAATATAAAAATAAGATTGATATATTTCATACTAACTAATGAGACTATATATAATACCTCATGTATGGTATTAATATCCAATGCGGCATGTCGGATAATCATCTGCATAAATCGCATCACATAGTATGCGTATGCCCAGCCGTTGTCTTATGTAGCACACTATAAATTGAAACATACAAAATATTAAAAAATACAACTAAGCACAGTTCACATAAATAATATATACATTGGAGTCGGGAACTTACTTTTACGTTCTCCCAAATTATTGGCTGGTTCTTTCTCCTTGGGACATTTCCTCCAGCATTTTTGAATGCATCTAAACCCCTACATGTTAATGTAACACAGTAAATTGCATAATTAAATAGTAATGTAATAACAGATGTTAACGGATATAAAAATAAAATATTTCTCACCAGAATAATGGCATTCTCAATATGTGTCCAATTTTAGTGTTCAATGTACTTCCTACAGGATCTAGATAATAAACAGTGAACGTCTCGGGGACAATAACTAGTAACTCCCAATGTCTACCGCTAGAGGTAAAAAAATTAAAAATTAATAACTCAAAATGCACAATAAAAATGGAATTTTCTTAAGTCCAAATTACATATAAAGTAAACTTACTTGACATTGAATGGAGCTATTATTATCGTCTTCTTTTGCTGACCGAAAATTGTAAAAGCATCTATACAGTATTGTTGAACACTATCAGGGTCTTTAGCTACCATACTAATCAATGATGGAATAAAAAAACCCACATGATCAAATGCAAATTATTTGCATTGATCTTCGACTAAGTAGCTGCAAAACATGTATTACGTATGCATTAATATATAAGAAACCAGATCACCGGATCTTACACAAGGTATATGGATGTATAAAAAAGATCTCACCTTATCCATGTCTCTATCATTGATGTATACAGCCAATCATACATAAACAGCTCAATAATATCTTATATAAATAAAGAGCAATCGTATGATTGACCTGTATAATCTACTTCTAAAGAAACAATTATAGGGCAATGTATATTATGTGCCTGTAGCCAACATGACATTCCCTACAAGCAGGACCTAACGGGTATTTTAGGTCCGTTGGAACCCAACTTGGTAATGCAGGAAGTGGAGGTGGAGGCCTAGGTGCTCCGGGTGTCTTCTTTTTAACCTGTATATATAATTTCAGATCAGTTGACCTCATATATACACATTAACAATCTAAAGTGATGAAAATTTATCTTACAATTTCAATAGTGTAGACGACATCTGCTTTGGGCCACAATATCACCCCTCCTTCTGGCTCACCAAGTGTATCAATATTTGGGTGGGCATATGGCAATGCAGCTTCCCTCCAATCGGGTAATACACATATCGTGCTCACACAAATGTAGCCCTGCGGCATTGGAGTCCCATGAAACGTTGCCCCAGGATGGGACTGGTAAGCCTGCGCCTCTACAACAGCATAGTCTTGCATTCTTAAGCGGCATGGATTCAATGCCTACAAATTTACATAAAGAATGTTATACATATATACATATCATCTTGAAAACATATCATCTTTAAAAGACTAGCTACAATGTCATAAACAATACTTACAGCAGACGTGTTAGGCGATGGGTCTCCAGGATTACTCGCAGTTTGTGCATCAGGAGAAGAGTGGGTCGCCATAGGCTGATTGGAAGCATGAGATGCCTGCCACCGCACTATTTCTTCCTTGACCTTCTCAGCAACTATATCATTGACCTTCTTAGCAACTATATCCTCGACTCTCTTATTCTCCTATACATGGATAAAAGAAACATTAGCTTCTTATTATTGAATTCTCTTTTGCAGTAACATTCTAAAAAAAGTCTCGCTCTGGGTTTGCGCTGGGATGGCCCAAAGAATGCTTTGATGCCCACACCAGCGCCTGCACCCCTAACACGTCCAGGATGCTCTGGGTTACCCAGAGCAACTGTCAATTCATCCCTTATGCCCTGAGGGATGAACGTGCCTTGTTTCCTCTGCTCGTGCAGCTCCCTCTAATCACCATCAACAGAAATTGGTAAGTTAACACCACAAATATATCAATATTCAAGCGATTTCTCTAAGAGTTGTATTTTACCATTTTCATAGCCACCTCAGCAGTTACGGGCTTCTTTATTTCACCCTTCTTGTTTTTCCTCCCAGCTATCCAGATATCATGGCGAGGCATGGGTGTGGCAGACTCCTGAGTAGCAGCAAACTCCTGAGTAGCCGTAGACTCCGCCTGTTGTCTTTGGCAAACACTTGCATAGCCCTTTGGACCCATAGTGTGGTCATGCACAATCAGTGCACGCCTTGCTTTTTGCGCGTCACTGAGGGCCTAGTTAGTATGCACATTAATGATTTGGTTAGTAGCACTAAATGTTAATCTTGAATAGGTGAATACAACATATATTAATTAAATTGGGAGTGACGCCTAATACCTTGAATTCTTCAGATTTTCTTGAAGCAACAAATTGTCCCAATCTTCTTTGTCCAAGAAGTTCCACTGTTCAAGGGCTGACTTCTTCTTCTTATCACCATCTTTTATGTATTCTCTGTTGAGATTTATCCTATAATTCCTAAGCATCTTTCCAGCGTGTTGCATCATGCTTTTACGATGCAGCTTCTCATCCAATGCAAATAGATTCTGTAAAATAAAATTCTTATTAACTAGTATCCAAAAATAGAATTTCAAATAATATAATTTGTAATCTACAAAATAGAATTGCAAATAATAATAACTCACGCACAAATCCTTCCATATCAAGTCTTTCTTCCCCTTAGGAACTTTATGCCAATTATCATACTTAACACCACAATGGCTTTGAGTGACACACCCAAGATAGTTTACAAAATTATTGCGGTTCACTCCAATTGCATTTCCTCCATTATCAAACTCCACAACCAATTTGGATCCACTACCACTTAGCGCTATTAACTTCTTCAACAGAGTGATGCCCCTTTTCTTGTTAAGTGTTTGGTGTTGCGCATCAAGTTGCTCCAGTGCTTCAGTGGGTACATGTGCATCATCAACCTAAAATTTGACAAAAATAAACCCACTGAATTAGCGCAATATAGAAATATGGGATATATGACATAACTAGAAGATAATGAATTTTATAGAAATACAGGATATGTTTTTAGAACTTACATTGGTATCCTCGCCATGCTCGTCATGGACAGCATGCTCGTCATGGACTTCATGCTCATCATGGACATCATGCTCATCATGGTCAGCCATCTGAAAATGTCATTAAAAAGGCAAACATTTAGCATTTTTATTAACTAGAAAAAGACAAACATTTAGCATTTGTATTAACTAGAAAAAGGCAAACATTTAGCATTTGTATTAACTAGAAAAAGGCAAACGTTTAGCATTTGTATTAACTAGAAAAAGGCAAACATTTAGCATTTGTATTAACTAGAAGATAATGTGATCTTTTATAAACATACATGCCTCTAAAATTGTGATCTTTTATCAATTAACAATCCTTCATTGTGATCTTCGCGCACATATAAGTCATCATTAGCTTCAATATTTTGTGGAGTTGGCAACCCAACTGAGAATGGACGGGAGTCATCATACTTATCATAGTACTCTTATTCATCTATAGGATCTTCAATGAACTGTCTTTTACCATGAAGAATAACCGACCATTTATCATTTGCAGGATCATCGATATAGAATATTTGTTTCTCCTGTGATGCCAATATGAATGGTTAACCCTTCTCGCCAATCTTTTCAAAGTTCACCAAAGTGAAACCCAATTCATCCACTATAACTCCTTTGGTGTTATAAACCCAATTACATTTAAAGAGCGGAATTCTGAAATCTATGTAGTCAAACTCCCATATATCTTCAATGACACCGTAATATGACATTTTAGCTTCATGTGGACTCTTATCCTTTGCACTTGCAAAATACATAGTCGGCGCTTGAAAAGTGACCCCACTATTTTGTACGACACTCTTATCATCTTGGCGCTTTGTGTAATATGTGAACCCATTAATGTCAAACCCTTCATAAGACATAACATTCAGTTTTGGTTTAAAGGCAAGGCATTTGATAGTTTCTATAATATCATTTGGTATTTGAGATAGTTGATGTAAGACTTTATCTTCAAACCACTTAGTAAAAGTCTTATTATGCTCTCTAGCAAGCCACATTGAACTTGCTCGAGGATGTTGTCTCTTGATGAAATTGGTATGTTCCTCGATATAAACACTCACTTCGTCCATGTTGTGTAAAATATACAAGTGAGCTTGTTCCAACTGCTCACGGCTGATTACTTTCACCCGTGATCCTAAAATTCCTTTGCCCTCCTCAATATTCTTGTCACTAACAGGAGTGTTATGATCACTCAGAAAGTCATTGAAAAAATCCATAACATCTCTCGCCACATAACCTTCAATAATACTCCCTTCAGGCTGATAACGGTTTCGAACATCACCTTTAAAAATGCTCATGTATCGTTCAAAGGGATACATCCAATGCAAGAAAACTGGTCCCAACATTTTCACTTCTCCAGTCAAGTGGACAACAAGATGTACCATGATATCAAAGAACGAAGGAGGGAAATACATCTCAAGCTGACATAGGGTAACAACCACTTCTCTTTGCAAATTATCGAGAGTTTCAGGGTCAATAACTTTGCTGCATAGACTGTTGAAAAAGAAACAAATTCTGGTGATTGCAAACCTTGCATGCTTCGGCAATATAGATCGAATTGCCATGGGCAATATTTGTTGCATTAGAGTGTGACAATCATGAGATTTAAGACCTATCAACTTCAGATCTTTCATTGATACCAATCTACGGATGTTGGATGAGTAACCATGTGGCTCCTTAACATTTACCAAGCATTCACAAAAAGCTTTCTTCTCCTTTCTAGACAACGTGTAACAAGCGGGAGGTAAGTATGTTCTTTTATTACCCATTTCACGTAATTCTATTAATTATGACCTTATTCCCATTTCACATAGGTCCAGTCCGGATTTTATCCCATCTTTAGTCTTACCTGGTATATTTAACAGAGTACCAATGATGCTATCACAGACATTTTTCTCAACGTGCATTACATCGATACAATGTCTGACTGTCAAAGAACTCCAATAAGGAAGATCCCAAAATATTGACTTCTTCTTGAATGAAGAATTGTCACTCCGTGTGGCCATACTACATTGTGATTTCTTACCAAATTCATTGACAATGTCTTTTACTCTTTCATAAACAACATCCCCTGGTATAGGTTTAGGTGCACTCTGTTCATCATTCCATCCATTGAATGCTTTGTGCTTCCTACGATACGGATGGAATTTTGAAAGAAACCTTCGATGACCAAGATATACAGTCTTGCCGCCATGTTTTAGTCTTATTGAATCAGTGTTTTCTTCACATATAAGACACACTTTAGCTCCTTTGACACTATATCCAGACAAATTCCCATATGCTGGAAAGTCATTAATAGTGCAAAACAACATAGCGTGCAAACGAAATGTCTCTCTTCCTGTAGCATCATAGGTCATCACACCTTCAGCCCAAAGTTTCTTTAAGTCATCAATCAGAGGTTCAAGATAAACATCGATATCATTTCCGGGTTGTTTAGGGCCCGATATCAACAACGACAGCATAACGTACTTATTTTTCATACACAGCTAGGGAGGAAGATTGTATATAACAAGCATGACTGGCCAAGTGCTATGTTGGCTGCTCAATGTCCCGTACAGATTCATCCCATCTGTACAAAGCCCAAGTCTTAGATTCCTATCTTCTTCACCAAATTTGGTGTACAATAGATCAATCTTCTTCCACTGTGGGGAATCAGACGCATGTCGTAGGATCCCATCATTATTTTTCTTAACATCTACATGCCACCTCAAATTCTTCGCATCTTTCGGATTTGCAAACAAGCGTTGAAACTGTGATATTATAGGTAGATACCACAACACCTTGGCAGGAGAACCAGTTTTGGACTCCCCCGAAGTCGTCAATTTATACCGTGACGCACCACATTTTGGACAATCTTTCAAATCTATATAGTCCTTTTGAAATAATACACAATCATTCGGGCATGCATGTATCTTCTTGGCCTCCATTCCCATTGGGCACAACATTTTCTTTACCCGGTATGTTGAGATTGGCAGCTCGTTTCCTTCAGGAAGCATTTGTTTCAACAAAGTAAACAATGAAGTGAAGCTTTTGTCGCTTCATCTATTGTTAGCTTTCAACTTATACAATCTCAACACAGCGCTAAGCTTCGTAAACTTAGCACAGCCTATGTATAACGGTATCTCAGCATCATGCACAATATTTCTAAAGATAGGAGGTGGATCGGTGTGCTCTACCCTACAACTATCCAGCATCGCATCAACGATGTCTACTGGAACTGGTTCGTTCACATCTACGTCATCGGAGGTAATTTCTTCTTCCACCCAAGCACTGCTATCGACATCTATTGGTTTTGAGTTTGAAATCTCTCCATGCTAGTGCCATTCTATATAGCCTTGTACAATCTTGTTGCACATGACATGACTTTTGATTTCCTCACCACTGTTGACTTTGAATTTGTTACCACAATGCCTACATGGACAGTAGAACCTATCTGTAGGTTTTTTCCTATGTTCTTCGGCAAATCTAATAAACTGATCAAGACCATATATAAACTCTGGGGTGCAGCGATTGCAAATGGACATCTATGATCTATCCATTCTATGATCAAAGAGAAAACAAGTATATATTAGGACAAGATTAGGGTATACACTTACATCCTATCCAAGATTTACTCCTACTATCTACAATGAAGTCGGACTCCATACAAACAGTATATAATTTAGTGATTGTTCATTCTAATTTATACCAATGTACAAGTAATATAAAGAACAATGATTGTTCACTTTCTAGGCCAACACACGCATGTGATGTCATTCTTATATATAATAAGTGCGTACCACCTATCCCATCCTTGAACACCTAATCTCACTAGTAAGTGTATAATGTGTATTGGGTTTTCAAGAAAATTTCGACAGCATTTCCCCGCTGTTCTCTAAGTACATATGTACTTAGAGAACAAACGGGGAAATGCTACCAAAATTTTCTCAAAAACCCAATACACATTATACACTTACATCCTAAGTGAGATTAGGTGTTCAAGAACAGTCCCAAACCGGGGACTATCCAAGATTTACTCCTAATGAGTAAATCTTGGATGGGTTTCTAGGCCAACAAACACATGTGATGTCATTCTTATATATAATAAATGTGTACCACCTATCCCATCCTTGAACACCTAATCTCACTAATAAGTTTAAATGTGTATTGGGTTTTCAAGAAAATTTCGACAGCATTTCCCCGTTGTTCTCTAAGTACATATGTACTTAGAGAACAAACGGGGAAATGCTGTCGAAATTTTCTCAAAAACCCAATACACATTATACACTTACATCCTAAGTGAGATTAGGTGTTCAAGAACAGTCCCAAATCGGGGACTATCCAAGATTTACTCCTAATGAGTAAATCTTGGATGGGTTTCTAGGCCAACAAACACAATAATAGATATGTACATGTTAGGGTTTCATCACAATTAATGTTAGGGTTTCATCACATTGATGTTAGGGTTTCATCAATGTTAGGTTTAATCAAATCAAATTAGGATGCTAGAATTGACAAGTTTAAATCTTATTTCAACATGCATCAAAATTTACTGAATTAAGTCAAACATTAGGATTAGAAGTAAAAATATATACAAGCAAAAAAATTGTTAATATCCTAGGATTTACATAAAGCATTACATAAAAAAAATTTCATATCCTTACCAACAGCAAGCACGATCTTATCTGTGTTGGCCTACCACGGCCATACTGGACAGCATGGTCATGGTAATGGCCGTGGCTGTGTTGGCCTACCACGGCCGTGCTGTCCAGCACGGCCGTGGTAGGGCAACACAGCCAAAGCCGTGGTAGGCCAACACAGCCATGGTCGTACTTGCTGTTGGTAAATAGCTAGGGAGAAGGAATCAAAGAGGTAGGGATACCTGGAGCTAGCATGGAAAGCGCAGCAGCGAGCGGCGGCAGCAGTGGCGGCGGAAGAAGAGAGAGCAAAGCGGCGGGCGGTGAACAACAGTGGCACCAGGAATGAGAAGAGCAGCGCGCGGCACACCAGCAGCAGCGGCGGCGGTGAGTAGAGGTGCACCAGCAGCAGCGGCGCACCAGCAGCAGTGGCGGCGGCGAGCGGAGAAGCACCAGCAGTAGCGGCGGCGAGCAATAGCGGGGTCATCGGGCGATTTCAGGAGAGCGGCAGCAAGCAGTAGCACAGCAATATCGCGATGAAACAGGAAGAAAGGGGGAAGAGCCGGGTGATCGGATTTATGAAGTTGGTCAACGGCGTCAGTTATCTACAAATCTGACGCCTATTATGATTTAACGTCGGTTGATAGTAAAACACCGACGCCCAACTAGACAACCTTTACCCTAAATTATTTGGCGGGAACCATTATCAGCGTCGGTTATCGAAGGATAACTGACACTGAAAGTGGGACTTTTCACGCAAATTTTCATTTTAAATAGGCGTCGGTGAATAGTTAAAAAACCAACGTTGTAGGTGACCTAAAATGTTTTCGCCTAAAAATTGGATTTTGCGGGCGATTTAGGCATCGGTCTGTTATAACCAGCCAATGCTAAATACAAAGTGGTACCCGTGTCTGGCTGGTCTTCGAATATAGATGTCGATTTGCATAAATAACCGACGTCTAATATTATAAGCGTAGGTTTTACTAAATAACCGATGCCCAGAAAAGCGACATTGAATGTTGTTTCTGTAGTTGTGAGGGAACAACATAATAAGTTTGTTATGTGGTTCTCAAATTACGTAAGTGAACATTTTCAAAGAACATAGTTATAACATTTTGGTATATAATATAACATATATATTTTGATCAGGTACGTTCTTTATCACAAGAAACAATTATTCCTAATGTTGTGAGATGCCTTTCTAGGGGGCCTATGCTTGGAGTACATTCCTATAAAGGATACTTTGTGAATGGCTATAAATTTGAAGTTGAAGTAGTAGATATTAGTCGTGTCACTCAAAATTGTGGAATCTCAACAAAAGGCACTCAAGACAGTATATTTTACAGGGTCTTAATTGACATACTGGAGCTTCAATATGATTATATCCCCCCAATGTATCTTTTCATGTGTAAATGGTATGATATGGATGATTGTATAGGTTCTTATGTTGATGAATTTTGTTTCACATTAGTAGATACTTCAAGAACAAGTTTTAATGATGAACCCTTTATTTATCATGATCAAGCAAATCAAGTCTTCTATTCAGTTGATGTAGAAGAAAAAAAAATTGGTATGTTGCTTGTCATTGGAGACCACGTGACACTTATGATTTACCTATTGATGCCATACCTATTGATCAAGATGGTGAGGAGAATGACACAGAGAACATCAACCAAGTAGATGATGGTATAGGGGAAGAGCTTGAAATGACATGGGTTCGTTCTGATATAGATATGCCTATACATGTTGCTCAAAATTTATTTGTATGAAAAGGTAGTTCTTTTATAAAGGAGTATCATTTATATTCATCATTATATGATTTAAGATACTGTTTGTTTGTGCTTCCATTCTTACCTATATGTTTTATTGTAGAGTACATAATTGACTTAAAAGTATGCCTCCAAAGAAAAAGTTGAGGTCAATAAATGATGTTCTAGAAGAAAAGAATCAAATTTGTACACATGTGTCTATGAAGGACCAGTTCACCACCCTCTCTCATAATTCCACACCTTCTAAAGATACTTCCTCAACAACTCATGATCAACTATTATCTTCTATAGCACAGAAGTGGTATAAATTATCTTGTGACTAACATACATTTTCAAATATGTCATACAGAACAAAAAAATCTTCATCTTGTAGGAAAGGCTCGAGAAAAGGCAAAAATGATTGAAGTAAATTCTTTGACTCCTCAAGAAGGTAAAGTATTCTTCTATTCTGAAATAATATATTATTTGATTACATTTTGAATCCAAACAATATATAATCTCTTGGTTGTGAATACCTTAATCCAAAAATGTTATCTACAACCACTTGTTTTGCATATTGTAGGAATGACTCGAGGAAAGACAAAAACCACCAAATTGAACCATGTAGGACCTCAAGCAGGTGAATACATAGTGTGATTATATAATGAATCCAAATTGTTGTTGAATCCTTTATATATATATTTCATATTTTCACAATATCGAAAGTAAAAGTGGAGGTGTTAGAGTGGTTGAGCATTGAAGCATTGGTAGGTACCATGTTAAGTAAGTTCAAAGATTGTGGGAATACTTTTTCTTGGTTGTGACATGATTGTGTTTTTGTAGGGATGGCTGAATTCGTTGTAGATAACATTCATAGATCTAGTTCCCATATTCCCTACCCTATTGAGGTTCAAGGTCAAGCAGCTTCCTTTGTCGGAAATCATAAATTTGGTGAGCCACTCAACTTTTAAAGCTATTATTCTTTATGTTGATATTACACATCTACTTATACGTGAATACCTTATTCTGAAAATGTTATCTACAACCACTTGTTTTGCATATTGTAGGCATGGCCCGAGGAAAGGAAAAAACCACCAAATTGAACCATATAGTACCTCAAGTAGGTAAATACATAGTTAAATTATATAATGAATCCAAATTGTGGTTGAATTCTCCATATATACATATAATTTTAGATTTTCACAATTCAACAAGTAAAAGTGGAGGAGTTAGAGTGGTTGAGCATCAAAGTATTGGTTGATACCATGTTAAATAAGTTCAAACATTGTGGGAATGCTTTTTCTTGTTTATGATATGATTGTTCTTTTGTAGGGATGGCTGAAGTCGGTGTAGATAACATTCATGGATCTAGTTCCCATATTCCCTACCCTATTGAGGTTCAAAGTCAAGCAACTTCATTTGTGGGAAATCATAAATTTGGTGAGCCACTCAAATTTTAAATCTATCGTTCTTGATGTAGATATTACATATATACTTATTTATGAATTCCTTATTCCAAAAATATTATCTCCAACAACTTGTTTTGCATATTGTAGGCATGCCTGGAGGAAATGCAAAAACCACCAAATCTAACCATTTCGTACCTCAAGCAGGTGATTACATAGTTTGATTTTATGAAGATTTTCAGATTTTGTGGCTAAATTCTTCATATATACATATAATTTCATATTTTCACAATTAGGCAAGTAAAATTGGAGGTGTTAGAGTGCTTGAACATTGAAGCATTGGTCAGTATCATGTTAAATAAGTTCAAACCTTGTGTGGTGCCTTTTTCTTGGTTGTGACATGGATTTACTTTTGTAGGTATGGCTGAAGTTGGTGTATATAACATTCATGGATCTAGTTCCCATATTCCCAACCCTGTTGAGGTTCAAAGTCAAGCAACTTCCTTTGTGGGAAATCATAAATTTGGTGAGCCGCTCGAATTTTGAGTCTGTCATTCTTGGTGTAGATATTACATATCTACCTATTTATGAATTTCTTATTCCAAAAATATTATCTACAACCACTCATTTTTCATATTGTAGGCACGGCTCGAGGAAATGCAAAAACCACCAAATCTAACCATGTAGTACCTCAAGCAGGTGAATACATAGTTTGATTATGTGATGAATCCAAATTGTGGCTGAATTCTTTGTATATACATATAATTTAATATTTTCACAATTTGGCAAGTAAAAGTGGAGGTGTTAGAGTGGTTGAGCATCGAAACATTGGTCAGTACCATGCTAACAATGTTCAAACATTGTGGGGTGCCTTTTCTATGGTTGTGACATTGTTTTTCTTTTGTAGGGATGGCTAAAGTTGGTGTATATAACATTCATGGATCTAGTTCCCATATTCCCAACCTTGTTGAGGTTCAAAGTCAAGCAACTTCCTTTGTGGAAAATAATAAATTTGGTGAGCCGCTCAAATTTTGAGTCTGTCATTCTTGATGTAGATATTACATATCTACTTATTCATAAATTTCTTACTCCAAAAATATTATCTACAACCACTCTTTTTCATATTGTAGGCATGGTTCGAGGAAATGCAAAAACCACCAAATCTAACCATGTAGTACCTCAAGCAGGTGAATACATAGTTTGATTATGTGATGAATCCAAATTGTGGCTGAATTCTTTGTATATACGTATGATTTCAGATTTTCACAATTCGCCAAGTAAAAGTGGAGGTGTTGGAGTGGTTGAGCATCGATGCATTGGTCAGTACATGTTAAAAATGTTCAAACATTGTGGGAATGCCTTTTCAGTGGTTGTGACATGATTGTGCTTTTGTAGGTATGGATGAAGTTGGTGTAGATAACATTCATGGATCTAGTTCTCATATTCTCAACCCTATTGAGTTTCAAAGTCAAGCAACTTCCTTTGCGGGAAATCATAATATTGGTGAGAGACTCTACTTTTGCAGCCATTGCTTTTTTTTTGGATATTACACATCTACCTTTTTGGTGGTTACATGATTGTTCTTTTGTAGGGATGGAAGAAGCCGGTGAAGATAACATACATGGACCTAGTTTCCAAGCACCCAATCCCTTTGATGTTCGTGATCAAGATACTTTTTTATTACAAATCTTGAAGTTGGTGAGTTACTATATGTTAGATCCATATTTGTTTATTAAGTGTTTCCTCATATGCTTTGTTCATGACAATAGAGAGGGAGAGGTTTGATGTTCCTACTATGAATAAGCAAACTGATTGGATGAGGAGATCTAAACGTAAGGCTAAATATGGTAACAATGTCGGACCTAACACTACAAGTATGTATCATGATATCAAATAAACAATTTGTAAATATGTTATTTGTCTCTTACAATTGTTATAATATGTAGATGATGCATGTTTTGATGAAATTGTGGAAAGAAAAGGGCGTGGATGGACTGGCTATGCTACCATTAAACCACCACTTGGTAAAACTCACCATGAGTGTTGGACACTCGACAATCAACCGTCTGTAAACAAGGAGGAACTTTGGTGAGCTTCTTAGGCTTAAAAGCTAGAGATATTGATGCTTTTCCATTACATTTGAAATGGGGGGTTTGCAAAGGAAAATCTTTAATGGTGTATGGGAAGAAGTTTAGGTATTCCTTTTTAAAAGTTATATCAAAATTCTTTTTTATGTATGATACTCTTAATTAACACTCTATCTTACTATATTTTTTGTTAGAAATTGTTCAAATTCAAAACCCATGAAACACACTTGCTTCGAGTTATGTATTTGGTTAGGAACTGGTGTACTAGAAAGGTGAAGAACTGTGTTAGAACACACCGGCATCGCCTGAAGTTGCACTTTGATTCATTACCGCCATAAATGGTTCTTCATTCTCCAGAATCAAGGGTTAGTCAAGAGCAGTGGGAACTACTATTAATTTATTGGAATAAGGAGGAGGCAAAGGTAATATGATCTTCTTATATGTCTCAAAAAGAATTATTTTCGTGTGGTCATTTGAATTGTTATACTATTATCAATATGTGTAGGCTGAAGCAAAACAAAATATAACTAATCGTTCAATGACACAACCTACATATACATTAGGGAGTAAATCCATCATACAGAAAAAATTTGAGATGGTAATATTCTTTATTTTAATTGATGATTATAGCATTAATGGTCTATATTTTAGTTGATGATTGCTATGCCATTATCTTAGAATGTCGTATTTCTTCTAATATTTCTCTTTGTTAGATTCAAGAAGGAAAAAACCCTACTCAGCTATCTACCTATTTTGCATGCCACACGTATGAAGATGGGATGTCTCCTAATGAATACACTAGGCAAAGGATGGTAAGTTATGTATAATAGATATAAGGCTACTTATTAAACAAAATATACATCTATCATATGTGTTTTACACCTTTTTTTAATGATATCTATTGTCTTAATAGGAGGAGTTCCAAGCTGAAGCAGAACGTCGGAATGTGCAATATAGTCATGACCCACTTGATGTACTACCTGTATATGATCATGTCTATGGTAATCATCATGGAGGCTACCAAAGAGGTTTTGGTAATGGAGTGACAAGACAATTGTTGAAGGAGGGCCCCAATATGACCATTGAAAACAAAGCTTGTGAAGATCTTGAAAAAGAAGCTGCATTTTATGCTCAAAAACTTGCTGATGCTAATCTTAGGATAGCACAAATGATGGGTCAGGTTAGATACTTCATGAATATTCTCCATTGAGTTCATCTTAAAGTTTAATTTGAGCATTCTAGTGTAGGTTATGAAAGAAATCAAGTGCACTATTTTGCTGAAAATTGCAGCTAAAATAATTTAATTTTTGTTTAGATTGTTGGTTATGAAGGATACTATGAATTGTAGTTACTTTTTGCCAACATTCAATGATATCCAAGAAATGAGCACATAGAACCACCTAGTTATATATGTTCTTTTCTTTCTTATCAACTTTCTCTTTCTCCTTGCTTCTAGTAGTCATATCCCACATTAAGTGAATCGCAAATGGATCATTATTCTTATCATGTTCATGGCTGGTATTAGATTGTGTTATGGACTTAATTTATATTGAAATCTTTCTTTTTCATATGAACAGGATGGATTTGTTTCTTCTCAAGGTCAACACTCAAATAGTAATGTGGGATCTGAGTCTCACACTCAACACATGGATAGTAACAATGGGATGGATTCTCATGCATGGCGCACTCCAGTGGGCATTCCAGATTAGAGGATGTTTTGTCATGGATACTTTTTGTATACAAAATGATGATATATGGTTGTTTGAGATATTTTGTGTCAATATGGATGCCATTGTTTCTCTCTTATACAAATATTAAGAGTCACGCAATCAACTAGTAACATTTTGTGGAAATTCTTGAATGATACAACTTG
This sequence comes from Alisma plantago-aquatica, assembly GCA_963693085.1. Classification (NCBI taxonomy): domain Eukaryota; kingdom Viridiplantae; phylum Streptophyta; class Magnoliopsida; order Alismatales; family Alismataceae; genus Alisma; species Alisma plantago-aquatica. The sequence goes on from OY856415.1 coordinate 186,513,867, forward strand.
TTTCTGTAAGCACAAGTATATATGATGTTTGTAACATTTTGTGAAGATATGATTACATGATATAAATGGAGAAGAAATGTTTATTTGGAACTACATGTTTGGAAATTTCTTGTTACATGTTTTATGAAAACATTTTGTTACCATTCTTATTCGGTGTTGAATGGTCATGAAAAAACCATATACTTTTAACGGTACTAAAAATCTGTATTGATTTTGCTATAAAATGATCATTTATATTGCATTTCATAATACTCGGTTATATTGTAAATCCATAGCAGCAGCATTGTAATGGTTATAACCGTTACAGATTGAGTTGGTCCTTGAAACCATCAACACCAATCTGTGATGCTCAAGACCATCACAGTTGGATTGCGCGACCCTATTTTGCGTGATGTGTTTGGCATGACGGGTCCCTAATCTGTGACAAGTTTCATTATAATGCATCCTTTTTGTGTTATGGTTATACCCATTACAGTTTAGGTGTTCTGTTGCAGTGTGTATTTGAAGAACTCCTCGACGTAGGGGAGAGAGAATCGAGTGTCAAACATAGATAATTGATCTAGTAATTAAAAGAAATTTTTTTAGAGCAAAAGGATCGATTCATTACTTGTTAGCCATACGACATCTACAATTGGGAAGAAAGATACAAACAGAACATATAAACATCACGTTCAGTAACCCAAAGGCAATACAACTCATATTGGAATGAGAGAGAGACATTTCCACATTGATTCTTCTTCCTTGAGGCTATCTTAAGCAATTTTTCCTGAAGAATTCCTTCAACCTGAGCATTGAGTAGTGATAGAGGGGTTGGAACAAGACGGTGTTTTGCTCGTATATCAACTCAAACGAAGCCATATAACTGAGTAATAAGATCAATCCAAAGGAAAGATGAGATCTAGCAGTGGCTAAAGATCTCATCGCTCTCTCGAAGGGAGGTCGCAGCAAAGCGTGATAGATAAACACTGACTAGCGGCGGCAAAAGGCAGATAAACTATCAAACCACTGGCTAAACAAGCCAACAAAGACAAAAAAAATGAGGCCGAAACACTGGAGAAACCCAAAGCTCGGAAGCCTTCACGACGGAAGGGCTAGAAACCTTATTTAGAAAATGCAAACTACTGAAAGGGGGTGGGGGAGCTCGATACCACCGGATCTATGAGGAAGATGGAACCACCAATGCCACTCCACCTTCAATCTGACCATAGGCCCGATGGGGGAAATGGAGCTAAAGCCGCCCCTCCCAAACCACCGCCCGACGCAGCACTGGCCGAGATCACATCCAGGAGCCCATCCTCACCGTAGTAGAAGAGGAGAGGGTGGAGGATAGAAGACGGTCGCCTGCCTGAGATAGACACGACGGAGATTGAGCTGAGTCAAGGCCCTGGGGGAGTAGGGTGGCATCCTCCGACCATTGAAGCCCCCTCCCCTGAGCCAGAAGATGCCCTCCGCGAGCCCTAGGTCGCCCGCCCTATCACCAGAGTGGAAGCCACCATCCTAAAATTAGAGAATTGCATCGCGTTAGTACTTAACAGAAAGAGATACAATGTGATGTAATTCTCTCATTTAATTTTGAGTTGTGTCACACATTGCTTCATAACATGTTTTGGTAGAAGAAAGAGATACAACATTATGTTTCTTACTCTAACAAGAGGAGCAAGAAACCACTAATATGAATACAAAAGCTAGTGGTAGAACATTTCATTCTTTGGCATCCAACCTGGTCATCATCAGTGTATGCACACATGATAAGGTTGTAGAAGGTGGAGGAGATGGTCTCCTCAACAGACATGGATAGGAACAGGATCCTGGGGTCGAAGGAGTTCGCCACTCTATTGGCACTGCAGGATGACAAAGTTGACCTGGCTAGGGACCTTGAGGAGGCTATTAGTTTGTACAGCGCTATAGATGAGTTTGATGGGATAACCCCTACAAGTCTGTAGAAGGCACTCAGAATGCTCAGAGATGACAGAAGTGTGAATGATTGCACAAAGATGATTAGGTGGTTTGGCATCGACGATGATGGTGGGTTGTGCTTTGAGGAATATAGACTCATGATGACCACCGTCAGAGTGTATCTATTAAGTGTGGTGTACATACCAACCACTCATACATTCATTTATATAGATTAGGCCTTTTAGTTTATGTAGTAAAACATAACTTTTGTATTGATAGAGCATCAAGTACAGCAAATGTGCCTTAAGTGGCTAATAAGAAAATTTTCAATAATGTGATGGAATTATGGTTGTCATGCGCCAGCCATAGAAACTATTCCAATGAAACTGAGGCCACACACCATGACTAGGATCATCAATCCATAAACAACAATAATGAGAGTCCATGTCTACAAAATGACCAAGTTCCTAACAACAAAGCACCAAAAAATCAAGACTTGAAAGATTCCAAGAACATTAATGAGGATGATGTCAAGATGGTTGTTAATGGAAATGAAGGTGAATCTTAAAAATATTATGAGGAAGCAACCACCGGAAAAACTAATGGCATGTTATCATATCTAAATCCATCCCCCCCCCCGACACATTGAAGGACACAAACATAAGTGTTGTTCTAGAGGTAGTTAAGTCATTCAACTTCTTCATGAGCCATTGTAGTACACCATCTCTGTAAAAAATAGTGGGAATTGATATGGGATTTCAAGCGCTAGTAAATAAGATTTATTCCATTTGAGTAACTTTAAAGAAGTTTAAGATCATCAATCTTATATAAGGATGCTAAATCATTTAATTTGCCAATCTGGAAGATTATCAAGCACGTTGATAAGAGGGTCATGGATATTTTTGGCAATTACCTATCAGTTCAATCCTTGTCCCCATTACTATAGAATTTGCTAAAGATGAAGAAAAAATTCCTAACCAATAGCTATGAATCGCTGGCCAAAAGATGGTGGTCAAGGTCAATCCTTGACCAGCGTACTCTCGAAAAAAATATGGTGACTGATAGTAGTTGGTCAAGTCATATCCCTGGCTAATAGATACGCAAGCCTTCACCAGCGAACAGAACATATCAATAGTCTATTTTAACCCATCTAAATAATATTCGCACACTTTTAAACATCTGTGTTTTTAAACATATGAGTTTAATATAAGTACACCATGAGAACTTTTCATTCATCACATGACAACAAAATAAACTTTAAAACACAAAAATATTTTATTCAAATGTCAACTGTATACATACAATCTACATGATTCTAGCATTATATGTATCAAAAAAGGTAAGATGTTTCTTATGAAATCACTTTTACATAACACCTCATATACATTGTACGCCATGTAATATTATTTAACAAGTTTTATAAATCAAAATTAAACTTTTTTCATCCAAACAAATTTACTATTTGGTTTTCCTAACAGTAGTTTCTGAATCTCTATCATGGACCATTTCTCAAGAAGTTTCATAACTTATTTCTTGTACATTATTGTCAACATCCTACAATGTAAAATATTTTATATTAATTCATTAAGTAAATCTTTTATAAGATCACAAAGAAACAGTTATCACAATCCATCAAAAAATATACAAAACAAGTAGCAAACAAAATTCAGTTAACATATACATATGAAACTCACATAACTATAAAAATTATAGCCATTATACTATGAAACATTTTCACATATTAGTGATTAATACTATTATGAAAAACTACTACAAAAGGAAATGAGTATATAAAAACAAACAATTTTTATTTATTAATGTGGATCTTTCGATTCCTTTGCTCCTGACTTAATCACCAATGAAATCAGATCTTACCGTAGAACATCAAGTACCAATGTAGATTTTTCTTTTTAAACCAAAGTTGTGTCCTCATCATTTCATCGTCTCCTCGAACCTAGATCTCATATTTATTTTCCCTGTTGGTGTGTACATGCCTTTATTGAATGGCAGCATATCAGATCTTTACATAATAAAAAGAATATCCCAAGAAAAGCTGATTGATCTTTGTGAGATTGTGGCATCTTGCAGCCTACATGTATGTGATGCTACCAATGTCGAGACGAGAAATGAGGAGTCAGAGATAGAGAAGGTACAGAACTATGAGATGAAAAGTAGTATAAAGAAATGATAGGAAGAGGTAAAGAATATACCGAGAAGAGAACAACAACTAGAAGTAAGATGGGGGCCAACAATTAGAGCGGGGAGGTAATGCAATAACCTGATACAATGTCCAAAATATCAATGAAAGTGTGGATTTCTCTCACGCACAATAGAGAAAGAAACTATACAAAGTGTGTGGGAGAGGAACCTATGGGGTGGGGTAGTGCTTGACACATATATGAGTTTAGGTTTTCGGTAGGCTTGGAAAAGGAATATCCGCTTATATTACTTATAAGATGGAATTAAAGGTCAGGTCTGAGTTCCTATTAGTCAAGGATATGTCTCGACTAACCTTACTCTAATTTCCTAGGGTTGTTATCCTTGACCATGTAACCTTGACCTTTATAATATTTTGTTGTAGTGCCCCCTCATTTTGACCTTCTGATATGATTAAAAAAAATGTTGTGGTTTGGGTACAAGTTCATGATATGTAAGTCTTTCTATACAAGAATCAAATCCTATGATGCATAGAAAAAATTATAGGAAAAATAATAATAATATCGATGTACATTGCTCTTAAGGGCATCTTGGTAAATTTTCTAGAATAGTAGCTGAGTTTGAAAATTCAAAGACTTTGAATACTGTTACTTTTGTCAATGGTTGAGGACACAGAACTCATGTAAAGTTACCTGGCATGAATATATGTGATAGTTGGACCTTTGTGCAAATATTCTCTAATATGTTTGGAAATTTCTTTTGGTTTTAATTCTATACATTTTTTATAATCTGATTAATTAGTGTCTGATTGGTGTTTTGATTTTGAGTAATCTCATTTAACGTGGAGGGTTGCCACAATGTCTAAGTCAAAAGCCCTAATTCCATCTCAGTCTACAAGCAATCTATTAAAGGCATATATGAGATTAGGGTTAGGTTTACATTCATTGTATAAACCTTAAAAATCATCTTTTTATTATTATTAAAACAGGTTATGAAAACCATACTATCATGTTGGTTATATTTTCCTAAGCTAATAACATAATTTACTTTATTTTTCTAACTTACGAATTATTAGTTATGAATTTTAGAAATTCTAACCAATTAGATATATACATAAAAGTCATATATCTATTATATTCAATTTATGTAATGAAATTTATATAGTCATATAGAATATATATTTTTTATTTTAAATTGTTCCTTTTATTTTTTTATTTATAGATCATTTATTATGAATTATCTATAATAATAACATTAACCAAATTATTACACAAAATATGTTAGTAGATTATCGATATATCCCTACATATGGATTTAAAACCATACCATATGACCAGGTAAACTACTAATAATAAGGCCCCAAGGCTCACATGACTGGATTCCTTGAACCCTACAAAAAGACCAGATTGCCCTCAGGCAACAATACAAAATCAAACTAGCAAGGAGGGGTAGAGGTGTGAACACACAGACACCAACTTCCTCATTGCTACTTTCAGGCAAGAAATCAAGATGGCATCAGAGATCAAACAAGAGAAGCCAATTCAAAGCCTAGCACAACAAGGATGTCGAGGACAATCCTAGTGGATCTGCCCAACTCCTCCACTTAAAACAAGCCCAAAAGAAGGCAGCAAGACACCCCATGGAATAGACATCCATGTGCTTGAGATGGTCAGAGGTTGTGGTCAAAGGCTCATCCATTGTTGGCAAGGAAAAAAACTTGGAAGCAAAGCTAGAGACATGACATCAATGGAGGAACATGAGATCAGAGGTGAAAAGGGTTGACGCGATACATAAAACACAATTTCTCACAATGACCTATAAATGAACGCCATAGAAAAGGGATGGAGAAAGGAGATTACCGAAGAACAAAGAGGTTCAAGAGCGCCACCAAGTTGTCAGGTTGAAGGGATTATTCCTGACCCTTCACAGAGACTCACGATGATCGCAATAAGATTCCTAAGCCCAAGCATGGACTGAAGAGCCATCGGATTCGATGGAGGATGAGAGTAGCAGGAACAAGAGATTAGCAAGGATTCTGGGATCATCTCCATTCAACCTCACTGCTCAGAACGATCTAGGGGAAGCTCTGTGTTGGTCTGAGTCTGCTCCACATAGGAGCAATACCTTCTTGGAGGCGAGAGGAAGGAAGCCAACCTTCAAAGGAAGGAGGCAATTCCTCAATGAGGAAGAGGGGAGTCTTACTGTATAAGAAACCTTATGGCTCGAGATTAGGACATGTGAGTGCATAAAGGAAAGAAGAAGTATGGGAGAAGGACATGGAAGGAAAGGAGGGAAATAGAGGGAGATGGAGGGGGGAAGAGAAAGGATTGGAGGAAAAATGAGAAATTATTGTTGCAAGGAAGTTAGAAGATGAGGAAAGAAGATCACCAAAACAAAGCTCGTATTAACTAAAGTTCCAACCTATCAAAGGAAAGAGTGTGACAAAAATCCCAGCTATATAAAACCATTTCATTGAAAGTGAATGACCATCTATTTTCACAAATTATACCCTTTCTTTCCTATTTAGATTGGAGGCATTAACATTATCCAAATAAGCCCAATTTGGTACATTAGCTATTTGAGATACAAAGAATCCAATTCTAGCATTAGATTTAACATTTGAGACTTCCTTATATAAGTTTAAATACAAATAAAGTTTAACTCCATTATCTTAGTATTTAATTACTATAGTAACCAATTACCATCAACATTAAATATTTTAGAGCCTTTTAACTTCACTTGTTAAAAAAAGAGTTACCTTACATTGTTACACACAAAATTGAATATTTTACTTATTTAACCTAGTAGCCCAATGTTTATTAAGATAATGGTATATTATATTTATCTATGACCATGTGATTTGTATACTAGTTCATATATTAAGCAAATTAACCTGTCACTAGACATATCTTTACCAATATGTGTATATTAATTAGAAAGGGGAACATATGTAACATATTTCATTGACTTACTTTCATGTTAGCACACATTCAATGGATTATGTTGATATGAAGGAATTATGATATTTGATGTTGATTATAGAACATATTGCCACCTAACACGCTATATACTAACAATATTCATTAAGGTATAAATTATCTTTCTTTGGTTAAATCTATAGAACCAAACATTCTAATATCCCAATAATGGGAATAGGATAAGATCCTATATTTTGGAATGTTATAGCTCCACATAAACAAAAAAGATCACCCAAGATAGGATTCTTGATGTCAAGTTGGTGTAGAGGTCAAACAATGCGAGCAACCAAGGAATTGACTAGTCATATGGAAGTCATCTTATCTATTAGGGAGAAATTTTTTGGGTAGTAATGTACATAGGCATGTGGGTAATACTTTTTCAAAAAGTCATGGTCTCAACCTATAAGGAGTACCGAGACCAAATTTGACTAAAAAGGCCCATCTGTAATTGACTACCACTTTGTTGGAGGGAGATGGCACAAGACTCCAAGTATGATCTACAAAAAAAAATCACTTCGTTGACATCTTGTCACCAACCTAGTTTACTTAACGTAGTAGATAGAGTAGGAGGTATAGGTACATAATATATATTGGTAATAAATGAAGCACAAGAAGGCGATAAGTAGTCATAATAAGAAATATCAAATATGGGAAGTGATGCACATGACCTTATTCCCTTGTGTAAGGCAATGTGTTTATCATCAATAACAGGTTGAACAAAGAGATACTCAGGCTTAGAAGAGATTGTAGAAGGATTAGTTGATCCACATCTTCAAATATTTGTTTGAAGTGGTCATGAGACTTGCAAGGTCAATGTCATGATGCATGGGTCCAGGATTAGGAGGGACATAAGCTATACTAGGCATAGATTGAAAAAATTGGGGAAAGAAAAGAATCTTCACTCTCTTAAAAATCCTAAGAAACATCAAAATATTGAAAATGTTGACCATAATATGGAGTTTGTCCCCAAAAATTTTCCTTATGAGACACAAGAAATTAATGCTTAGACATAATACACTAGCATCAGCCTTTTTTAGTTCTACTAGATTTGATAGACATGTACTTAGTTTGTTGAGGACATAGCTCTACACATCCTATACCAAGCACATGGACAAAAGAAACACACCTAAATATTTAGGTGGAAACCCATATAAGGGGTGTTCAAGATATAAAATTTAAAAATATATTTTAGCATCCAAAATAGATGGTGGCATGTGGTTGATCAAATATGTGGTTCTCAGGTTAGTAACATGTTGTGGCTAAAAAACATCCTACTTGTATGAATTGTATGCCTAATATTTTATTTCAATAATACCATTTTATTGTGGAGTATGAGGATACAGATTTGTATATAATAAAAAGGAAGTGAGAGCATGAAGAAAATACCCCTTAACTTTATTTATGTGACATTTTGTAAAAATTAGTTATAATCTAAAAGGCAAAGCTTTGGACAATTGACAATACTTTAGAACAATATATCATTACGTATAACCAAGTTGTTATAAAAAAACATACTAACAAATGTCACAAAATTAATTAAGGGCATGTATTCAACCTAAAACCAATTAAATTGGAATTTTCCCTGAAGGAACATCTTGAGTCTCATTATGCATTGGTAGTCATCACATGTAATAACTATTAGAATTATTAGTTTATTATGTACATGGTTCTAATTGTATAGGACTATTACGGTTAAGTTATGCTTCCTTGTACTTGCCTCCTCTCATATATATAGGAGTAAATTTTTCCATGTCTCAATAACAAATATCTCATCTTATTTTCCACATGGTTTCAAAGCATAGATCCTAAGCCTACCTCATTGGGACAAGAAGAGTGTCTCCACCTGTGGGTAGTCGTTTCCTCTTCTTGGCTAGGCCACCTGCCAGGCATCATCTCAGCCTCCATGGTCATATCCTTTCTTCTTCCTTCATAAAATTATTTAACATTGTCTATCCAATTTCACCAATTGGCCTCTTCAATCTTATCTACCAAGAATGATTAGTGAGCAACTTCATGTTGTTGACTATGTGCAAGCTAGATCTATGTGTATCATAATCCTTCTCTGCCAACATCGATGCATGTACTGCCTTCCGGAAGCAAAAAATAATACTTATATTCACTATCCAACCAAACTATCTCTAGACCGTCCATGACACATCAACTTCTACATCCACAACCAAGTCATCATCATCACTTTGAAGGGTTGAAATGATCAACTCATCTTCCTTATTGTTGGTAATCAACAATGATCTAGCTACATGCAATAAGCAACGGATGTATCCAACCCGCTAGTCATTACACTTTGTGATAGACCGTCTTCTCCTCCATCTAGCCTCACTATGTGACATGCATGGTATGGAAAAGAATCTCATTGTTGCTCTTAATATTGCAACCTCTTAGAAGACACCAAAAGGGAATCTAAACCTCCCTTGTCAATTTTTGCTCAGTATTTCTGGAAAAAAAATGCCAATTCCTCAAGGTTGCGGTCAACCTAGTAATTGAAAAATAAAATTTGTTTAAGATGAAGATGACACTATCAATTGTGGTCGTCAATGTAATCCACCACCAATGTGAATAAATAGGTTATTTAAATTCAAGTTAATCAAAATAAAATTGCCAAACTATTGTGATTATTGTGGGCAATTGTTTCCTAATTTATTTCTAGTATTCACATATTCATCTCAGCCTCCCTCACAACCCCTGTATATGTTGGCATAATAGAAAAAGAAACGTAAAAGATTCATGCTAATTTGTAAAGAAAACAAAAAGACTCTGTAGAAATCTTTTATTTCTCTCCATGTGATTCCCTATCTCACATGGTTGAGTGCCATTGTTTGAATTAAGGATTTAATCTTCTGCTCATCACACCATCTTTATTCATATGATTTAATTTCTATCCTACTATAAAATTAATCTGGAAGCACTTTAATTTTCCTATCGAGATCTATTTTCGTAGTGTCACTCATTTTTCTATTGAGTTTCATTCTGGTAGTACTAGTTTCTTCCTATGGAGTTTCATTCTGATAGTAATACTCTTCTTTCTACTGAGTTTCAATTCTAGTAGTATTTATAATTGTATATTCGCATCATGCCTTTATACAGGTATTGTTTTATTTCTATGTCACCATTCATCTACCAATGTTCAAAACTCTCCACCTGAACTACTCACATGATTCTTTTTATGGTTTGAGTGAGGGGGAGAATACATGAAGATAAGTAGAGGGAAGAGATGGATCAAAGAATATGAATAGGATAAGTCATGCCATCGACTATGTTTCCTAGGTTCTACATATTTGTCCATTTTTTTTCATCTACTATGGAGCATAATCCTATAGTGAAGTGTCTCATATATGTGTTCACCTTCTATGGCACAATATTCCTATAGAAGTGCTCTTATCCCAAGTATTGTGGGCGTTGATACTTCTTTTACGGAGATTACTTTTGTATAATGGCGACTCAGATAATTTCTACACATGTTCTCCACAATCTACTAGTTTGGATTCTCACTCAAAGATTCAGAAATTTCTTTGTGATTACTTCTACAAGTCTGACGATTATCAAATTCAGGGGGAGTGCTCTCAATAATTACTACTATTGCATTGATCTTATCTTCATTAACTGGGAAAAAACTTATATGTTGCTATGTGCTATATTTTTTAAGGAGAGTGTTAGAGTGCTTCAACTGTTTCATTGTAAGGTACAAGGGGAAGATAATTTCTAGTAAGGGGAGATCAATTTTTCTACAGCTAACTTATCATTTTTGTATATTGATAACATGGACATGTCTTTAACCCATACTCTATCTTGAGGGGGAGTATTAGAATAATTAGTTTATTAAGTATATGGGTTTAATTGTCTAAGCATATTATTATTGAGTTATGCTTCTTTGTACTTGTCTACTCTCCTATATATAGGAGGATTGTTTGCCATCTCTAAATAACAAATATCTCATCTTATTTTCCACAATAACAATTTTGTCTACATAGACAACAAGAGAAATTATGTGAGTATAAGTATTCAACTCAAGCCCAAATGGAAATGACTGAAGAGATTTCACACCTTATGAGCCCAAGTATCACCCCATGTTCAAGGAAGCGGGACTATTTCACACCCCCGCTCAAGTGTAGCCATTTTTACAAGTGTGCTTGCACTTGTTAATTATGGTAAGAAGTTTCCCACCCACTTGTTTTTAAACCTCAAGCTCATCTTGTTACTATCTAAATCTTAAGGACAATAGGAATAAATTTGATGACAAGTCTCTTGAAGCATTTATCTCAGATAATCCATCACATGTAAAGACATAGGGTATTTAATTTAATGACTTAAAAGTTTGAAGTATGTGTGAAATTTATTTAAAAAAATCTCCCTTAAAAATATGTAAAATGATTCGCTCCACCTCATCAAAGACCTCGTTGTTGAATATAAATCACGTGACCTTTAGTTGACTAAGTACCTAGAGTTATAAGATGAAAATATTTTATTCGACGAACTTTACCTTTTCAATCAACTCCTAAGGTCGTAAAAGCGTCAGCCCATGTATTTGATGATACCATGGTGACAGAGTGAAAACCCTTACATCTTTCATAGGACAAACCAACATGTTACTTTTTTTTCTTCCAGAATTGAGATAAGGAACTACAATGATGGTCATTAAGATTACCATTGGATCGGATATCATTTTATTTATTGATTTCAGCCTGCATGCAAGAGCGACAATTTGGTAGATCACAGTGATGCCAACTAAAAATGGCGAATTGAACGTAGCATGGCATAACCGTCGAAATGATCCCTCATGATTTGATGTTCTTTGTTTAGCAAAGAGCAGCCTGCACCTTTTGCTAGATTACGCCATTTGTCGGGTCAACAAAATCCGGACTCTACAATTTCAATGGACAGGTCAACAAACCCGAACTGATTGGGATGTTCCACTGAACTCTTACTTTGTTAATTGACTTTGTGATATTCTCTTAGATTAGGTGCTGAGACACGTGGATTGCTTTAGACTATGTATATATATAATCTAATACTTTTTTATGTGACGAGTCTTATATATATATATTTTTTTTATGCTAAATTTCTCTTTTTGTAAGGGGAAGAGTTGCTTACAAAATCTTATATTGATAATATAATAAGCAGGAGAGCACCGTTCGGCATTCGTGATAGACAAGTAGAGATATAATTAATTAACGTGACGAAGTATATATCTTCTAAGACCATGTGTTGACCATGATGTTGCATGTATCACGCGGCACTGACTATGAAAAGACCCACTTGAACGCGTCTCGCCTGAATCCTTATCAAGTCGCGGCTCCTTCCTGTGTGCATCTACACAAATGCAAACTGGATCTACGCCATTCCTGGCGACCAAAGCAACTAGAACATCATGAAGCTTCTTAACCAGTTCTGACGACGTCCTACCGTTGCCACCACGTGCCGCAACGCCAAGTCTCCCTACTCCCGACCGCCTTCCCACGGCCGCATCAGTACATATATTAGAGCACAACATACCCGATAACCACAACATTACGTCTCATCCCCTGTCTGCCACAGCGTCAATTGTTGGTGCCCAGGCCTTCCACCTTGTTCTGTGCCATCTTGCCTTGCCATTAGCTCGCAGCTTTTCTCGTCCCTACTTGAGAAAAAACCTGCCTTCAAATCCTCAACGCAATCCCATGGCCACACAACTTCTTCAGCCAAAAGCTTCACCATCCATCAACATCGCCGCTACCCATGGCTACGACATGGTCTTTCAGTGGCTCTTCAACAAAGGCAATGACGGCAAGATCTCCCCATCCGAACTCTGCGCCGGTATGGCAGCTTCCTACTGCGCCATCCTCAAGAGCAAAAACCGCGATGCCGATCTCTTTCTAACAGCTGAGGAAGCGGAAGAAATGGTTGCTTCAGCAGCCGCCGACGGTGACGGGCTCCTAGGACCCGAGGAGTTCGCTGCTCTGCTTGCGCTGGAAGATGACGAAGTGGCCCTCGCTAGGGACCTTGAGGAAGCTTTTAGTGTGTATAGGGATACCGACGGATCTGGCAAGATAACCCCCTTGAGTCTCCAGAAGGCGCTCGGGATGCTCGGGAATGAGAGAAGTATCGACGACTGCGCGGAGATGATTCGGACGTTCGACGTCGACGGCGATGGTGGGGTGTGTTTCGAGGAGTTCAAACTCATGATGGCCGCGTGATGCCGCCGTTGGTGTGTGTATTTAAGCTCTATTAAGTGCGGTGTACAGAAAAAACATTCATCCATTCATGTGTACAGATTAGGCCTTACATTTATGTAGTAAAACGTTTTGTCTCATATCCAACGATCACGATTTATAGTAAAACGTTTTGTCTCATATCTAACGATCACGATTTATAGCAATTCATCAATTAAGTTATGTAATTGAAGAACTCCTCGACGTAGGAGGAGAGAGAATCGAGTGTCAAACACACAGAATTGATTTATTAATTAAAAAATCAGTTTAATACATACTGCAAAATTAGATATAATCTCTCGTCAAAACCAGTAGTAGGAGTTGATTACAAATATCCTTTAAATATGAGTAAGTGATCACTCACTAGTACAGAATTGGGTTATAACGTCACATGTAGGGTCGGTTTTACCAAATAACTGACTTTATATGTCTAAAAAAAATGCGGGCACCACTTAAGACCTCTTATGTCGGTTTTTTTAAATAAACCGACCTTGTAGTGTAACTCTATAGGGTCGATTTTCCAAATAACCGACCTTATATGTCTATAAAAAATGCGGGCACCACTTAAGACCTCTTGGGTCGCTTTTCTTAAAATAACCGACCTTGTAGTGTATCTCTATATGGTCGGTTTTCCAAATAACCGACCTTATATGTCTATAAAAAACATGGGCACCACTTAAGACCTTTTGAGTCGCTTTTTAAAAATAACCGACCTTGTAGTACATCTCTATAGGGTCGGTTTTTCTAAAATAAGCTACCTTATAGACAATTTTTCTCGCGGCAAAAATTTGCTTGATTTTGGTTTCGCGCCTCGATCTATAGCGTCGGTTTTACCTTATAACCGACCCTAAAGGGCTCCTCGGTCGACAAATTTGTCTACCGAATAAGAGCTGAATTTCACGTATACAAGCACCTATAGGGTCGGTTTTTTCTTTATAACCGATCTTACAGTTCTTCTCGGTTCAGCACCTCTAAGGTCGGTTATTCCTATAAAACCGACCTTAAAGGCCTCCTCGGTCAACAAATTCGTCGACCGATATCTATTCTGGATCCAGATAGTTCACGCATGTATAAGCACATCTAGCGTCAGATTTGCACTTATAACCGACCTTAGAGCCTTTCTCGGTCGACCAATATTTCGACTGATACACTCGGTCGACAAATTCGTCGACAAATTCGTCGACCGATAAGTACCTCTAAGGTCGATTTTTTCATTAAAACCGACCCTAAAGGTACTTATGCGAAGGAAATCTGACTCTTTCTCGATCGACAAATTCGTCGATCGATATCTATTCTGGATTCAGATAGTTCACGCATGTATAAGCACCTCTAGCGTCAGATTTGCACTTATAACCGACCTTAGAGCATTTCTCGGTCGACAAATTTGTCGACCGATAAGGAGTCAGTTTTCAAGTGTATAAGCAACTTTTAGGGTCGGTATTTTCTTTATACACAATATTGTCGACCGAGATAAACTAGGATGCAGTTTAGTATTTCACACATGAATAAGTACCTGTAGGGTCGGTTTTAACCTAAAAACCGACCCTATAGGTACTTAAGCGAATGAAATCTGGCTCAATCTCGGTCGACGAATTGTCGACACCGAATAACGACTACAAAAAACCAACTGTCATTACAGCTAGAAAATCAACCGTCGTAACGGCTAAAAAAATCAACCGTTGTAACGGCAAGAATTTCAACCGTCGTAACGGCTATAAATACGACCGTTGGGCGACCAGGAGAACGGTCCAGAAAACGACCGTTGCGTGCGTCGGTCGACAAATTGTCGACCGAAATTGGCTTTGTTTTGCTATAAATAGCACCCAAAACGATCCATTTCTTCACACCTTCACATTCTCACTTCTCTATCTCCTCTCTAGTGTATTCTTGTGAAAATCTTCAGCTTCTCTACATCCAATTTTTGCTTGCTATTTCTCCATTTCAAAGCAACGAAATGGCTTCATCATCTACGCGCGGAAAGAAGCAAGTTGCAGGTAGGAAAGGAAGGACAGTCCCTTCAACGTTGTCGTTCATCAACGACGTCCCTTTCATCGACGCAGCTGTAGGCGACCGCTACCTCAGGCTCTCGTCAAAAACTCCTCTTCCACGACGGCCAGTCGACGTCATGGACTTCCAAAGCATTGTCGATTTGGAGAAACTTTTCGAGGTGCAACATTTGACTGATTTTCTAAATCCCTCCTTCCATTCCTACTCCTCCAAAGTAGTTAATGAATTCTATGCCAATTTAGCCGAACATCCTGACCATGATTCCTTCTCCTCTATGGTTGGTGGGTATAGATTCTATTTTACTGAGGAGGGTATTCTTGATATGCTTGACATAGATATAGAAGAATATAAAAATTTTATTGATCTCACTAGAGGAACTCCACTCAACAAACTCTCCTAAGATAACACTGCAATTAGCCTTAGTGATGTCAAAACAACCATCTTTCAATCCAATACGACTTGTCGTGAAGATAGGGGTACATATTATGCCATAAATTTAAAACCTGAAGCTAGGATCATAAATCTCATTGTTGCCACCAATATCCATCCTAGAGCAAACAAATCTGAAGTACCCACCTTTCGTATGTACCTTATCTATGCCATTCTCAAAAGTATTCCCATAAACTTTATTTGTATCATCATTAAGAATATGTTTGAGTTTTCTGGCAATCCACCATATGCCGACTTTGTATGCCAAATCACTCAACATTTTCTTAAGAAGAATATTGAGGATGACTTAGGTTACACATGGGATAGAAAACCCCAAAAAATAAGTAAAAATACGGTGGAAAATATGGGAATTGACTTTGGCCACAAAAGGGCTAGGACTGAAGGGGAGACATCCACCCAAGACATACCTCCACCACCTCCTCCTACCAACCTACCCCATGATCCTATTACAAATACCTTGACATATATTGTTGGCTCCCAATATCACCTAAGTAGGCAATTGGATTATAATCACCATGCCATGACTTATTTAAACCAAAGGATGCAAACTCTCTCTCCTAACCAACCTGATGAATATCCCTATTCCCTTAATCCTGGCATGATAAATCCCTACAATCCTTCCTACAACTACTATCAAATTCCACCTCCACCATCTCCTGATCTCACACATACTCAGTTTTCCCCAATTCAACTTCAAGACATTGTTGCCCACTTTCGCTTTGATCGTGTTCCCACCTTCTTGGAGGCTTATGCCTTAACCATGACAGGTGCCTTGGAGTGGCAGACACTGGTCAAATATTATGGAGTTGAGCCCTTTCTTAGAAAAGACCCAGACATTGATGTAATCCTTCGGTCTTTCCAGTGAGATTATGAGATATCATTGTAATGATGTAATGTATATCTTTTTATAAAGCAAGTATGTCATGTTTCATCTTATAAAGTGTATGGGAATCAATTTTTTATGAATAAAAGTGTTTTCCATGGCTTCATTTGGACATATACATGTTATATAAGAATATTGTTATTTCAAATGATTGAAAATAAATTATGGCTAAATTTGACAAAGCATCACTTGGTTAATCTCATACACACACTTGGTACTTAATTTAAAACATTGAAACAGGATTAATCTCGGTCGAAAATATTATCGACCGAGACAAATCGGTCGACAATATTGTCGACCGACGATGACTTTAGGGTCGGTTTTTTCCTTATAACCGACCCTAGAGCTCTTTCGTTCGACAAATAGTCGACCGACATAATTTTTTAATAGAGTTTAGTACTTTTAAAAATGTTATAAAGCATTGGGATCTCAATCTTTTGTCTCATTGTTGGGAATTCACATCCCTCAATACCACCATCATCACATTTGTTGATTCTGGGTATTTAAACCCTTAGTTCATCACTAAACATGGTTATCACTTATCAAGTAACTATTATCTTCAGGTCATCTGACCAAGGTATTCAGGATATTTGTTACACAATCATCTCAAATTCATATCAACCATATCAATTTCATATCAACATCATGCAATACAAAAATAACATCTCTATTCCCTCATTAGGGTTAGAGTTTCCCATCTTTATCAATTAAGGTTTCACATATCAGCATCCCATATTGAAATTTCACATAACATTATCCCATATTAGGGTTTTTACACAACACCACCCTATATTAAGGTTTCTCATAACATTTCCATATTAGGGTTTCACATAACATCATTCCATATAAGGGTTTCACATAACATTATCCCATATTAGGGTTTCATACGACATCACCATATATTAAAGTTTCACATAACATCATTATTAGGGTTGTGGAAGCACTTTAGAGCTCCTCAGTCGACGAATTTGTCGACCGAGATAGAGTCAGAGTTCACGTGTATATGCACCTATAGGGTCGGTTTTTCCTTTATAACCGACTCTAAAAAGCTCCCCGGTCGACAATTATTGTCGACCGACATGAATTTTCAATCCAGTTTTTCACGCATCTTCGGTCGACAAATTTGTCGACCGAAACACATTCGGTCGACGAATTTGTCGACTGAAACACATTCGGTCGACGAATTTGTCGACCGAAACACATTCGGTCGACGAATTTGTCGACCGAATGAAGCCACATTTCTTTCTTAGAAGCACCTCTAGGGTCGGCTTTTCTAATAACCGACCCTATAGGGGTCTCGATCGACAATATTGTCGACCGACACTATCCAGTTTAGTTTTTCACACATGTATAAGCACCTCTAGGGTCGGTTATACGAAAAACCCGACCCTAGAGGTGCTTGTACAAAGGAAATCTTGCTCCTTTTCGGTCGACAAATCGTCGACCGAAATGAGCCAGATTTCTTCGTATTAGCACTTGTAGTGTCAGTTTTACATAATAACCGACCCAATAGGTCTTTTCGATCGACAAATTCATCGACCGAGTTTGTGTATGATTGTTATTAAACAACCCGACACAGGCACCGTTTATCTGTAGAGTCGGTTTTTGGTTGTTAACCGACGCTACAGTTTTTCGCCCCGTGCAAAAAGCGAAAATTTTAGTCTTTCTTCCTCTCGCGAAACCCTTTTCTCTTTTCTAATCTCTCTCCCGCGGCGCCGCGAAACCCCTTTTTCCGCCGTTGCCGTGAACGCTTCTCCGTGAAGCCGTTGCCACCTCTCCACGCCGCCAAGAGGATCGTGAAGCTCGTCGTCGCTGCGAAGAGGATCGTGAAGCTCGTCGTCGCCGCCTTCCACTCTTCCTCTACGAAGCCCGTCATTTCTGTGAAGCTCTCTTCGTTGCCGTGAAGCTTTTCATTGTCGTGAAGCTCGTCGTCGCCGCCTTCCACTCTTCCACGAAGGTCGCCGCCTCTCCGTGAAGTTCGTCTCTTCCTCCACGAAGCTCGCTGCCATTTCCAAGTAAGTTTGAGCTTCCTTCGTTCCTTGTTCCCCTTCATTCCCGCCCACCGCCATTGCTGCTTCCAGGTCCATCTCGGTCGACAATTAGTCGACCGAGAGCCCACCTGCGCGCAGCGTCCAGGTCCACTCTCGGTCGACAATTTGTTGACCGAGAGTGGACCTGGACGTTGCGCGCAGGTGGGCTCTCGGTCGACTAATTGTCGACCGAGATGGACCTGGAACTTATTTATGTTGGAGCTATTAATGTTTTAATCATATTTGCTGTAATATTCACAAATAGTTATGAATATTATAATGATTTCAATCTTTGGACTGTTGGAAACGGCCTTACTTTGCTAATTTGTACAAGTATTTTCCATTTTATATGATTTGATAACCCAATAATAAAAACATGCATGTCTTTTTTCATATGTAATCATTATATAAATTTTAGAAATTAATACTAGATTAGACATGTGTACTCCTAGATTGACACTTTAGGATTGATGCATGATGTTTAACTTAATATATAAATATGAAAATAATGCATTTATATATTAACTTAGAAACCCGTTCAAATTTTACTCATTAGGAGTAAACTTTGGATAGTCCCCGATTTGGGACTGTTTTTGGATATTTTAATCTCACTTAGGATGTACCTGTATAATGTATGTTTAGTTTTGTAGATTATTTCAGTAGGATTTCTCCATTTGTTCTCAGGGTACATATGTGAGTGGTTATTTTCCATTTACATCGGTGTACTTGGAGAACTTAGGGGAAATGCTGATGAAATTTTCTTCAAAACTAAACATACATTATACAGTTACTAGTGAGATTAAATATTCAAAAATGGGATTGGTGGTACACTTTCTATCAATAAAAACTTACAGATTATTATAGTATCAATATTAAACTGTTAGTTTTATAAATAATTTTAATGTGATATAGAAAATGGATCGAAGTTGGATGTCTATCAAGAACCGTTGCAGTCTAGAGTTTGCCAAAGGTCTTGATGAATTTATCAGATTTGCTGAGGAACATAGGAAACTACCTACATATAGGCTATATTGTCCATGTGGAAATTGTTGTAACAATTTGAAAGTTGATACTGGTGAGGAAATTAAGAATCATGTCATATGCAATGGGATCATACAAGGTTATAATGAATGGTATTGGCATGGAGAGAAATTCAATTATGGAGTAGAAAATGTCGATACTAATAGTTGTGGCATAGAAGATATAGATAATGATGATAATGTTAATGATGAACCGATTCAAGATGACCAGATTCAGGATGATATGATTGATGAGATGCTACGTAGTTGTCGGGACAATGTCATTGATCCACCTTCTTTATTTGCAAACATTGTCCATGATGCTGAAAAACCATTATATAAGGGTTGTACTAAGTTCACGAGGTTTTTTTTTAAGGAAGTCAGAGGGCTCTCTATTCATCCCACCCCTCTCTTGTGGGAAAAATCATCGAAAAATAATACATCTCCTGCACCTAAGGCAGGTAAACATTAAGCAGGCATCCACCTAAAGACCAAAACAACAACAACAAGAAAACAAAGACGCACAGACACCTCAAGGCCAGCTAAAGCTTCTCCCATCTGAAGAATAGATAAGGGGTGTTCTTCTTTTTAAGAAGGTTCATACCTCTGATTCTCATATGTCATGCAGCATGATCAGTCGTGATGTAGTTGCCAATGTGTGTTGTCCCCCAAAGGCCGATCTCCCTTGGTATAGAATTGATGATCTTGGGCACCAAGTATCCTAGAATAGCTTCATCATCGATCATTTCTTTGACTATTCTAGTAATGTGACTGATATTCCATGGTCCGTGTGCATCATGCCAGAGAATTTGTAGCACATGTGGATCATCAATTTCAATCGAGGAAATAGTGAGGTTATTATCATCCATGATCTTAAGGGCAACCATGATGCCACTAATATAAGCAGAAATATGATCTTTAGCGTTCAGCCATGTTCTGAAGGCAAGGCGAATGATAGAGTTCATGTCTCTAATGATGCCAGCCATCCATCTTCTGCTACTGCCATCCGCCGAAAGGTGTCTCCCAATTGTTATGTTCATCTTCAGCCTAATTATATCAGGTGGTTCCCATTTAATGATGTGAATCTTCCTAAGCTTGATAATGGGCTGTATCATGTGCTCGTCAATAAGCTTGGTGTACAACTCGGGGTCTTCAGTACGCTTGAAGAAGAAGGTGCGACTTTTGAAATTAATGATCTTGGTGATATCTTGCCAGCATCTGTCACAGTTAACGGGATGGTTATCGAATCTAGAGGCACATCTGGCTTTCCAAACCGACCAACAGATCATCGTGATGATCTCGATTGTGAACCAACCCCAGAGGGTGTATCTATGCTGCATACTACCCTTGTGAATAATGTCAGCAATGGAATTAGGTTTAAAATCATCGTCATTCAACAGGTTGGCCACTTTAGTCCATAACCATGACGCCAGCTCACTATGGAGGAAAAGATGTGCATCGTTCTCGACAGATCGTTCATGGCAACATTCACAACACGAAGCAATGGGGATATTGCAACTTATGATTCTCTCATCAGTAGGTAGAGCACGTCTGCCTAGCTTCCAAGTAATGGTGCTTGCTCTTGGCAGTGAAGCGTGCCATATCTAATTCCATCTATTCTCATTTTCATATTGCCCACCGGGGTTATGCATAGCTTTGTCTGATCTGAGACTAAACTGTCCATACGGATTAGGCGCCCAAATCAACTTGTCAGGACAGTGATCAATGCGCGCATGAGATCTACGGATGAGAAGGCAGCCCTCATCATCTAGAATTTGCTCGATCGTACTCCAGTCCCAACCCTCTTGTTGAAGCCAGAAGTCTTTAACAAGGAAGTCTTTGTGCCTGTCACTCTGATGAAGTGCAAATTCATGTAGGGGGCGGTCACACCACCTAGAATCCCAAAAGTAAATATTACCCTGCCCAATGAGCCATCTCGTGTTAGGGACGACGCTCGGAAAGGTTTTCCAAATCCTTCTCCATCTCGGTGACGGGTTAGAACCCAATTTGAGATAAGGTGGATAGCATCCTTGGTGATTCCTGAAGTGAGAAGCATATTTCTGTCTACAGTAGGTTGCCCAAAGAGACGAACCGTTGATCAATTCCCAGCAGTCTTTGACAAGGTAGGCTTGTTCAATATGTTTGATAGAAGTAAAACCGAGTCCTCCAGACTGGGTAGGCTGCGCGAGACGATCCCAAGCTACCCACGCTTGACGTCTATCATCTTTCCTATTTGTCCATAGGAAGCGGGAGAACATGGCCTCAATACGTTTTGTGATGACGACAGGGATGCCGATGGAGGCAGCAGAGTAGATGGTAGTCGACGTGAGAACATGAGAAATAAGCAGTTTTCTACCGCCGAAGGATAGAAACTTGGCCTTCCACGATGCAGTTTTCGCCATGATTTTCTCCAGAAGATGATTGAAGTCAGATAGCTTGTTAGGTCCGGCGCATAGGGGAATGCCCAGATATCTAATAGCATGGTCAGTCATAGGGACATTCAGAAGACCCGTCAACGAGGCAATGGTAGCGGGATCTGACTTGCCGATCATATAGGAGG
Organism: Alisma plantago-aquatica; assembly: GCA_963693085.1. NCBI lineage: Eukaryota > Viridiplantae > Streptophyta > Magnoliopsida > Alismatales > Alismataceae > Alisma > Alisma plantago-aquatica. The sequence continues at coordinate 186,536,050 of OY856415.1, forward strand.
ATTTGTGAAGATTGACAATTTGTGAGTGTTGTGATGCGATTATGCACTCTTAAAGCTCAAAACCAGTGGAGCGATAAGAGTTTCACTTCACTGTTGTCTTTGTTAAAGGAAATTCTTCCTGAAGGAAACGAGCTTCCAATTTCAACATGTCAAGCAAAGAAAATAATGTGCCCAATGGGAATGGAGGCTAAGAAGATTCATGCATGTCCAAATGATTGTGTGTTATTTCAGAAGGACTATAGTAATTTGATAAATTGTCCAAAATGTGGTGCGTCAAGGTATAAGACTACAAATTCAGCTAAGGCTAAAAATGGCTCTCCTGCCAAGGTGATGTGGTATCTACCAATAATACCACGATTTCAACGCTTATTTGCTAATACAGAAGATGCGCAAATTTTGTCTTGGCATGGGGAGTTAAAGGTCAATGATGATGGTGTCCTACGACATGCATATGATTCACCACAATGGAAGAAAATTGATTTATTATACCCTCAATTTGGTAAAGAACCAAGAAACCTAACACTTGGACTCTGTACAGATGGAATGAATCCCTATGGTACATTAAGCAGCCAACATAGCACGTGGCCTATTATGATTGTTATATACAATCTTCCTCCTTGGTTGTGTATGAAAAATAAGTATGTGATGTTGTCAACATTGATATCAGGACCCAAGCAACCTAGAAATGATATTGATGTTTACCTTCAACCTCTAATTGATGACCTAATGAAACTATGGGAAGAAGGTATTATGACATATGATTCTTCACGTAAAGAGATCTTCAGTTTGCGTGCTATGTTATTTTGCACGATTAATGACTTTCCAGCTTATGGAAATTTGTCTGGATATAGCATAAAAGGATACAAAGCATGTCCTATTTGTGAGGAAAATACTGATTCAATGAGACTGAAACATGGTGGTCAAATTGTATATCTTGGTCATCGGAGATTTCTCCCACCAGTGCATCCTTATCGAAGGCAACGCAAAACCTTTAATGGGTCAACTGAGGAATGAAGTGCTCCTAAACCTATACCAGGACATGTTGTATATGATAGGGTGAAACATATTGTTAATGAATTTGGAAAGAGTTCAAGTAGTCATACACTCGCATGTGACAAATCTCTATACAAGAAGAGGTCGATATTCTGGGATCTTCCTTATTGGAGATCTTTGGCAATTAGACACTGCATTGACGTCAAGCATGTTGAAAAAAATATTTGTGATAGCATCATCGGTACGCTATTGAACATACCAGGAAAGACTAAAGATGGCATCAAATCTAGAAAAGATTTAGAATTAATGGGTATTAGAAAAGAATTATCAGTGGAGATCAGGGGTCGCCGCACATATTTTCCACCGGCTTGTTACACTTTGTCAAAGAAAGAGAAAAAGACTTTCTGTGAGTGCTTGTATAATATTAAGGTTCCACAAGGATACTCTTCTAATATTCATAGATTGGTATCAATGAAGGATCTGAAACTGATAGGTCTCAAATCTCACGATTGTCACACCTTAATGCAACAAATTTTACCTGTGGCTATTCGATATATATTGCCAAAGCATGTAAGGTTTGCAATCACAAGACTATGTTTCTTCTTCAATGAAATATGCAACAAGTGATACATCCTGATACTCTCGATAAATTACAGAAAGATGTAATTGTTACCATGTGTCAGCTTGAAATGTACTTTCCTCCTTCATTTTTTGATATCATGGTTCATCTTGTAATACATATTACAAGGGAGGTGAAGATGTTGGGTCTAATTTTCTTACATTAGATGTATCCATTTGAACGCTACATGAGTGTTTTTAAAGGTGATGTTCAGAATCGTTATCGTCCTGAAGGGAGTATTGTTGAGGGTTACGTGACTAGGGAGGTGATGGATTTTTGTAATGATTTTTTGAATTGCAATGAAACTTGTAGCGATCAAAAAAATTCCCATCACACTGGATCTTATTGTGGCAAAGGAACTCTGGGAGGACGAGTGAAAGGAATCAGTCGTGAGTTGTGGGAACAAGTGCATTTGTATATTTTACACGACATCGATGAAGTTAGTAGCTACATCACATAACACAATGATCTTATCAAGAAAAATCATCCGCGATCCAGTTCAATGTGGCTTGCAAGAGAGCATAATTGAACATTTATTAGGTGGTTTGAAGAGAAAGTATTTAATCAACTATCTGAATCACCAAATAATGTTGCTGAGAACATAAAATGGCTCACCTTTAAGCCAAAAATGGATGTCATGTCATATGAAGGTTATGACATTAACGGATTTTCATACTACACAAAGCATCAAGATGAAAGTAGTGTAGTTCAAAATAGTGGGGTCACTATTAAAGCTTGTTCATTGTATTTTGCTAGTGCCAAAGATAAAAGACCACGTGAAGCTAAGATGTCATATTACGGCATCATTGAGGACATATGGGAAATGGACTATACAAATTTTTGAGTTCCTATATTTAGGTGTAATTGGGTTGACAACAATAAAGGAGTTTTAGTGGATGAGTTGGGTTTCAAATTGGTGACTTTTGAAAAGATTGGTTTCAAAGATGAGCCATTCATCATGGCAAACCAAGCAAAACAAGTATTCTATATTGATGACCCAGCAAATAAAAATTGGTTTGTCGTTCTTAATGGAAAAAGACAGTTTATTGTAGATCCTATAAATGAAGAAGAATACTACGAAAAGTATGATGATTATACTCCATTCTCAGTTGGTTTGCCAAGTGTAAATGTTGAAGATAACACCGATGAATATTATAAACGTCAAGACCATGCTGAAGGAATTTTCCTTGACTAACAACTCAACCAATACTAAAGGCATGTATTCTTTGAATTATTTATTTTATTATCATGTATACCTTATCACTTGTGCTTTTATTATCACTTATTTTTTTTATCATGTATACTTGTAGGTTCTAAAATGGCGAGTGAAGATGAACATTTTGAGCATGAGCACCATGAAGATGAACATTCTGAGCATGAGCACCATGAGGATGGTAGTGGTGATGCTAAGAACAGTAGAGGTCCTACATTGATGCGTAGGCTGCAGGAGCTCAGGGCTAAAGGGGATAAATTGCCAGTCCAGTTTGATATGACAGGAGCACCTGTTGGGGAACATGCTAGTGCTTTCAAGCATTACGTAGGGGTGACCGCGCGCAGTAAGGTGCCAATAGATATAGAAAATTGGCATGATGTTCCTAATGCCAAAAAAGACCTCATATGGAAAGATATATCTGTGAGTGGAAGTGATATCATTTTAATATGTTTTTTATCTATTGATTCTAATTTAGTTTGCTTGGAATTAATTCCTTTTCAAAACAACATTATTAATTGCTTCTTTTGTATGTATAGGGTGTTTTTCATCTAAATGAGAAAGATCACAAGAAAAGAGTGCTACAATGTTGTGGTGTACGATGGAGGGGTTTTAAGACATATCTTGTAAGGGAATTTATAAATAATCCTAAACAAAAGAAGAAAGCTACAGATGTATATATTTTTATTGATCTTGAGGTGTGGGAAAGATTTGTTGCAGCTAGGAGATCGGAAGAGTTTCAGGTAATAAAGTTTGTGATGTATTGTATGAATATTTTATACAATTAAGGAGGTGAATCTTTTTATACATGTTTGCCAAGTCTAAATTGCAATACCTCGTTTTAAATGATCAGGCTATTCACCAGGCTCAAAAGGAAAGACGGGCTAAAAATGTGCATGACCATCGCTTGGGGCCTGGTGGTTATGCCTTCCTCTGCCAACTACAAGAGAAGCAATCATCTTCTGGAGAAGAATATAGTACAACTCAAGTTGAGCGACCACCCCGACACATGACATGGATTGATGCTAGAAAGAATCGAGCCGGTAAAATTGTCAACCCTGCAACTAAGGAGGTGGCACAAAAGATGGTAGGTTTATCCCAACTAAGTAAAGAGTAACTTCCACAAACTTAGATTTATTTATATCTAATTGATATTGTGATTTAATATTTTTATTAACTATGAATAGATTGATCTCCACGAGCAAAGGAAGGAAGGAAAGTTCATCCCAACTGGCTATACGGATGAACTAGCAGTTGCTCTTGGTACAAAGGAGCATCCTGGACGTGTTAGGGGATTAGGAGCTGGCATAGGATTCAAGTCTTATTTTGGCCCTTCACAATCTAAAAGAGGTCATGCAGGAGGTCTTACACAAGAGGATGTTGAAGCATTAGTAGCGCAGAAAGTAAAAGAAATAATGTCTTCATATCAGCCTACTCAACCTTCTCAACCTATTCATAATGCACATCTCTCAAGTGATGAGGTACAAGCCCATGCTACAGTTGTAGAAGGTCATGGGAGCACTCCTGATGAACCACCACAACAATCTACAGTGAGTTTTTGTTCTATATGTTGTGTTATTAGTATGATAAATATATGATAATATATATAGTTGTAACATGTATATGTTCTACTGTTTCTTATATAACTTATATTATTTCAATCTAGGTTGGTATGAACTGTAAACTTGCAGTGGAGGTTCCAAAATATAATGTTGTGGCAGCGGGAAAAGTGTACAACCTTGGTGGTACATTGCATTACCAACAAATTACTGATGACATCTGCCGTGTGTCCATCCATCTTGTGTATGACGGAATGGGGGACAAACCACTACCCATACCTAATCCTGAATATAGTACAGTTGAAGAAGCTGAGGGTGCTATGGTTGGTTGGCCTAGACACTTGGTTATCAATGACAAGGTATACCTTATTTCTATCATATTTTTCATATTTGACTGCATATATGAACTCATGTAATATAAGTATGTAATTTAATTAACAGGTTTGTAAACCAAAAAGTAAAACTTCTGCTAGTCGTCCTCCTATGCCCAAGCCATCTTTCATTCCCGAAACTACATTCGATGAATTGGGAAGCAAATCTAAATGTTTGTGTCAATACTTAGCCAACCAAAGATCGGGATCAAATATGATGGTCAAGTTAACAGAAGATGCAGTTGGGAGGGACTTTGAGAAATTTATTTTTCTTGATGATATTATAGAGTTGTTCCGGTATGATTGGCTGAACACTTCGATAATAGAAGTATGGATAAGGTAAGGATCTATCAATATATATAGAAAATTCCAATACACATTTTATCTTATTTCTACATATGAAAATAATTACAAATGTTTAACAGCCATTTATATACCGAGGTCACCGACTTTGATATAAAGAATATTGCATTCTTAGTTCCTTCGGTCACTAGTCAGGTGGAGACAAATATTGAGGATGTGAATGAGTACTTCTCTGATGCATTCAAATATTTTGCTAGTGAGGGGAAGGAAATTATCCTAATTCCTTTTAACGTCCAGTAAGTATTATTATTCAATATAATTTTAATAATGAATGAAACTATTTATTTTAATGTTTGTTTTATTCTTACTCAGAGCTACACATTGGGAATTACTGGTGATTGTCCCAAAATTGATGACTCTTTATTATCTTGACCCAATGGGTAAAACAACAAGGAGTCACAAACTGAAATTTTCAGCTATGGAGTAAGCATAAATTTAATCAATTGCTTCAACATGATATTTCTATTTAGAATTTCTATTTTACCAACTATCGTTTAATTGATAGGGGTATAAAGGCTTTTCATGAAGCTGGAGGACAAATACCCACAAAATTAAAGACATTGACTTTGAAAAATGTCGAGGTAGCTACTTTGACAACTGCTTACTCTTTATGTATTAATTTTCAACTATAATATGTCAACTCTTATACTCTTATCGCAATTGTTGTTTATAGTAGTTTACTAACATTAAGTATAATTTATTATTTGTAGTGTCCTATGCAAAATAATGACTGGGCTTGTGGCTACTATGTAATGAAATATATGCAAACTATTGTCAAACAAGCATCCCATGACATTCAGACTATAAGTCAGGTAATAAAGAATAACATCATAAATTTATAAGTGATTGTAGTCATTTTTATAAAATATTAACATGTGCATTTTATGTTATAGATCTTTACAACTCAGCCTTACACACATGTGGACTTGAATGAATTCCGAGAAGAGTGGTCAGAGTGTTTCATAAGTGAAGTCGAAATAGTATTGGATTAAATATGTAGGCTCCATTTATGTATGTGGTTTGAGTATGTACTCTTTCATATTTTTACTTTTGTAATATGTCATCTCAGACTTGCACTCTATCATTTTGTAAATTATGATATTGATTATCATTTTTGTTATGAATGTGTGGTTTTGAATGGTGACGGTTGAGCATAAATGCTCCCCTCTCCCAGAATATATGAATCTTCTTGTTCTTCTGTTCTATATCAATTTCTACAGAATATTTTAAAAAAAAATCGTAACTTCTAGAGTCGGTTTTTTAAATAACCGACCCTACATATTGAATTCAGTGTACACTCTTCAGTCGAAAGATTTTTGACCGAAATAGAACTTCTAGTGTCGGTTTTTGTAAAATACCGAGTCTATAATGTCCTCTATAAGGTCGGTTTTTTGAAATAACCGACCCTAAAGATTGAATAAAACATTTCAGTGTAGGACTCGGTCGACAAACTTCTCGACCGAATTACTATCGGTCAACAAACTTGTCGACCGACTATTACACTGAAATGTTTTATTCAATCTTTAAGGTCGGTTATTTTCAAAAAACCGACCTTATAGAGAGTTCTCGATCGAGACCGAAATATTTTTGGTCGACAATTTTCTCAATCGAGAGTTACCACTGAAATGTTATCAATATTTAGGGTCGGTTTTTATGAAATAACCGACCTTACAGGCTCCTTTTTTCTCACCTAGGTCAGAATTTTTACAACCTTTTGCGTCGGTGTTTACTCTGTAAGGTCAGTTTTATTTGGTTAAATAATCCGACTCTATAGACCAAATTCTGTAGCGACGGCCACCTAGGCGTCGGTTAAAAAGTGACGTTGCAGGCTTTAAAAAACTGACGCTACAGACCATTTCTGTACTAGTGACTCCTAGGGGTGAGCAGAATTTGGTTAATAACTGTTTAACCTAGTTAATTCTAAATGGTTAATTTTTCAGACAGTTTGGTTGATTTATTTTAGTTAATTGGTTAAACGGTTAATTTATTTGTTTAAAAATATTTTGTGTTTGGTTAATCGAATTAATTGAATAGTCATAATTTATTAAAAAAGAAATATTTTGCTCATATATATACCTATATAATTTTACTTTTATTTCAAAAAATTGTCCCGTTTATAAACTAATCAAGCTTTATGAATTATATATCACTATGTTTATATGTAATATTACTAAAATATAATAATTGTTCAAAAAATTATAATTATTTTCATACAATTTTATTATAAGAATGTTGTTTGGTTAACCAATTAACCGGCAGAATTAACCATTAGCCGATTAACCATGATCGAACTAACCAACACTAATTTAGTTAAGTTAACGGTTAAAATTTAAAATCACAAATTAACCATTTATTCTAACCAAATTAACCGTAACCGGCCGAATTGACCGGATGCTCACCCCAAAGCACTCCCCTGGCAATAAAAAGAAAAGAGTAAGTGATCACATAGTGTGGGTGGGTATTGAGTGTGGGTATTGACGAGTGGACGGAGATGACCTGAAGGTTTGACGTCGACGGCGATGGTGGGGTGTGCTTCCAGGAATTCAAACAAGTGATGATGATGACGTGATGCTAGCATCGGTGTATTTTTTTAATAAGTAGTCTATGCATTAATAATAAAATGCTTATAATTGAAAATGTATGTAAACGAGGTCATAAGGTGTTTCACCAAAGGAATACATATGAGCATGTAAACCCGAGTTTAGATGTAGATAGCAAAAGAAAAAATGAGCAGGATCGAGAGAAAGTAGTATTGTGGGGGAGGCACCCGTTAACAATAAATCTCGGCAATGTGATGAAATAAAACACTGATATGAGTTGCATGGTATGCTTCTTCGACCTGAAGCCCCCGGAGATCTAGATCAGAAGTTTGTGTCATTAGCTATGATGTATTCTAGCGAGTAGCACCCTCCATTTTGGTCTCTAAAGATGTTATATTGGTCTTCGTTTGCTCACAGCACCAGTGTTGATATGGAAGTCAGTCTTACAATGCAAATTATTGTACAAAGAATGTTCAATGTCAGTTAGTAAAGAATATTTTGGTCGGTTTGTGTTGTTATATTTTCTTTGGTTTCTTTCTATCCAGATGTGCCAGAGGGTATGTTGTTAATAATCATATCTGTAGGGGGAAGGTGTTTGTGTTTTGTTAGAGGTTTTAAATATGTGATATGGTTTGGTAGGAGTATGTTGCCAATGATATTGTATGGTGGGAAGAATTTGTATAGAAAATGTAGTGTGAAAGAGAAGCTAGTGAAGAGGTGTTGCGTGGTCTCTTCTACAGATAGACAAAGGTAGCATTTGGTAGGTTCCTGGAAGCCTCTTTTAATGATGAGATCGTCTGTGGGGATCATGTTATTAGACAGGAGCTAGAAGAAGATTTTGAATTTTGTGGTCATTTTTCTTTCCATATGATTTTCATATCTGATATGTGTCATCTATAATTTGAGTGTAGGTAAGCAGCTTTTGGAGAATATTTTGGTCCCCAAATCTAATAAATGTAGTTGGTTGTATTGCATTCAAGGTCTTGGATGATGTCTAGCAAAGTATTCCCATGAACGTTATTTGTGACGTAGAGCTTAAGAGAGTTTTTTTATTGCTGGTAAGGAGTTTCAAAGTTTTGAGATTTTTTTAAGATCTCAAAATGTAGAAATTGCATATCATATTTTGTATAAAGTTATTTTGGAACCATGGGTTTCTCAAAAACCTAATGTTTAAGTAAGCATGTGGGGGTAGGGGGAGTTGATGATGTGAGTAATGATGTCCAAGTGTTTGCTTATACACTTCCAAAGTGGAGATGCTCTATACTTACTTATTTTGTGCCAAGGTCGGGCATGTTTATAGTATTTGTCAAAGATGAGAGCTTTCTAGATCTTATCTAATTTTATGGAAAGGATGTTGATGATCTTGGTGATGAGGCAGATGACGTGAATCTTAATGTTAATGATGCCCCAGTCACCGTATTCAATAGGTGCTAGAAGAGTGTCCCAGTTTACAAAGTGAATTGTGTACTTTTGATTTTCTTCGTTGAAGTGGTTCCATAAAAATGGTTTCCTGATGGAATCAATGACCTTTAAGGTTTTTTCGGTTGGGGAATACAACTAAGATAGTGTGTGGTTATAGATTTAATGACACTATTGAGGAGATTGAGACGCCCCGCCAGGTCGAGAAAGTGGTTGGTCAAAGAGAAAAGTTTGTGTTTTTAATTTTTTCAATGATGGGGTTCCATAGGGAGTGTGTGATTGGGTGTAGAGATATGATAAGACCAAGATAGGTTACCGGGAATTGTTCAATCATGCACTTAAGGAGAGATTTGTGTCTGTCAACAAGATCGGTATGGGTGTTGACACCTATCATGGAAGATTTTGAGAGGTTTATTTTGAAGCCAGAGATGTATGGGAATACATTGATGATGCAGATGTTGTTAATGATGGTGTTGTCTTCTGGTTTAACTACGATCATGGTATCATCCACAAATTGGAAAATATTTTCATAGCATTCTACAGGTGAGGAGATGAGACTGCTTGTAGTGCCAAGCTTGATCATGTTGGTAAGAATGGAGGTAAGAATGATGAACATGTATGGAGAGAGCGGGTCTCCTTGTATAAGCATGTTTGTGTTGTGAAAGTGTCTAAAAGGGGATCTATTGATGATGATGGAGAAATGTTTTATAGAGATGCAAGTGCGTATCCAGTTATTGCATATTTTTGAAAAACCACATCCAGACATGGCGTGGAGGAGGCAGTCACAGTTTATGTAATCAAAGGATTTCTTAAAGTCCAATTTGATAGAAATGACTGAGATTTCTAGCATAGGTGGAGAGTTTCATTTACCATGACGTAGGCATTATGTATGCTACAGTTTTTTAGGAAGGCATTTTGGTTGTGGGACATGATATCCTCTAGCTGTGGTTTGATGTGATTGCTAAGGAATTTTGCAATGATCTTGTAAGAAGTGTTGATGAGGATGATAAGTCTGAATTGTGTGATCTGATTGGGATGATTAACCTTCTTGATAAGAGCTATGTTGGTATGATTGATAGTTTTGATATGTTTGTGGATGTTAACATTGTTTTGGATGTCTCTAAGTAGTTTATGAAGTCTCCTTTGATGTGGTTCCATTTGGCAAGGTATAATTCAGTGTTAAGACCATCAGGTCTAGGAGATTTGTTTTTTCCAAGTGAAGTGATAGCGTCATCAAGTCCCTCATAGCTAAAATCCCTAATAGTGTGTTGTGGGTATGGGATGGTTTTGCTGTAAATGTGTTTGTAATTGATAGAGTTGAGAAAGGACGGATTATGTCTAATGTTGCAGATGCTATCAAAGTGTTGGACAATGGGGTTGGTTATCATGTTCTTGTTCGAGGTGATGTTGTCATTGATGCACATTTTGGAAATGATGTTTTTGCAAACATATATTTTTGTTGCATGTTTTGTGGAAGAGTTTTGTATTCTTGTCTCCCTCCATGGCCCATCTAATTTTGGCACGTTGTTTCCAAATGGTATCTATGGAGTTTTGAATGTGTTCTAATTCATCATTGATAGTGAGAGTGGGGTTGGGTCATCTCTAGGGTCACTGTCAACATAAAGATATTGTTGTTCTAGGTTGGCCAACTTATGCTTGATATTTCCAAATTTTTTTTCCAAGTTTTCATATTATTTCTGATATTCTTAGTGTTCTTGTGGATGTGATATCCTAGTTCTATGGTATAAGTATCAGAGGAAATCTAGTTGTTTTAACAAAGCTCCAAATAGTTTGGGTTAGTGAGCCAGAAATTTTCAAAGTGAAAAGATTTTTGTCCCCACATTTTCAATTTTGTGTCGATGATGATAGGGAAGTGGTCAGAGATTGCATTGTGCAAAAGTAACAAAAGAGTGTGGGTATAAATCTACCCAAAGTGTGGTGCAAATGACGTGGTCAAGCCTGGCCCAGTTTTGATTGGAGTGCTAGATGAAGCGTGCATTGGTTGAGGGAACATCAATCAGGTGTTGTTGTGTGATAAGATGGTTGAAGACTATGTCCGTAGAGTGCATGTAGCCTCACTGTTGAGAGAATTTGACCATGCCTGATGGTTGAGTGATGAGGTTGAGGTCTTCTCCAAGGAGACACGGTTTATCAACAAATTTTTGTATAATGTATTTGATATCAGCAATGTATACAGTTTTGCTGGAATTAGGTTCACCATAAACCCCAACGATGACCCAACTTTGTGCATCAATATTGTTGGTGATGTGTAGGGTTACAGGGAATTTCAGTAGCTCAACCTGTGTGATGGTGAATAGACTATTGTTTATGCCTATAGCTAGACCATGTTTGAAACCAATTGGGGGAATGTGGTACCAAGTGTTAAGGTGTTTACCGCCTATCATTTTCAGATAAAATGGGGGGAGTGTGGTTTTAGTTTCCTAGATGGTGATAATATTGTTATTGTTCTTATATATGTGTGATGAATGCATATTCATCATGATTTCATGTCACCTTTTTGGAACCAATTTGAATCAATACATCCAATTTCATTTACTTATTCTCACAATATATAAAATTACTTAATCGGATCAATTATCAAGAATATTAACTACATTTATATTAATTTTGTGCAGGTCTTGATGAGCTTCAATCAGCATATGGAATTCATTCAAAGATCCTCTCAACTTTATTCTTCACCTAACGGTTTCACCCAACAGTTTCACCTAACAGCTTCACCAAACATTTTGTCCTAGCAGTCTACCCATTCGGTTTTGACCTCTCGGTCTTAGCCTTTCACCCACACGGTCCCCCTTCCATCATTCCCCCTTATACGGTCTCAAAATCACATGAGGCCAAACGTTCTCAAGACCGTTTGAAACCCATCGGTCTTTGAGACCGTTTGCATCGCCAAACTGTTTGGACAACAAAACCGTTTGAACAATGAAAATCGTTTGATGGCCATTGCTCCTCAAGACCATTTGGACAACGAAGATCCAAGACCATTTCGATGAGAACCATTTGGGACACGCAAGCAAAGACCATTCGGTCCCAAGACCGTTTGGATCCATTCTGTCCCAAGACTGTTTAGAGCCATACGGTCCCAAGATTGTTTGCCCTCAAGACCATATGATCACTGAAGACCGTTTGAAGCTAGCAAGAGGAGACCAGTTGGTGACTAACGGTTTCAAGACCGATTGGCGCCATATGGTCTCAAGACCAATAGGCCAGTCATTCCCTAGACCATTTGGTCATTCGATCGATCTACAAGACCATTTGAAGGCGGATTTCCAAGATCGTTTGGATGTCAAATGGTCTCCAAGACTGTTTGCTCCAAACCGTTCAACCAGACTATTTGCTCCAAACCGTTTGGAGTAGGTTCATGTAGAAAATGTGAAGACCCCATCCGATCCTATAAATAGGACTGCAAGGGTCCTCATTTGGCATTGATTCTAAAACACCGACAGGCTGCCCAAGTGCAAGGTTCGATCAGCTTCATCCTCCACACTGCCCTCCACGCCATCCACCTGCTCCTCTTGACGCTAAGCAAGGAGAAGAGAAGAGAAGGACGGTGGAGAAGAAGCTTGTTATAACCCCAATTTTTGGGTTCAATTTGTGAGAAATGTAATTTCTCATATTAAAGATATTTGAACAAATAATGATATAATTTGCTTCAAATAAATAGATTTCGTTTAAAATAGCCTTGTTGTTTGATTTGTGGGCTTTATTGGCTATTGGGCCCAATAACAAGGAAATAACAAGAAAATTCAATTAGTAAATGAGTAATTGAATATTTGAGAAAAGAAAAAGATGGAAACCTCTCGAGGGCAAATCCAAAGAGGGATTTCGTGCCTCTTGGGTTCCTTGGGTTCTAAGGAGTCCAAAGTTGCGTAAAGAGTGCAATAAGAAGAAAAAAAGTCCAAATATTAGAAAATATACAAGATAATGAGTTTTAAGTAGTATTTATAAGAAATACTTGGAAATATCTCGAAAGCGGCATTAATGGCCACAATTGAATAAATTTCATGTATATGTAATTTCTAATAAAAAATAGGAAAAGATGAAAGGAAATCCAAGATATAAGAGAGTGGTAGTTTCTCATGGATCATATAAATAATAACCGTGGGTTTTATTAATAAAGAAAAGGAAGGAATATATATAAGTTCTTTTTGTTGGTTTCTTAAAACATATGGAAACTTAATTAGCCAACTTGCATGTAACTCTCTAGAAAGAAAAGGGGTTTAACGGAGACAAACCCTAAAGGGGTGAGAACAGATGCTCTCCAAGAGATTTGTGTATATATATGGAACCACAGGCAACCCTCTCGTCCCCAAGAAGGATGTGTTTCATGTCGTGGTGGCAATGAGGGAGCCCAACGATAGATTCTAGCAACCGGGTTCCTGTACGGGCACCGTTCTTCCTCGGTCATCAAGGGCTTCATGTAACCCTCATCTATTGTCTCCCCTGCTGCAGTTGTCGAAGTTGTCCTAATCCTTGCTGCACCACGCCACTATGCTGATGAGACCTGAGATTGGTCCTGTCTGTATGCCAAGGCTGAGTCATCAGCGTCGAGCATGCTGATGGAAATCATGACCGGTGGGTAGTTGAGTGTCAGGGTGGCACGTTTCATGTCTAGAGTAGTGGTGATGGTATCACTCTCGTCAAGCAAGAAGGATCCCCAGTCGTGGAGCTGACTGCACGGCCACCATAGGCAAGCCTGCGTCTTAACAGCATGTCGAGCAAAGAGGAGGATGGGCGTTCCAGATAGTTGGTTTTGTGCCCTACCTGCATAGTGGATTTCTACGTTTTCGGACGCCGGATCGTCATCCTGCGCGTACTCCTCGCAAGCAGCTGATCGCTGCTTTGCATTGACAGATTGGAGCCTCGCCGATGGGGCAGGTCAGCAGAAGGACGAAGGTCGAGGAAGATGATGGTGGAAGGCACTAGGGCTCTCCCTCGCTTCCCTTTCTACAGGAGGAAGAGAGAGTCGAGCTGGAAGGGTAGACGCCCTTGGCCGGTGGGATCGCCGCACAGTGCTGCGTCGCATGGAAGGAGGCGACGCGAGGTGGAAGGAAACAACATGCTAAATTATTAGTTTACCCCGGGTTCAAAGAAGACCAGGTAAGGGCAACTACGTAATTTAATTATATTTTCAGTATCCTGCCCGCGTGGCTAGTAAGATCCTAACAAATGATGAGGTGTCAGTGAATGATTGGTTCAAATCCAATTAACTTATAAAATATGTAGTTATTTATTGGTAACTCGGTTCAAAATACGTTATATATGAAAATTTCTCAGAAAAATGCTAGGAATCTAATAAAAATATAGTTAGAAGCAAATTCCTCTTTCAATTCAAAAATTAGTGTAAGTTAGCAACTTTAACAAATTAAAGATTAAGAAACTCTGCTTTGAGAAGATTAATGTAATTAATAGAATGGGTGAATAGAGTTGATATTAACATGTTAATTGTAAAAAGATACATTGAGTTCAAAAAGGACAAACTTTGCACTTGATTTGTCTAATTTAGAGTTTATATGCTTGAAATTGGAAAAGTACATAAAGTTATCATCTTTAATGATTTAATAAAGGAAAAACCCTTAGATTTGATGATAGATGGATAACTCAAGCTGATATTAACCTTTTGTTAATAAAAGTGAAAATAGGATTTAAAAGATGATCTTTTTATATAGTTGGTTTAATTTAGGGTTCTATGTACATGAATATGCTTTAATGGGATTAGAAACCCTAATTTATGTTGACATGAATTCTAATGGTTTTAAATGTACAAATCGAAGAATAAAATAGAAATATGATGATTCGAAGATAAATTGAGTACCAAAGATCTTTAATGTGAATTATTTGGATAATTAGTGTTTCCTAGTGTATAAAAGTGGAATAGTGATAAATAAGGTTCATATGTGTGAGTCGAACTATTATGAAATATGATTTGTCAATTTGGAAGAAACTGAAGATGATAATTAGCCTTAATGTTTTGGATATGACCTAAAAGGATAAAGATAATAGTTTTAGCATTAAAAGTAATAAATGCATAGTGAAAGCTAAAACCCTAAAGGATGACCTAGAAATCTTAAAGTGGAATCCAAGTAGATCTTGAGAAGGTTTGGAATAAAACAATGACACTTGGATGTTATGCATTATTTTCAGGATATTGTTGATTGCTTGTTAATTGTGTTGAATGTTAATGCATGGACATCAAGTTACTATGGATCAGGTATGTGGTTACGATTATGAATAACCGCTTTAGTTTCCTGATGGATTCCTGAATGTTTAATCGCGTTGAATGCAACTAAACTGTTGAATGTTTATTTATTTCATGAAACTATAAAGTGACTATGATTATCACTATAAATGTGCATATATAACTGGCTAGATCCGGGTCCACCTCTGTTATTTTGAAAAGGCTAAAAAAAGGGGTAATCCTAGAGTAAGGTCTAGGTTACCGTGAGTTAGAGACTCTTTAGCAAGTCACGAGTTAAGGAGTGGTCTACTTACGAGTAGTGCCATGTGACTCAACCCTAGAAACTGGTTCACTTATAGGTGGATCATGAGGGGTTTAATGGGGACAACACATAGGATAGGGTACCCTTGGATCGCGGAGTTATATCTAAAACGTAATATTGGTTGTTAAATAAGTAATTGAATGATTACATTGTTATCATAATTGCATGTTTATTGTTTCCCCCACATACCAGCTACGGCTGACTGACGTTTTGTTTGTCGGCGTTTTAGGTACAATGAAAAGAACAAATAGTAAATTGGCACATGTGATACTAAAAGAGAATTAAAGTACAAAGGAGGATTAGATAGATTAGTATCGGTGTGGATAGAAGTTTAGAGATCCAAGTTTTCAAAAGGTATGTAAAGAAAAATTTTATTACCATTTTCAGTATAGTCTGTTAGAATTTAATAATAGTTTATGGTTATATGTCAAACCTTTGATCCGGGATTAATGGGTGCGGCTTCGACCTCTCGGTCTCCTTTAATTGGGGGTTATCGGGAGGTGGGGTCGTAACATTTGGTATCAGAGCCTAGGTTCTTCATGTAACCATTAGTAATTATTAAATTTTACAAACTCCATAGAACCCAAGGGAGTTATTAGAAGAGTATCCGAAAGACGGAGGTGTCTAGAAAGGGATCACGACCGGGGGCTGGCAAGATTTTCCTCTGCACCTCTAGTTAGAATACGAGGACTCCCGAACCCGTGTGACCACCTGGCCAAAGTCTTAGGGTATGAATCGAAATAAGATACCTTTAGGACTTCTCATCTTATTCATCCCTTCTCATCATAAAATTCTGATAAGGACATAAAGGATTAGGATTTCCTTTCTTCTCCTCACCCTCTTGGGGTATGGGTAAGGTTAATAAGGTTTAAGGAATCCTCCACTAAATTAATGAATAGCATGTAAATAAGATTTCATGGACATAAGCTTAATAGATTAAGCGCAAAATAAATAATAGATACATGCTTAGGCCGTATGACATAAGATGTCATGTCCTCTGAAGAGACCTGAGGCTAGACCTCCTGGTCAGGAGGATAAGTTAGTCTTGGAGATAGAGATCTCCATTCCAAGTAGAGACCTGACACATCCTCATAGGATGATGCTAACCCTAAACCTAAGTGAAGGTTAGAGAGAGATGAGTCGGACCAGGTGTTTTAAAGGACATGCCTTTGGGATGCCATATGATCCATGGGAGACTTGGCACCTTTGACAACCCAACCCTGGGAAGGGTCGTACATGTTAAGGTAAAGGATAGCTCCTTGGATGATGATGTTAGTGAAGGACCATAGAAACCCAATGGGCTTGTACCAGTAGGGCATAGATGGAGCCTAGGGCACGTCTTAGTGCTGACGGTAGGATGAAACCCTGGATAAGGAATCATGATGGAGTATAAAGGGTTATGGATGATCTTGAGCAACCATAAGTTCGAACCTAGGCTTCACCCATGTAGAGCATGCCTTTGAGGTTGAACCTTCATGAAGAGAGGACCTCTAATGGTGAGGTTGGATGTAGGGTTAGATCTAGAGAGAGCAGGAAACCCAGCAAGAAGGTTGGAAGCCTAAAACCCTGAACAATGGATGATAGTGGTTGCCTCATGATCGATCCCTGAAAGTTGATGATACCTTGGTTGTCTTTAGAGGGACCAAACCTAGAGAATAGATGAATCTTCTGGTACCTACGTGCCTATGGTAGAGATGTTTACCTTTCGAGGTAGGAAGAAGAGTTCCTTAGACCTAGAAAAGTGTAGTAGCAGGTTATGAGGCCTTGTACCTTGTTGGTTGTCCTTGAGGAGGACCCAACCCTAGGTGTTACTCGAGTTGAAGGATGACAAGAAGTGCATGCCATGCCTTTTTCATGCTTGGTTCGTAGTTAAGAGATAGAGCATGCAGTTGGACACCTACAAGTGAACCTAGGGTCCTAGGCTTAAGAGGGGAAGTAGTGTACCTAATGCTCATGGTGAGAGTTGAGTTCCTGGTCGAAGCGAGCGTGGTACTTCTCATTAATAGAGGAAAAGGGAAGCCCCTTAAGTTTAAGGTATGTTTTATGAACCCCTCACAACTAGGATAATGATAAGGGAAATAATGATCTTGATCTGGTATTGAGGAAAGAGGACAAGTATGACCTAGCATGGTACAGTAAGTGGGCTACTTATGCCTTAATGGTTTGCTAGGGTTAAGTAGGCTCGTTTGGATGTAAACGCTAGACCTAAGAGCTTTTGTGTGACTTCAGAGATAGTTTTCCTCCCATCCTGGGAGAGGGACCCCTTTGGAAGGGTGTATATCAGTTTTGTTGGTTTAAGGTAACCTAAAGAAGTCTCATAGGATCTTGAGAAGCTAAGTGAAAAGTACATAGTATGAGATTGAATATACAGACCCATAGATATCCATCTCTATTGCATGTGAATGTATTACCATGGAGGTAACCAGTATGGGGCTTGACCAAGGTAGGCAGGTTGCCATAATGCCTATGAACGGATGAGAGTCAGCCCATGAATGCAGAAAGAGAGATGATGAAGACTTGGGTAAGATTCTAAGTGAACATGTATTGTTATAGAGAATCCTAAGTCTATCCTAGGGTCGGGTAGGGATAAGACCGATGAAAGTAGGAGTTGCCTGATTCCCCAAATGCACATGACCATAGGGTCGGGAGGTAACAGCTATCATTATCTGAGAGCCATGGGTTAGGAGATTGATCACCTTCATGAACTCATGGGACCCAAAGGGCGGATGAGTAGGGCACTCTCTTGATGCATGAGGGAAGAGGGATGACCCCAAAAGAGTTGGTACCCTATAGACCTAGAGGAGATGACCAAGTATATAAACCTCAGTAGGTTCAAGACTAGTTTGATATCATGATGTTTGTGATGAAGAGACATATGTGGCACGTTGCAACTTAGATTTAAAGGTGTACTGGCAAGGTGGGGTGCACCATCTCTACTCTTGGAATAGGAAGAACTATGTATTTGGACTGCAGCTAAATGTTTATTTCCTCTTGTTATGGGGGTGAGAGATAGGACATTACGCATGCCATACACCAAGGATAAGAGATGATGTAGGTTGGAACGTTGCCACGAGAAATGGGGATAGAGAAGATAACCTATCCTGGTAAAGTGAATGATACATGGATGGTTTGCAAACACTAAGAGGAATGAGGTAGTCACCTTATGAGGAAGTTTCTATGATGAGCTATGTAGAACTTACAAGTTATACCAGGTTGAGTTTGGTCACTATGATGATGAAATCAGAGAGTGTTCTTAATGGATATAGACATGGAGTTGGAGGTAATATGATAAGTGAAATACATGAAAGAGTAATGTTACCTAGTACCTAAGGATGAGAGGTGGTAATGAATGCTCTGGTTAAGACTTGTTTGACTAGAAGTTAGAAGAGGTTGTTTGGCTAACCCTAAGTTTGAAAAGGAGAGGTGTTTGGATAACACTCAGATGTAACAAGAGGCGTTGAAAAGTTAAGGTTTGTTTGTTTAGCCAGTCTAGTCCTTGACGCAATGAAAGAATGGTGGTAGAATGTCAAGTGCACTTCTTTGAAAAAGAAGGTGATGAAACCCTGAAAAGAGTGGTTTAGGGTTTCGAAGGAATAGATCTTGAAGGAATTATGACATACAGGAAATCATGGTTGAAGATCACCATACGTCGTGGAAAATGACAATAGCACTTTGGATGCTTAAGATGAGGTTGCATGTGGTTTATGGCCATGCAAGCCCGGAGGTAAAGGACGAACCCCAGTAACCCAGTGTATCGATATAGAGGATAAAAGAATCCCTGAGAAGGAATGAGAGCTCAACACTATGGATGTTGTGATAGGTCTTCCCTGGACTGAGGAAGGTCGAGATACAATATGGGTTATGGTAGGTCGCCTTACCTAGATAATATGAGAAAGGACGAGTGTCAAGGGACAGATCTAGTTGAACTACCCATGAGAGAGATGGTTCAACTACACCATGAAGCAAGTTCAAAGGTTCTTGAGTTTGACCTAAAGGTTCACTTCCATAAAGTGGAAGTAGGTACATGAAGAACTCAATGTTAGTATAGTTATCACCCCTAACTATGGTTAGTATGATCCAGACTAAAGGGTCTGATGAGGGCATGTGTGCTCGTTCAGGGTGATATCTAGAGACAGTTCTTGTCCTATGAAAGATGTGACAATGACCACCATAGCCAGTATCGGGTTTTATATGAAGCTCTGTAAGGGAGGTTGTGTCGGTCACTACTTCAGTAAGGTGATGTTGGTGAAAGGACCACATGATGGTTAGAAAAGTACCACATGATGGTTAGAAAAAGGGACCCCGGTGCATATAGATGAAGCACTTTGATCGTGCAAGGGATGAAAGTAGCCTAGAGACGATGAGAGTCGTGAGCAGATGCAAAGTAGACTGACATACAAGTTACTGTGGGAGAAAATGTGACATGAAAATCCGACCCCTCTAAGTTATAATTAAGAGAGTTGAGTCCCCGATACATGGGTCCATTAGAGATGGATGGGTGGATAAGGTTAGGTTTGACCCTACCCCTCAGGATAGAGTAATGGGAGATGTTTTCCATGTGTCTAATTTAGAGCGCTATGTGAGGTACCCCGACCATGTGCTAAGCAATGAACCTAGTGAGCCCCAAGAGAGGCTGAAATGGCCTGAGTCACCTGTGTAGTTTATAGACGCCAGGATGAAAGGACTTAGAGAAAAGAATATGTGATAATAAAGGTTCTTTGGAATTGCCATGGGTACGGAAAAGCCACATAGGGGCCAATGATGGACATGGAAAAGTCTTATCCTGAATTGTTTGTTTTCTTGTTTGAATTTTGAAGACAAAATTCCTATAAGAGGGGAAGGATGTTATAACCCCAATTTTTGGGTTCAATTGGTGAGAAATATAATTTCTCATATTAAAGATATTTGAACAAATAATGATATAATTTGCTTCAAATAAATAGATTTCGTTTAAAATAGCCTTGTTGTTTGATTTGTGGGCTTTATTGGTTATTGGGCCCAATAACAAGGAAATAACAAGAAAATTCAATTAGTAAATGAGTAATTGTATATTTGAGAAAAGAAAAAGATGGAAACCTCTAGAGGGCGAATCCAAAGAGGGATTCCATGCCTCTTGGGTTCCTTGGGTTCTAAGGAGTCCAAAGTTGCGTAAAGAGTGTAATAAGAAAAAAAAAGTCCAAATATTAGAAAATATACAAGATAATGAGTTTTAAGTAGTATTTATAAGAAATACTTGGAAATATCTCGAAAGCGGCATTAATGGCCACAATTGAATAAATTTCGTGTATATGTAATTTCTAATAAAAAAATAGGAAAAGATGAAAGGAAATCCAAGATATAAGAGAGTGGAAGTTTCTCATGGATCATATAAATAATAACCGTGGGTTTTATTAATAAAGAAAAGGAAGGAATATATATAAGTTCTTTTTGTTGGTTTCCTAAAACATATGGAAACTTAATTAGCCAACTTGCATCTAACTCTCTAGAAATAAAAGGGGTTTAACGGAGACAAACCCTAAAGGGGTGAGAACATATGCTCTCCAAGAGATTCGTGTATATATATGGAACCACAGGCAACCCTCTCGTCCCCAAGAAGGATGTGTTTCATGCCGTGGTGGCAATGAGGGAGCCCAACGATAGATTCTAGCAACCGGGTTCCTGTACGGGCACCGTTCTTCCTCGATCATCAAGAGCTTCATGTAACCCTCATCTATTGTCTCCCCTGTTGTAGTTGTCGAAGTTGTCCTAATCCTTGCTGCACCACGCCACTATGCCGATGAGACCTGAGACTGGTCCTGTCCCTATGCCAAGGCTAAGTCATCAGCGTCGAGCATGCTGATGGAAATCATGACCGGTGGGTAGTTGAGTGTCAGGGTGGCACGTTTCATGTCTAGAGTAGTGGTGATGGTATCACTCTCGTCAAGCAAGAAGGATCCCCAGTCGTCGGAGCTGACCGCACGGCCACCATAGGCAAGCCTGTGTCTTAACAGCATGTCGAGCAAAGAGGAGGATGGGCGTTCAGGATAGTTGGTTTTGTGCCCTACCTGCATAGTGGAGTTCTACGTTTTCGGACGCCGGATCGTCATCCTGCGCGTACTCCTTACAAGCAGCCGATCGCTACTTTGCCTTGACAGATTGGAGCCTCGCCGATGGGGAAGGTCAGCAGAAGGATGAAGGTCGAGGAAGATGATGGCGGAAGGCACTAGGGCTCTCCCTCGCTGCCCTTTCTGCTGGAGGAAGAGAGAGTCGAGCCGGAAGGGTAGACGCCCTTGGCCGGTGGGATTGCCGCACAGTGTTGCGTCGCAGGGAAGGAGGCGACGCGAGGTGGAAGGAAACAACATGCTAAATTATTAGTTTACCCCGGGTTCAAAGAAGACCAGGTAAGGGCAACTACGTAATTTAGTTATATTTTCAGTATCCTGCCCGCGTGGCTAGTAAGATCCTAACAAATGCTGACGTGTCAGTGTATGATTGGTTCAAATCCAATTAACTTATAAAATATGTAGTTATTTATTGGTAACTCGGTTCGAAATAAGTTATATATGAAAATTTCTCATAAAAACGTGAGGAATCTAATAAAAATATAGTTAGAAGCAAATTCCTCTTGCAATTCAAAAATTAGTGTAAGTTAGCAACTTTAACAAATTAAAGATTAAGAAACTCTGCTTTGAGAAGATTAATGTAATTAATAGAATGGGTGAATAGAGTTGATATTAACATGTTAATTGTAAAAAGATACATTGAGTTCAAAAAGGACAAACTTTGCACCTGATTTGTCTAATTTAGAGTTTATATGCTTGAAATTGGAAAAGTACATAAAGTTATCATCTTTAATGATTTAATAAAGGAAAAACCCTTAGATTTGATGATAGATGGATAACTCAAGCTGATATTAACCTTTTGTTAATAAAAGTGAAAATAGGATTTAAAAAGATGATCTTTTTATATAGTTGGTTTAATTTAGGGTTCTATGTACATGAATATGCCTTAATGGGATTAGAAACCCTAATTTATGTTGACATGAATTCTAATGGTTTTAAATGTACAAATCGAAGAATAAAATAGAGATATGATGATTCGAAGATAAATTGAGTACCAAAGATCTTTAATGTGAATTATTTGGATAATTAGTGTTTCCTAGTGTATAAAAGTGGAATAGTGATAAATAAGGTTCATATGTGTGAGTCGAACTATAATGAAATATGATTTGTCAATTTGGAAGAAACTGAAGATGATAATTAGCCTTAATGTTTTGGATATGACCTAAAAGGATAAAGATAATAGTTTTAGCATTAAAAGTGATAAATTCATAATGAAAGCTAAAACCCTAAAGGATGACCTAGAAATATTAAAGTGGAATCCAAGTAGATCTCGAGAAGGTTTGGAATAAAACAATGACACTTGGATGTTATGCATTATTTTCAGGATATTGTTGATTGTTTATTAATTGTGTTGAATGTTAATGCATGGACATCAAGTTACTATGGATTAGGTATGTGGTTACGATTATGAATAACCGCTTTAGTTTCCTGATGGATTCCCGAATGTTTAATCGTGTTGAATGCAACTAAACTGTTGAATGTTTATTTATTTCATGCAACTATAAAGTGACTATGATTATCACTATAAATGTGCATATATAACTGGCTAGATCCGGGTCCACCTCTGTTATTTTGAAAAGGCTAAAAAAAAGGGTAATCCTAGAGTAAGGTCTAGGTTACCGTGAGTTAGAGACTCTTTAGCAAGTCCCAAGTTAAGGAGTGGTCTACTTACGAGTAGTGCCATGTGACTCAACCCTAGAAACTGGTTCACTTATAGGTGGATCATGAGGGGTTTAATGGGGACAACACAGAGGATAGGGTACCCTTGGATCGCGGAGTTATATCTAAAACGTAATATTGGTTGTTAAATAAGTAATTGAATGATTACATTGTTATCATAATTGCATGTTTATTGTTTCCCCCACATACCAGATACGGCTGACCGACGTTTTGTTTGTCGGCGTTTTAGGTACAATGAAAAGAACAAACAGTAAAGTGGCACATGTGATACTAAAAGAGAATTAAAGTACAAAGGAGGATTAGATAGATTAGTATCGGTGTGGATAGAAGTTTAGAGATCCAAGTTTTCAAAAGGTATGTAAAGAAAAAAAATTGTTACCATTTTCAGTATAGTCTGTTAGAATTTAATAATTATTTATGGTTATATGTCGAACCTTTGATCTGGGATTAATGGGTGCGGCTTCGACCTCTCGGTCTCCTTTAATTGGGGGTTATCGGGAGGTGGGGTCGTAACAAAGCTCTGCCTGATCTACCTTGGCGGTTCATCCTCCTCGTCCAGATCTGCCCCGACATGATGCAGAAGACCGCATCATCTTCACCGAGCTATGCCCACCTTCTTCATCATGCTCATGGTGGAATCTTCCCTCTCTCTTCTTCCTCTTGTTTCTCACACCATGAGCAAGTAGTCCACTTTCGCTAGGGTGCGAGGACTAGCCCCGCTGCCCATGCATTCATGTTTTTTCATTTAACATTCCAAGGCAATGTATATAACTTTTCATTTTGTTGCTAATTGATATACTTGTAGTTGATTACCTGCTTGCTTTCATCTTGTTCTTCTCTTCGTAGCATAGAATGTCGATTAATGAGGTAGACTCCATGATGAGAAATCGGATAGGGTTCCTTGAGGTCATAAGTGTGTGACCCGTGAGAGGACAAGCCATCTAACCTACGGTGACGCTTCTGTGGTCTAAACATCCCTCAGGGAGGACCACAACCTTAGTTGGATGTTGTATCTTCTTATTAATCATCGATGTTTTCTTGTAGACTTATCGCCTACATGTTGGTCAATTAACGTGGTTGACTTCCGGACTAGAAATAGAATGGGGTTCCTTGAGGTCGTAAGTGTATGATCCGTGAGGGGATGAGCCATCTAGCCCGTGGTGATGCTTTTGTGGTCTAAACATCCCTTAGGGAGGACCACAACCTTAGTTGGATGTTGTATCTTCGGAAACGTAAGTGCATGATCCAGATGGCGACGAGAAATTGGATGCCTAAGGGGATGCTTACGTGGGCCTAAACATCCCTCCGGGAGGGTTCGCAACAATTCCATTTGAATAGTTAGATGCTTGCTTGGATGTTACGTGTTTGGATGTGTTTGCATGTGCAGTGGTGGTGAAACCTGATACCATCCCGGCGATTGCATATCATTTAATCTAAAACAACTTTCATTCTGCTCACTTACTTTCCTACAATTGGTTTCATTAACCTCAACCGAATCAATTGTTCTAAATATTAGTCTCACTTGAGCTAGATTTGACTGAAAAAGATTCTTAAAAATGTTGTCCTTTGGGATTCGATCCTTAAATATACTGCGATAAGACCCGTCAGCTTGCGGGTGGTATTACTGCACAAGGTTTTGGTAAAATCTCAGGGATTTCAACCCCGAGTGAATTTGTTAGTGTGATATTTTCCAAGTCAAATTTTGGTGCCGTTGTCGGGGACAACAAAATTAGTTAGTCAAATCTAGTTCTTTTAAGGCTAATCTAGGATTTTACTTTTTCTTTTTGAAACCATTGATCATCTACTTGAATTTCACTCTACTCCATCAATTTTACTTCAGATCTGTTCATTTCAGGTACCCCTAACATTGGTGTATGCACCGTTTGAACAGTTTCGGACTCACTGCCAACTTTGATCTTGAAATAGATAAAACCTTTCATCGTCAAAACAGAGAGAACCTAGCAAGGATGGCTCAATATGAGGAAATGGCCCAAAAGGTGGCTCAAGCCATCAATGCATAGAGAGAAAGGCTCATGCAAGAAGCCAGAGTCGCAGTTCAAGAAGAAATCCTAGCAGCGCAAGCAGCCGAACTGCAAAAAAATCTTAGGGAGTTCTCAATTCTGAAAGTTGTCGATGTTCATCACCCAGTTCAACCTCCTCCTATCCATGCTCCCAACTTTGAGATACGAGCACAATGGATTACCTTACTGTAAAATAACCCATTATATGGTAAACAAGGAGAAGATAGTCAAGAACATCTTCTGAGATTCATCAATCTATGTTCTATGACGAAGAAAAATGGAGTATCTGATGATGCCATCTGACTCCGCCTCTTCAAGTACTCTCTTGCTGATAGAACCATAAGTTGGTACAACTCCTTGCAATGTGAACCCAACACCACTTGGGAATAACTTCAAAATGTTTTTCTAGAAAAATTCTATCCTCCTTCTCTCACTTATGAAATTAGGGG
The DNA here is from genome assembly GCA_963693085.1 of Alisma plantago-aquatica. NCBI lineage: Eukaryota > Viridiplantae > Streptophyta > Magnoliopsida > Alismatales > Alismataceae > Alisma > Alisma plantago-aquatica. The sequence goes on from OY856415.1 coordinate 186,561,896, forward strand.
ACGAATAACAATGTTCACTTAAGCCCCTGGGGAAACCCTTGCTGAAGCATGGGAAAGATATAAGGAGATTCTATGCAAGTGTCCACACCATGGCATTCTCAAGAATAAACTCATCGAGATCTTCTATAGGGGTGTGGATGACGATATCGAGAGATTCTTAGATTCCTCATCTGGAGGAAACTTCATGCGTCAAAGTTATGACAGCGCATGGAAGGTTGTCACCCTTGGAGCTGAAAATCAAGCTAATTGGGGTAGATCTGTAGGTAAAGGAGTGTTGAACGTAGCTATAGCTAAAGCTACTCCCGAGTTCAAGTCTATCACAGAAATCCTTAAACTCTTAGTTGTAAAGAAAGACCATATTGAATCATCCCTTGCTGCTTTTGAAAGAAGACATTCACCGCTTCAACGACAAGAACAGATCAAGTCAGCTTCATTGTTCTGTGAAGCATGTAAAGGTACTGATCATTCCACTTTAGCATGCAATGTTCTCTACGATGTTGTTCTAAGCAACGCATGTGGCCAAAGAGATAATAGTCAAATGGAAAATATTAATGTTGTCAACACCATCCCTGGTCAAGGATATTACAATCCAAATTCAAATAGGAACCATCCTGGTTTTCAATATGGAAATCCTTCAGGAGTAGAAAATTCACGACAACTTGGTTCAAACAATCAACCACGAGACTCACCAGGATTCCAGTATAACCAACAACAAAATTTCAGGAATTAAGGAAACTTTAGGGGCAACTTTCAGAATAGGAACTACAACCAGTAATCGAAACAATTCTCAATTCTAGAATCCCAACCAAGTCCCCTACCAACAACAACATGGGCAACAAGCCAGCCCCGTCTCTTCTGATGGCAAGCTATCATCCATTGAGAATATGTTACAGTTGCAATAAACATTGATAGCTAGCCAGTAAACTATGATAGCTAACCAGCAAGCCCATCAGAAGGCTATTGAATCTCAATTAGCTCAACTTGCAGCTAGCATGAAGCCGCCTGCTGGAACCTTTGTTGGCCAACCCGTGAACAATCCAAAGCACCCAGAGAAACTGAAGGTTGTAACCATCAGGTCTGGAAAAGACTATTTAGATCCCCCTGTCAAGTCACCAGTGGTTATTACAGATGAAGATGACTCTGTGGCTATCCAAGACTCTACAACATCAGAGTCTCAGCCAAAAGGGGCAGTAACTACTGATAAGACAGATGAGGAAAGTTCTGAAGAGCCTACCATTACCGAAAAAGAAACGTCAGAGTCAGAAGTACTAGTGTACAAGCCTCGTATACCTTTCCCAGCTCGTTTAAGGCAGACAAATCTTGACACTTGATTCAACAAGTTCAAAGAAGCCATGAAGAAACTTCATGTTGATATACCCTTCCTAGATGCGCTAGCTAAAATACGAGCATGCAAAAAGTACTTAAAGTCTCTCCTCACAAGGAAATATTTAACTGAAGAATATGAGACAGTCAAGTTAGCAACAACTACTTTAGACATCATCCTGAGCAAGATGCCTAAGAAGCAGAAAGATCCAGGAACTTTTGGGATCTCTTGCCATATCGGTGATTCTTCTTGTAGGAAGGGACTAGCTGATCTTGGTGCTAGCATTTCGATCATGCCACTTAGCCTTTGCAAGAGGCTAGGATTTTTAGAATTTCTTCTTACTGGCATGACTATGCAACTTGCAGACAATTTGATAAAACGTCCATTAGGAATTCTCGAAGATGTCCCGGTCAAGGTTGGAAAGGACACATACATTCCGTGTGACTTTATTATCATGGACATAAAGGAAGACACGAGATACCCGCTCATATTTGGACGTCCATTCCTCACCACTGCAAGAGCTATGATTGACGTTGAAGCAGGAACTTTGCTACTCCGATTAGGTAAGGAAACTCTTGAATTCAAGGTTTTCGAAAGCATGCGAAGACCAAGCATGTAAGAGGAAGTCTACTTGATTGAGTGCGTAGAGAAGATGTCACTCCTCATGCATGAGGATTATGAACAAGAAGATCCTTTAGGGATGACTCTTACTAATCTGAATGCAGAAAGATCAGATGACGAACGAGTGAAAAGTTGTGTTTTCCACCTCGATGTTGCTAAAGAAGATCCTGAAGCTAAGGTTGAGGAACTAAAAGTAGTTGACGTTACTGAAGAAGCATGTGAAATGCCACAAGCTCCTGAAATGAAACCCCTACCGGAAGGATTGAAATATGTGTTTCTAGATGAACTCAAGGTCTGTCTCGTCATCATAAATTCATATCTAACGGCGGAACAAGAAGATAAACTTTTGAAGGAATTGAAGAAAAGCAATCGGCTACAAGATAACCGACCTCACTAGGGTTAGTCAAGCGTTGTGCATGCACAAAATCCCCATGATGGAAGATCACAAGCCAACTATTGAACATCAATGCAAATTGAATCCAAATATGAAGGAAGTAGTCCGTCATGAAGTCGTTAAACTGCTCATTGCTGGGATAATCTATCCGATATCGGATTCACCATTGGTGAGTCCCGTGCATGTGGTCCCAAAGAAAGGTAGAACTACTGTGATACGAAATGAAAATGATGAACTCATACCCACTTGAACAGTTACAGAATGGAGGATGTGCATTGATTACAGGAAGTTAAACAAGGCAACTCGAAAGGATCATTTTCCGATGCCATTTCTTGATCAAGTCTTAGAAAGATTGGCTCATCAAGAGTACTTCTGTTACCTCGATGGTTACTCTAGATTCTATCAAATACCCATACATCTGGATGACCAAGAGAAAACAACCTTTACCTGCCCATTCAGAACATACACATTTAGAAGGATGTCGTTCGGCCTCTACAATGCGCCTGCAACTTTCCAGCGTTGCATGGCAGTCATATTTGCTGGTCTCACTAAAACAATTATGGAAGTTTTTATGGATGATTGTTCTGTGTACGGAGATTCATTCGACCCATGCCTAAAACACCTCTCCTTTGTCCTCAAATGGTGTGAAGAAGCACAACTTGTGTTAAATTGGGAGAAGTGTCACTTTATGGTAAAGGAAGGCATTGTCCTCGGCCATAGGGTCAGTAATCAAGGAATTGAAGTAGAAAAGGCCAAGATCAAAGTAATTTCCAAGCTCTAGATCCCAACGAATGTAAAGAAGGTTCGTGCATTCCTAGATCATGCGGGCTTTTTACCGACGGTTTATAAAGGATTTCTCAAAGATAACCAAGTCAATGACAAATTTGCTACTAAAGGATGTTGAATTCAATTTTGACAAAGAATGTGTTAAAGTTTCAACAAACTGAAACATGCCCTTACGACAACACCCATCATTAGAGCTCCTGATTGGGATCACCCATTTGAAATTATGTGTGATGCAAGTGACTATGTTGTGGGAGCTATCTTGGGCCAATATATAGAAAAGAAACACTATGTGATCTATTATGCATCGACGACACTTGACAAAACTCTGAGGAATTATGCCACTACCGAAAAAGAACTTCTGGCAGTCGTGTATGCCTTTGACAAGTTCAAATCCTACCTAATTGGTTCGAAGGTCATCGTCTACACAGATCATGCTTCTATCTGTTACCTTCTGGCAAAGAAATATGCAAAACCTAGACTAATTGGATGGATTCTCCTCTTGCAAGAATTTGATCTAGAGATAAGAGATAAAAAGGGTACAGAGAATGTTGTATAAGACCACCTCAGTCGTATCCACACTCTGGATATAGAGAAGATTCCGATTAATTATTCCCTTCTAGATGACCAACTAATGAAGGTCTCAGAAGCCACAGTATGGTACTCAGATTATGTGAACTACCTTGTTACTGGGGTTATCCATCCTGAATGCACCGGAAATGCACAAAAGAAATTTATGCATGATGTGAAACAGTACTACTGGGATGAGTTGTACCTTTTCAAACTATGTGTTGATGGTCTATACAGACGGTGTATTGATGAGGAAGAAGCTCAACTTATCTTGGAGCAATGTCACTCAGGACCAGTTGGAGGACATATGAGCTCTAAAAAGACTGCCTTGAAGGTTTTGCAATGTGGATTCTTTTGGCCAACCATATCCAAAGATTCCCATGACTTTGTCTAATCATGTGACAAATGTCAAAGATCGGGCAACATAACAAAGAGAGATGAGATGCCACTGAACCTTTGGCAAGAAGTAGAGATATTTGATGTTTGGGGGGTGGACTGCATGGGTCCATTCCCATCTTCTCGTGGATTTTATACATCCTAGTGGCGGTGGAATACGTCTCAAAATGGGTTGAAGCCATACCAATCGTCACTAGTGATTCCAAACATGTCATCAAGATGTTCAAAGATATCATTTTCCCTCGATTCGGAGTTCCACACACTGTGATTTCCGACGGAGGTTCTCATTTCCTAGAAAGAAGCTTTGAAGCATTGCTGAGGAAATATGGTGTAACTCACAAAGTAGCCTCACCCTACCATCCACAAACTAGTTGTCAGGTAGAGATTTCTAACCGTCAACTCAAGGCTATTTTGGAAAAGACTGTAGGCCGCAATCGGAAAGATTGGTTAGTAAAAATCAATGACGCCTTGTGGGCCTACCAAAATGCTTTTAAAACTCCCCTTGGGACTACACCTTTTTCACTAATCTATGAAAAGTCATGCCACCTACCGATAGAATTGGAACATAAGGCATGGTGGACAATAAATCAACCGAATTATTATATGAAAGAAGCAGGCCAAGCCAGGATTCTGCAACTCCAGGAGTTGTAAGAACTCCGAATGACAGCTTATGAGAATGCTAGAATCTATAAAGAACGCACAAAGTTGTGGCACGATGGTCATCTCAAGAGGAAGGACATTCAAATGGGAGACCAAGTTCTTCTGTTCAACTCAAAACTAAGGTTATTCCCAGGAAAACTCCATTCCCACTAGTCAGGACCTTACATCGTCAAGAGCATCTCCCTACATGGTGTTTTTTCTTTATGGAGTGTAAAGTCAGGCGAATTCATGGCAAATGGTCAACGATTGAAGAGATATTTCAGCTCTGCCGATACAGGCTCTGAAACGATGATGGATCTCACCAATCCAACATATCCACCGTAGAAGTTGAAGGAATCAAGTCAAGCCATCGACGTAAAACAAAGGCGCTTGTCGAGAGGCAACCCGATTAATAAATTTGTTTTTCGTTTTAATTAGAAATTTATCTTAATTTTGATTTTACTTTTCTTTTTAAGATAATTTTGTACCAAATAAAAATCTCATCATGAGATGCTATCTTGAGTTCTTATTGGTCTTCATTTTTGAGATTTTCAGATGAAGGATGAACACTAATTAGAACACAACCACATCTGGTGGTCTAACTGGCATGAATTTTCCCCTCCATCTCGGATTTAGAGTTTGCTCGGGACGAGTAAATTTCTAAGTTCAGGGTGGAGGGTGGGTGGTATTTATTTCACTCTCCACCTACACCCATCCTTTCCTGACTAAAGATTTCACCGCAGCATTTTTGACCAAAATTTTCAAGTTTTTCAAAAAATTTAAAAAAAATTCAAAGAATCTGAACATATACTTGATAACGTTTCGACTGCTATGCATTTTGTATCATTATACCTTCCTTATCCGAAGTAGATCCTCAAAAGGACCTTCTTCTGAAAACTAACCTTTTGATTGAAATCATCTTGTGAAGCTTATGAATCCTAACATCATGATCTTTATGTAAGAATGGCAAGCGTCTGTCGAACTGATAAGGATCAAACACATCGTACTTCCTAACTGACTAGTGGAAAAACAACATGGAATCCCCATCAGATCCTCATTAAATTATTATCTGAGTAGAGTACGATAAAGAGAACAACTCAGTGCATAGAATTGTAAATCAAGTTGCATTCTGATCTTAACTCTCTTCTACACTTCTTCTATCATCTTTGTACCCCTCCATCCATCAAAAATATCCAATAATAGTGTCAAACCCTACATTCGAGGTGGCACGCCACTTCCCTCTACATTCGCTTCTTCCATACCCCTCACAAACTAATAGGGGTGTACCACCAAGAAAAGATGACAAAGCGCACACAAAAATAAATGCAATCTCGAGTCGAATAGAGGAGAGATTCACACAAAAAAATCAATAAATGAAATTGCAAATAATATAATAAAAATATCTAGTCGAATAGAGGAGAGATTTATTTCTTCCTTCCATACCTCCCTTCACTCCCTTTTCTACCTAAAGGCACAAATAAATGCCTCCACCACCCTGAAATACACCAGTGTCAGATCAGATGCACACTTGTTGTACTGTGGGTATCTCTGGACTCCTACAAAACTCTTTGACATGCTTGTTGTTAGAAAAAGTGAGGAGGAAGTGAAGTTGGAAAGAAAACTTAGGAACGAAGATATGGTAAGATGTGTTCAGCGGTCTCAGGAAGTTGAGACACTTAGTCATACTAAGCAAAAAGAAAAAAACAATCGTGATGTGAAGAGGAGGCAATCACATGATCATAAAGTACTCATTTGGTGACTGTTTCCGATTTTGTGTTACTCGAGGATGAGCAACGATTAAGTTCAAGGTGTTTTGATGAATGCATATTCATCATGATTTCCAGACACCTTTTTGGAACCAATTTGATTCAATACATCCAATATCATTTACTTATTCTCACAATATATAAAATTACTTAATCGGTTCAATTATCAAGAATATTAACTACATTTATATTGATTTTGTGCAGGTCTTGATGAGGTTCAATCATCATATGGAATTCATTCAAAGATCCTCTCAACTTTGGTCTTCACCTAACAGTTTCACCTAACAGTTTCCCCAAACGATTTGTCCTAGTGGTCTACGCATTCAGTTTTGACCTCTTGGTCTTAGCCTTTCACCCACACGGTCCCCCTTCCATCATTCCCCCTTATACGATCTCAAAACTCATGAGGCCAAACGTTCTCAAGACCGGTTGAAACCCATCGGTCTTCGAGACCGTTTAGACAACGAAACCGTTTGAACAACAAAAATTGTTTGATGGCCATCGGTCCTCAAGACCATTTGGACAAAGAAGATCCAAGATCATTTGGATGAAGATCGTTCGGGACACGCAAGCAAACACCATTTGGTCCCAAGACCGTTTGGAGTCATTCGGTCCCAAGACCGTTTGGAGCCATACGGTCCCCGTTTGCCCTCAAGACCATATGATCACTAAAGACCATTTGAAGCCAGTAAGAGGAGACTGGTTGCTGACTAACGGTTTCAAGACCAATTGGTGCCATATGGTCTCAAGACCGATAGGCCAGTCATTCCCAAGACCGTTTGGTCATTCAATCGATCTGCAAGACCGTTTGCATGTCAAATGGTCTCCAAGACCGTTTACTCCAAACTGTTCAACCAGACTGTTTGCTCCAAATTATTTGGAGCACGTTCATGCAGAAAATGTGAAGACCCCATCTGAGCCTATAAATAGTGTTGGTATGTATGCCCTGAGAGCCAATCATGGGATGATTGGTGGGATACATTAAGATTGATTTGATAAACAACAAAGGCAAGATTCCAATTCTTTCTGGTTCAGTCATATGAGATAGTGATAGAACAGATTGAATGTCTAGAGAATGACAGTACTCAATGACGTATGCCTTCAGGTTCATGACCTAAATGATGAGATCATACGGATGCGAAGAGTTTTACATTCTTTTTATGTCCCTAGTCAGATGTCATTGTGGAAGGTAGATAGACAGCAATGACACACAAGACTAGATTGTGGTGTTGGTTGATGACAGAATCTCATTAGTCATGATATAGAGATATCAAACCAAACACATAGGTACTTGTTAGAGAACAAGTGTACCGGACAGACCCACCGTGAGTTTGACACATGGAACCATGACATGGTAGTCACAGTCAGTACTCACAGTGATGGTGGTGAGTGTGATTCTTTGACCTGAAATCACTACACTCAACACATGTCGTTGGGAACACTTTGACATCATCAAACGTAGTCCTGAAACACGGGTTGTTATAAAGGTGATGATTGGGTGGCTTTGACACATGGGGCTTTTGAGGGGTGAGTGATAGATATGGGATTTGTCCCTCCTGAAGGAGTTTGATATCCATGGCCACTTGATGAGTAGGATTGAGAAAGGTGTGCAAGCATGTGTGAATCAGTATGTGATATTGATGTCATACATATCTCTTCCAGTCTACTCTGAGATCAAGAAAGTGAATGAACGTTGACAGGATGACTATTCCATGCCTCGAGTTCATTCGGGATATCAGTGACAAAGGAATTATACATTCGATGTAACACCATTCACAGATTGTAGGATTGAAAGTTGTTCTCCAACTTTCTACTTTCACTTGGGTAGCACTGATGTGTGACTAGGCACCACTCTTTGCTTGTGAAGGCATAAGTGTTATGGACTTTCACTGCCAACGTGAAATGGACCTGCAGGGTCACACACATAGGATTTAACCTGACAGAGGAGTTTTGTCCACAAGCAATGTTTAGATTGATTACTAAAGGAGTTTAGTAGTTCAATTAAACACTCAATTAATTGATAGCTCAATATCATAATGTTCAAGGTGTTGGACATATTGATTGGAGTATCAGATTGATTGAAATCGCAATTGACTGATTCTGCACAACCTGTACTCCCACCCGATCGGCTCATGTGATGAACCGGTCGGCTGAGGTTGTTGAACCGGTTGGCTCAAGTGTTGAGCCGATCGGCTCAAGATCAGGGTGAACCGATTGCTTCAAGTGATGAAACGATCGATTTAATTGGTGCAACCGAGCAAGTTGGGAAAGTAGGATTGGCGAGAATTTTCCTTTCGATTCAATTACCCAATTTGATTGGGAAATAGGATTGGTATTCGATACCAATTAGAAACAAAAGAAGGAAAGTCAATCGGGAACCGACCAGGACCACCAACCGACCGGTTCACTTGTGAACTGACCGTTTCAGGTCCCCAACCGACCGTTTCAGTTGTGAAATGATCGGTTCATGTTGCGAGTTGGTTGCTTTTGTAGAAAATCTCAAACCCTTCTACTCCTGCTTTTAGTCCCGCATTTCTCGGGATAGAGAACCCTGTCCCATGACCCTCCTATATATAGGGGTATTGGGAGCTTCTCAAAGGACAACTCAGTGCAACCAATTGCTCTGTAAAGTTGTCATTCTCTTTGGTTTTGGTAACCGAGAGAGAGCCCGAGCAAGTGCTACCTGCAAAGGGAGGTGCAGCAAGGGAAGGACAACTGCAGTTGCAACTGGCAGTAGGAGAGTGTGTTGGTGACTAGTACGTCAACAAGAGGGTGTGACTCCTTCCACTTCCTTGTGGGACAAGGAGTGTGGAGTTTCAGGTGGTCCATGTAGACTACTTCATAGGAGGGAGGTTTCTGCCGCTTAGGAGGACAACCTTCAATCATGTTAGTCCCAGTGCGACCAGGAGCTGCACAGACACCGTCAAAGACCGGTGGTGAAGACCGCACAAGCCGCGACGTATTGTCACCGAGCAAGCCTCGGGACAAGGTATGATTCCACAAACCATCCTTTCCTATTATATAGACGTTGACGCGTTTCCTTGTTCCGGGTTTAGGGGAGAAAATTTTTATTTCTGCTGCCTTCTCTGCCTCCCCTAAAACCCAACAGTGGTATCAGAGCCAAGTCAACTACTCTATATTTTAGGAATATCGATATGATCGATTTTGGTTTGCCGCCTTTATTTATTGCATACGATGCGAATAAAATTGGCTTTATGAATGTCCATACCTAAATCCACAAATCCCAAATCATATATGATATGTATTATTAATGCACTCGATACGCTTCGCCCTTAAACAAGTTTTGTGGTGGATGTATAGTGTGGTTATGGCCAATAAACCCTATCTGTGATTGGTTGTATGTGGTTGCTTGCATCTCGGTCTACGCACCAATCTTCCCTATCTCCTATTCCTGATGTAACTCAAAATAATTCGAGATTCTTTCCTACCTTTGCTCCCCCCGAATGTAACTCAGGGTTTCTCCTTTTATACAATGTAAAATAGGATAGATTTTTATTTCCTGTTATGTCAAAGAACGAAGGACATCGAGACGACAGCTGAAACAATCGGTTCAAGGCGTGAACCGATCGGTTGATGTTCCAGACGATCGATTCAAGGAGTGAACCGATCGTTTGATGGCCGGTTCGAGGAGTGAGACGAGCGGGTGGCGACCATGATGAGATGCACGACGTCCAGGGGAACCGATCGGTTGGAGGAGCCAACCGATCGGCTAGTGGCACCCAAACGAACGGGCCAGAACGAGCAAGTCATTCATGTGATGAGTTGATCTACTTGGAAGGCAAAGCACATAGTTCATCGTGTACATGTTGTATGTGATGTAGACCTAGATGACCGTGATTCCTCTTGGCTCGAGGAATCACATTAGGATGGCCATAATTATCGCTTTTATCATTTTGCATGTTTACTGTGGGATATAGCTTGTATATGATACGTACTATGCATTGTGGTGATTGGATATGTATATGTATATAAAACCAAATCCCTCATTAAATATTAAGTTTTATATGCCTTCCAAATGCGACACACGTGAAAAGCTTGATCGACCAAGTGTGGGCACGCCCTAGCGTGGTGTACCATCTATCTCATGGAAGCGTGAAGGATGAATGTGTGGGTCTGCCCTAGCAGGGTGCATATTCATCATGTTTGCTTTGGGTCAGACTTAACAAGGTGATCTAGATGGGATCTAGTACCTTGAGGCATGGAGATGATCATGGCAAGGAGTTGCATATGACATCTTATCAAGAGTTGCATATGATGCAATTGGCAAAAGCTGCCTACTTGAGAGATCTATGTTGTGGGTGACAGCCCTAGCTGGTCCATGACTTAGAGGATTTCAGGATCTTTCCCACTAGAAGGTTGTACGCTGCAATCTTCCAAATTGATGGTGAGGGCGATCAATTTGAACTAAAATAGTGGGAGCGATAATCAACTAAAGGCCTAATTATATCGTCAAATTTTCAAATCAATCAAACAAGTCAAAAATGAGTTTTTGGACTAAAATTGCAAATTTCCTTTTGTAGTACAAATGACGACAAACAACAATCACTTTTCTTTGTGATCGGTCCTTGAAAAGGACAAGCTAAATGGGACAAACTTCCACGACTAGTATCGGACATTGAGAATTGTTCTCACTCAAGAGCGTAAGCTCTATGTCCTGGATACTCCAATTCTAGAGGAACCCGCTCCTAATGCACCAAAGGCAGAAAGGGATGCTTACAAGAAGCATTCTGATGATGCCATTGATGCAAAGTGCTTGATGTTGTGTTCTATGAACCATGAGTTGCAGAGACAGCATGAGAACATGGGTGTCATTGAGATGATTCAACAACTCAGGAACATGAATGAAGATCAGGCACGACAAGAGAGATACAATGTCTCAAGGGCACTATTCAAGTGCGTCATGACAGAAGGATATCCAGTTGGTCCTCACACACTCAAGATGATTGGGTATGTGGAGAACCTACAGAGATTGGGATTTCCACCGAGCCAAGAGTTGGCTACTGACGTGATACTGCAATCGTTTCCAGAATCTTACAGTCAGTTTGTGATGAACTACAACATGAACAACTTTGATAGGCCACTGTCAGAGTTGTTGGGCATGTTGAGGACAGCTGAGATACAGATGAAGAAGGACAAGCCTAAGCCTGTGATGGTGATCACAAGCAAAAAAGGCAAGTCTAAGAGCAAGGGCAAGGGCAAAGCTAAGAAAGGTTCTGATGCTAGTCAGGAGTCCAAGCCATCTTCAGCTCTCAAGGTCAAGGGAGGCGTGACCAAGAAAGGAAATTGCCACCATTGTCAAAATCCAGGACATTGGAAAAGGAATTGTCCTCTCTATCTGAAAGAACAAAAGAAGAAGGAGGCTACAGACGTCTCTACTTAAAGGTGTCATGAAAGTAAACTTGTAACACTTTTTGAGATATATGATACCAAGATGTAAAGTGTAAAGCAATCATAATTGGGGCAAGTGTTGCCGCCATAGATAGGAGTACTTTAGTTTCTTTTCGGCCTATAAGGCATGTAATACAGTTATGAACTGCTATTTAATTTTTGCCAATAGATAGAAACACTTTATTTTGCATACTGTATGACAATGATGGCAATTAATAAAGTTGATGTTTCAATCTTAAAGATATGATCTTTGTGACAATGCCTTATTTATCTTGTGGTATTTGATATGCATAAGATAAAATGATACCTAAAAGTTATAGATAACTCAAACAGTGTTTAACTGAACTACTAAACTCCTTTAGCAATCAATCTAAACATTGTTTGTGGACAAAACTCCTCTTCCAGGTTAAATCCTATGTGTGTGACCCTACAGGTCCATTTCACGTTGGTAGTAAAAGTCCATAACACTTATGACTTCACAAGCAAAGAGCGGTGCCTAGTCACACATCAGTGCTACCCAAGTGAAAGTAGAAAGTTGGAGAACAACTTTCAATCCTACAATCCGTGAATGGTGTTACAGTGAATGTATAATTCCTTTGTCACTGATATCCCGAATGAACTCGAGGCATGGAACAGTCATCATGTCAACGTTCATTGACTTTCTTGATCTCAGAGTAGATTGGAAGAGATATGTATGACATCAATATCACATACTAATTCACACATGCGTGCACACTCCTATTTCAATCCTACTCATCAAGTGGCCTTGGATATCAAACTCCCTCAGGAGAGACAAATCCCATATCTATCACTCACCCTTCAAAAGCCCCATTTGTCAAAGCCACCCAATCATCACCTTTATAACAACCCATGTTTTAGGACTGCATTTGATGATGTCAAAGTGTGCCCAATGACATGTGTTGAGTGTAGTGATTTCAGGTCAAAGAATCACACTCACCACCATCATTGTGAGTATTGACTGTGACTACCATGTCATGGTTCCATGTGTCAAACTCACGGTGGGTCTGTCCAGTACACTTTTTCTCTAACAAGTACCTATGTGTTTGGTTTGATATCTCTATATCATGACTAATGAGATTCTGTCATCAACCAACACTACAATCTAGTCTTGTGTGTCATTGTTGTCTATCTATATTCCACAATGACATCCGACTAAGGACATAATGAGAATGTACAAACTCTTAGCATATGTATGATCTTATCGTTCAGGTCCTTAACCTGAAAGCATACGTCATTGAGTAATGTCATTCTCTAGAGTTCTATCACTATCTCATATGACTGAACCAGAAAGAATTGGAAGCTTGCCTTTGATGTTTATCAAATCAATCTTAATGTATCCCATCAATCATCCCATGATTGGCTCTCAGGGCATACATACCAACAGACTCCCACTTGCACTGCGAGCCAATCACCCATGAATCATATTCATAGTGATCTTCAAACATGTCCCACATGTTACTGTGCTCTAGTGCCAACATAGTGAGTTATGGCAACACCTTGCCAAAGTCAGTTTAAATTGCATGTCTCTCATCTCTTCATTGTACGTCACACGTATGAGATGGAGTTGTCGTAATATGTGATCTAGTATTCCTTTGCTAACCTTTAGCCACATTGCATGATCAAGGATTCCATACTTGTCATCAATGAGCGGAATATCTATAAGTTCATCTCATGAACTTCCAGATCCATATAGTATCCACTGTTGTTCTCTAACACATAGATACTCGACATTTCCTTTTAAATGGTTTTATTGGAACACTTCCAATTATCAACAAACTTTCACTTTTATATATCATATATATATTTTGCGATTAATTTTCAGTCCTTTCAGAAGTTCGCATCAATGTAACTCTTTACATTGAACTCTTCCTTATCTCCATAGAACTAGTACTTCTCAAGTACTTATCAAGTTCTCATGGTATTCCAGCAACCCTTACTGGAAGCAGACAGACATCCACTCGTCATGTCCCACATACGAGTTATCATCACATCATATTGCCATGTCATACATACAAGATGATGAATGCATTTTGTTCTTGACATGCAAGATAATGGGACGATTACATACATGATAGATCCATATCTATTCTTAGTGTTCCCATTCTTCATAAGAATTGGACACTTGTCCTTAGAATACTAACTCCATGTAATATGGACAAGTTTTCTCCCACTGAATCTGTGCATACTGAACCCTTCAGTACAGATTGCCAATGTATGCTTTCTCTTTTCAGGTCAAGAGGTTTTCGAGAACTATCTCTATATATCTCTATTCCTATCACATAGGAAACATCTCTATCTTCCTTAAAGATAATTTCCACTTTTGGATTTCCATTCTAGAACATTTCCATTTCACATCAACATGTGGAATGTAGATACTCTCTCACTAAATCACAGATCCCTTCTTTATCTTTAACATATCAGTCAATCCCTTTGACTATATCATCAAAGTAAAGATCCAATTCTGAGTTGCTTGTACTCAATCAATCATATTGATTATTCCATTGTAACTTATAGACTTCATTTGCATTAGTGGATTCATAAACCTTATAGGTTGTGTCACGTACACATCCTTATTTTATTCCTCATAGGAATGTGGTTTTAGTATCCATATGCCAAATGTCTTAGTCATTAAGTTGCAATCAATAAGCATCATCCTTCTCAAATGTTATCCATGTATCTTAACTTTTATGATTCATTTGCACTTATGGATTTCATCCAATGGGTGCTACCATCAAGGTCATACCTTATGGTTCACATGGATGTCATTTAGGATGTAATGGTCATAAACCATAACTCAAAATTCGGTTCCTCATATTCATCTAGATAGTTGACTCATCACATGAGCAACTCATCACTTAGATAATTGAGGGGTATCTGTTAAGAATGTAAGAACTCACAACCCTTGTGATTCTTAATTTCTTTTATTAGTGTGGGGTATTCTTTTATTAAGAAGAATTCAGTTATTCGATAATCATTCTCTAACTCTTTTGATTATGATTCCTTCTTGATTTAGACATCACCATGCCTTAATCATGAGTTCACGATGATACATTATCATAATCACTCATAAGGATCTCAAACATTTGGTCCAAGTATTTCATTCATTGATCTCATCAAGAATTAACATTTTACCAAATTTGCACTTCATTTATGATAACCTTGAACACTTCAAGATATTCATGTTGGTATTTCTCTAAACACCATTTGAAGTATTAGCATTTATTCCGATAGGCATGTAAATACATCACATGTATTATACCTAATAGGATAATCTTTCTCCCACTACCATTAGTGAGGATTGATTAATCATGTCCAAGATATTCATGTCTCTTACTGGTTCTCTAACCAATAGAGTCTAGATTTATCCATCACATGGAAACTAGAAATGAATTTGTCATGATTAATGCTGATTGTTTGAGTTATCACTTTCAGGTATCATTTTATCTTATGCATATCAAATACCACAAGATAAACAAGGCATTGCCACAAAGATCATATCTTTAGAAATTGAAACATCTCTTTTTTGATTGCCATCATTGTCATACAATATGCAAAATAAGGTGTTCCTATCTATTGGAAAATATGAAATAGTAGTTCATAACTGTATTACATGCCTTTTAGGCTGAAAAGAAACTAAAGTACTCCTATCTATGGAGGCAACACTTGCCCCATTTATTGAGTGCTTTACACTTTACATCTTGGTATCATATACCTCAAAAAGTGTTACAAGTTTACTTTCATGACACCTTTAAGGAGAGACATTTGTCGCCTCCTTCTTCTTTTGTTCTTCCAGATAGAGAGGAAAATTCCATTTCCAATGTCCTGGCTTTTGACAATGGTGGCAATTTCCTTTCTTGGTCACGCCTCCCTTGGCCTTGAGAGCTGAAGACAACTTGGGGTCCTGGCTAGCATCAGAACCTTTCTTAGCTTTGCCCTTGCCCTTGCGCTTGGACTTGCCTTTCTTGTTTGTGATCACCATCACAGACTTAGGCTTGTCTTTCTTCATCTGTGTCTCGGCTGTCCTCAACATGCCCAACAACTCTGACAGTGGCCTATCAAAGTTGTTCATGTTGTAGTTCATCACAAACTGACTGTAGGATTCTGGCAGCGATTGCAGTATCACGTCAGTAGCCAACTCTTAGCTCAGTGGAAATCCCAGTCTTTGCAGGTTCTCCACATACCCAATTATCTTGAGTGTGTGAGGACCAACTGGATCTCCTTCTATCATGACGCACTTGAACAATGCCCTTGAGACATCGTTTCTCTCTTACCGTGTTTGATCTTCATACATGTTCCTGAGATGTTGAATCATCTCAATGACACCCATGTTCTCTTGTTGTCTCTACAACTCGTGGTTCATGGAGAACAACATCAAGCACTTTGCATCAATGGCATCATCAGAATGCTTTTTGTAAGCATCCCTTTCTGCCTTTGGTGCATTAGGAACAGGTTCCTCTGGAGTTGGGGTATCCAGGATATAGAGCTTTCGCTCTTGGGTGAGAAAAATTCTCAATGTCCTATACCAGTCGTGGAAGTTTGTCCCATTTAGCTTGTCCTTTTCAAGGACCGATCGCAAAGAAAAGTGATTGTTGTTTGTTGTCATTTGTACTACAAAAGGAAATATGCAATTTTAGTCCAAAAACTCATTTTTGACTTATTAGATTGATTTGAAAAGTTGATGATATAATTAGGCCTTTAATTAATTATCACTCCCACTATTTTAGTTCAAATTGATAGCCCTCACCATCAATTCGAAAGATTGCAGCGTACAACCTTGTAGTGGGCAAGATCCTAAAATCCTCTAAGTCATGGACCAGCTAGGGCTGTCACCCACAACTTAGATCTCTCAGGTAGGCAACTCTTGCCAATTGCGTCATATGCAACTCTTGATGAATGAACATGTGCAACACCTTGCCATGAACATTCCTTGCCTCTGGTCTTAGACGCTCTAAGAATCACCAGTTAAGTCTAACCCAAAAGCCGACACGGTAAACATGCACCCTGCTTTGGAAGAACCTACATGTTTACCGTTCACACATCCACAAGATATACGGCGCACCATGCTTTGGCGTAACCTACACTTGGTCGATCGAGTTTTTCATGTGTGCTGCTAATGGAAGGCATATAAGACTTAATATTTTAATGAGGGATTTGGTTTTTATATACATATACATATCCAATCACCACAATACATAGTACGTATCATATACATGCTATATCCCACAGAAAACATGCAAAATGATAAAAGCGATGATTATGGACATCCTAATGTGATTCCTCGAGCCAAGAGGAATCATGGTCATCTAGGTCTACATCACATGCAACCTGTACAAGATGAACTCTGTGCTTTGCCTTTCTAGGTTTGATCAACTCATTACATGAATGATCGACTCGCCATCAGACTGGTCGGCTAGGTGCCACCAGCCGATCGGTTGGCTCCTCCAACCGATCGGTTCACCTGGTCGTCGTGCATCTCATCATGGCCGCCACCCGCTCATCTCGCTCCTTGAACCAGTCATCAACCGATCGGCTCACTCCTTGAACCGATAGTCTGGAACGTCAGCCGATCAGTTCATGCCTTGAACTGATCATTTCAGCTGTCGTCTCGATGTCCTCCATTCTTTGAAATAACAGGAAATAAAATTCTATCCTATTTTACATTGTAAAAGGAGAAACCTTGAGTTACATTCGAGGGGAGCAAAGGTAGGAAAGAAATCTCGAATTATTTCGAGTTACATCAGGAAAAGGAGAAGGAAGATCGGTACGCAGACTGAGATGCAAGAAACCACATACAACCATACACATATAGGGATTATTGGCCATAACCACGCTATACATCCACCACAAAACTCGTTTAAGGGTGATGCATATCGAGTGCATTAATAATACATATCATATATGTAATTTGGGATTTGTGGACTAAGGGTTGGACATGCATAAAGCCAATTTTATTCGCATCGTATGCAATAAATAAAGGCAACAAACCAAAATCGATCATATCGATAATACCTAAAGTACAGAGCAGTTGAAGTGTCTCTTATACCACTGTTGGGTTTTAGGGGAGGCAGAGAAGGCAGCGTAAACAAAAATTTTCTCCCCCAAACCCGGAACAAGGAAACGTGTCAATGTATATACAATAGGAAAGGATGGTTTGTGGAATCATACCTTGTCCCGAGGCTTGCTCGGCGACAATACCTCGCGCCTTGTGCGGTCTTCACCTCCGGTCTTAGATGCTATCTGTGCAGCTCCTGGTCGCACCGGGACTGACGACTCTTGGTCTCACTGGAACTGAAGACTCCTGGTCTCACCGGGACTGTCAGGATTGACAATTGTCCTCTGAGCGGCACAGGTCTCCCACCTCTGCAGTCGTACACACGGACCACCTGGAACTCCAATCTCCTTGTTCCACAAGGAATTGGAAGGAGTCTCACCCTCCTGTCAGCGTACTAGTCGCCAACACACTCTCCTGCCACCAATCCCAACTGTAGTTGTCTTTCCCTTGTTGTGCCTCCCTTATCAGGTAGCACTTGCTCGGGCTCTCTCTAGGTTACCAAAACCAGAGAGAACGACAACTTCACAGTGCAACTGGTTGCACTGAGTTGTACTTTGAGAAGCCCTCAATACCCCTATATAGATAGTAGGGTCATGGGACAGGGTTCTCCATCCCGGGCAATGCGGGACTAAAAGCAGGAGTAGAAGGGTTCGAGATTTTCCACAAAACAACCAACTCGCAACCTGAACCAATCATTTCACAACTGAAATGGTCAGTTGGGGACCTGAACTGGTCGGTTGACACCTCAACCGATCGGTTGGGACCCATGAGCCGATCGGTTCACTTCTGAACCGGTCGGTTAGTGGTCCTGATCAGTTCCCGATTGACTTTCCTTCTTTTGTTTCTAATTGGTATCAAATACCAATCCTTGTTCCAATCAAATTGGGCAAGTGAAACGCAAGGAAAATTCTCACCAATCCTACTTTCCCAACTTGCTCGGTTGCACCAGTTGAATTGATCATTTCAACACTTGAAGCAATCATTTCACCCTGATCATGATTCGATCGACTCACAACCTGAGCCGACCGGTTCACCAAGCTGAGCCGATCGGTTCATCTCATGAGCCGATCGGTTGGGAGTGCAGATTGTGCAGAATCAGTCAATTGAGGTTTCAATCAATCTGTTACTCCAATCAATGCATCCAACACCTTGAACATAATAATATTGAGCTATCAATTAATTGAGTGTTTAATTGAACTACTAAACTCCTTTAGCAATCAATCTAAACATTGTTTGTGGACAAAACTCCTCTTCCAGGTTAATTCCTATGTGTGTGACCCTACAAGTTCATTTCACGTTGGCAGTGAAAGTCCATAACACTTATGACTTCACAAGTAAAGAGTGGTGCCTAGTCACACATCAGTGCTACCCAAGTGAAAGTAGAAAGTTGGAGAACAACTTTCAATCCTACAATCTGTTAATGGTGTTATAGTGAATGTATAATTCCTTTGCCACTGATATCCTGAATGAACTCGAGGCATGGAACAGTCATCCTGTCAACGTTCATTCACTTTCTTGATCTCAGAGTAGATTGGAAGAGATATGTATGACATCAATATCACATACTGATTCACACATGCGTGCGCACGCCTATTTCAATCCTACTCATCAAGTGGCCTTAGATATCAAACTCCCTCAGGAGGGACAAATACCATATCTATCACTCACCCTTCAAAGCCCCATGTGTCAAAGCCACCCAATCATCACCTTTATAACAACCCATGTTTCAGGACTGCATTTGATGATGTCAAAGTGTGCCCAACGATATGTGTTGAGTGTAGTGATTTCAAGTCAAAGGATCACACTCACCACCATCATTGTGAGTACTGACTATGACTACCATGTCATGGTTCCATGTGTCAAACTCATGGTGGGTCTATCTGGTACACTTGTTCTCTAACAAGTACCTATGTGTTTGGTTTGATATCTCTATATCATGACTAATGAGATTCTGTCATCAACCAACACCACAATCTAGTCTTGTGTGTCATTGTTGTCTATCTACCTTCCACAATGACATCCGACTAGGGACATAATGAGAATGTACAAACTCTTAGCATCCTTATGATCTTATCGTTCAGGTCCTTAACCTGAAAGCATACGTCATTGAGTACTGTCATTCTCTATACATTCAATATGTTCTATCACTATCTCATATGACTGAACCAGAAAGAATTGGAGGCTTGCCTTTGATGTTTATCAAATCAATCTTAATGTATCCCATCAATCATCCCATGATTGGCTCTCAGGGCATACATACCAACAATAGTGTCCTCTGGCATGAAGAAGAGAGATTATAGCTCCACCAGGGTTTCATTGTTGAAGTCTATGGCCCATGCCATTAGGGTTCGGTCTACTATAGAATGGATGAAGATTGTCTACTATCTTGTGAGCTTCAATGATGAAATCATCTCTATCCATTCATATTAGATGTAGATATTTGATTTTCTATCATAGTCAATGACTAGTTCAAAGTTTTTGTGTCCCATCTTCACCTTGTTAACACCTGGGGGAAAGTCGTATTCATGATATTTTCCATGCCCTAGGAAGTTGTAGTGAGATGTGGTTAACATGATCGTCAAGTGTATAGTGCATGAAAGGGAAGTGGATAGTCATCATTGTGTCTGCAGTGTAGAGGAAGTTTGATTTTCCCACTTTGGTGTTTGTCTTGGTCTTATAAGCTCTGCTCAAATGTAAGAGGGTATTGTTTTGTTTTTGGAGATGTTTATTTTTACTGAGTGTGACACTTAGATGCCCTCTTGTTCTCATAGTGGGAGGCAAGAAGGTCGGCTATTGTAGTGGTAATAATGGTGCTGCCCTAATGTTTTGTTGAATCACACCCACCCGAATTCACCGTTGCGGTGTGTTAATGGTTGATTTGGTGTAGTGTAGTTGAGCAGGTTGTCAATGTTGTTGTTTCAGAAATTGAGGTTATAGTTGTCAATTCTTCCCTGAACAAGCACTAGTTGGTGTTGCTCTAGTTGTAGGCGATGTTGTGGCAGAAAACAAATTGAGTCTGTCGAGGGGGGTCTCCAATGTGGTTGGAGTGTAGTAGCTGTGGTAGCTTCTATCTTGGAGAGTTCTCTGGTCGGAGGTGCAGTAAATCTATCAAAGATGTTGCGGGTGGATGGTACTAGAGAGAAGTTAGAGCTTTCTCTCACTAGGATGTGGGTGTTGGTGTATATAAACTTGATTTCGTGAGATGTATAGACTAGGACATTCATCCATTCATGTGTTTATGGAATAGCCCTTTATTTTATGTAGTAGGACATTGTCTCATATCCCAACAATTGCGATCTCATGCAAGCATGGTATATGTAATTGAAGGACTCCACAACACAGGGGGAGAGAGAATCAAGCGTTAAGCATAGAGAACTGATTAGTAATTAAAAGAATTAAATGCATCTCTCATCAAACTCATTAATATGAGTATTTAATAGAGTATGTATATTGCATAGTGTATGTGGTTATACAGAGAGCAAATGTTCAAGAAGTACATGCAAAAGGAAACTAGATATGTTAGAGGAAAGAGAATTATTACTATTAACATCCCTAGAACTTAAGGTAGATCAAAGACGCAAAACTAGAATATCAACTTTTTGTGATTTGATGTAGTTTTGTGTTCAATGAAGACGTTTGGAAACTTGATATGTAGATTTTATGATGGGTAGTGAGAGAAAAATTTATATATGTCTTTCTCTCATGAAGTGGTAGTCTAACTTATATACTAAGTCTTGTCATGAAAAATTAAATTGTTGTCAACTCAAATTGCATTGTTGTTCTCATAAAACATAGGTGTAGCATCTCTCATATCACTTAGAAGCCAATAGATGTATACTATTTCTTGAGTTGTGTCACACATTACTGCTTATTCTATTTTAGTGGAAGAAAGAGATATAACATCATGTTTCTTGCACCTACATGAGAGTAAGGAATCACCCATATGAATGCAGAAGTTAGTGGTAAAGAATTCGATTCTTTGACATCCATCCCGAACAGCATCAGTGTATGCACACAAGTGTAGAAGGCAGAGGAGATAGTTTACTTGATAGACTTTGATGGGAACATGATCATGGGGCCGGAGGAGTTTGTCTCTTTGTTGGCACTGGAGGATGACGAAGTTGACCTAACTAGGGAACTTGAGGAGGCTTTTATTGTGTATAGCGCTACCGACGAGTTTGACATGATTACCCCTACAATTCTCCAGAAGGCACTCAAGATGCTCGACGATGATAGAAGCATCGAAAAGTGCACCGAGATGTTCTGAAGATTCGATGTCGACGGTGATGGTGTAGTGTGCTTTGAGGAATTTAGACTCATGATGATCGCATGACACTGCCACACTGTCGTCAGAGTGTATCTATTAAGTGTGATATATAGACCAAACATTCATATATTCATGTCTATACATTAGGCCTTCTAATTTATGTAATAAACCATAACTTTTGTATTGATAGGGCATCAAGGACAAAAAATATGCCCTAAGTGACTAATCATAAATAGAATAAGAAAATACTTCAATGAGTTAAAGTTGACACAATGGTGTTATGGTTGTTAGGTGTCAGCCGCAGAAACTATTATGAGGACATGCACACCATGATCAAGATCATCAATCCACAAACAACATTAATGAGAGTCCATGTCCACAAAAATATCAGGTTACTAAACACAAAATACCAAAAAATCAAGATTCTAAAGCTTCTAAGAATATTATTGACAACGATGTCGAGATGGTCAACAATGAAGTTGATTCTTAGAAATCTTATAAGGAAGCAGCCACCAAAAAACCTAATGGCATGTTATGATATCTGAATCCAACCTCCCCCAACACACTAAAGGACATAGACATAGGTGTTGAACTATTTGAGGTAGTGAAGTCAAGTAACTTCTCCTTGAGCCATTGTAGCACACCATTGCTGTCAAAAAGTAGCGGGAGTCAATATGAGATTCCACGCTCTAGTAAATAAGATTTACTCCACTTGAGTACCTTTAGAGAAGTTTAGGATCATAAATCTTTAATAAGAGTACTACATCATTTAATTTTCCAATCTAGAAGATTGTCAAGCACGTTGATAAGAGGGCCATGGATGTTTTTGGCAATTACCTATCAATCCAATCCTTGTCCCCACTATAATAGAATTTTCTAAAGACAAAGGACAAATCCCTAACCAATAGCTATGAATTCATAACGAAAACATGATGGTCGGGGTCAATCTATGACCAACGTACACTCAGTAAGAACTTGGTGGCCAATAATAGTTGGGCAAGTCCTATCCCTGACTGAAAGATATGCAAGCCTTGATCAGTCAACAAAATGTATCAGTGGTTTGTTTTGACCCATACAAATAACGTTCGCACACTTTTGACCATCTATGTTTCTAAACATATGACTTTCAATATAACTACACCATGAGAACTTGCCATTCATCATGCAAAAACAAAATGAACATTAAATTCAAATATCAATTGTATACATACAAAACATGATTCAAGCATCATACATATTGAAAAAGGTAAGATGTTTCTTACGAAATACCTTTTACATAGAACTTCATGTACATTGTATACAATATTATATTTCTTCAATTTTTATAAACTAAAACTAAACATTTGTCATTTGAACAAATTTACGATATGTGTATTTCCTAACAATACTTTTGGATCTCTATCATTGATCCCTTCTCTAGCATTTCCATAACTTTTTTCTTATACATTATTGTCAACATCTTGCATTGCAAAATAGATTACATTAATTCATTTAATAAAAAATTTATAAGATCACAAAGTAATAGTTAACACCATCTGTAAAAAGTTGACATAAACCAACCCTCTACTAAAAGTATGGTAAACAAAAACACCAATGCATAGCAGCAGAATTTTATACTTTGACTATATTCAATTGTATAAAGATTACATTACAAAATTTCCTAATAAGGGTGTACAACTTTATACAAACAATAGGATCCAGGTAGAGGAAGACTAAAACCAAATCAATATTGTCTCCAAGGAAAAATAACTTAATATATAGGCACATATGTCCAAGATACAAGGTTGAACTCTTTAATTCCTATCCTTAGGTTGTTCACCATACTTTTGATGCGCACTCTGATCCTAAACCTGGGTGGTTGGGATCACCCAACAAGAGAGAGATAAAAGTATGTGTTAATCAAAAGGAATAAGGACAATTAATAAAGTGCAACATTGCATAATAAATGATTCACAATATTAGGAGATATCAAGAGTATTAGGCAAATAATCAAATAAGAAATAGAAGAACTACAATAGTTTAATTAACAAAAAATCACATAGCATGAATGATATTATGACACAAAATCATACCAATACATGGTGAGGCACCTACCGAACCTACACCAAGAGGAGAGCGGAATTTTAACATCCCCTAACCTCCAAAATATATATAAAATGGGGAGGATGTTAACGTTCCCCTGGGAAGAATTTTAGCTTTCCCCTGGGCTCATGCCCACTATAGGTGGTTTGTACTCATGTATACAACATTGTCATTTGGCCAAAAATGCATCATGCTGAATAGTTCACTTGGCAGTAGTGAAAATATAAAAATAAAATTGCATCATAGAAAAAGGGGAATAAAACCCATGAAGTAAACCACATAAAAGAGCCAACATTGGCAATAGCAAGATTCAAGTATTTCAAGTAAATGAGCCATTATATGCAGTAGAAGATTCAAATAAATAAAGAGCCAAATAAAGGCAATAGAAGGATATCAAAGCTAGCACATTGTTATAGTAGGGTTGGATAAAAGCCCAACTGAGGAATAGGTTAATAGCACATTCTTTCACAAGCATTATTATTCATTCATAAATAGGAATCACATACATAAATAGGGGTAACATACATAGGTGTCACATACGATATTGAAAATTCACATAACCATCATTATCACCAATTAGATTGTATCCATTCCATATTATCCTAGTTACAAACATTT
Source organism: Alisma plantago-aquatica (assembly GCA_963693085.1). NCBI lineage: Eukaryota > Viridiplantae > Streptophyta > Magnoliopsida > Alismatales > Alismataceae > Alisma > Alisma plantago-aquatica. The sequence goes on from OY856415.1 coordinate 186,586,838, forward strand.
CACATATATTAGTACGTATTAAGGCATAAGGTGTATAAAAAGATACTCATTTTAGACCTTTTAGGAAAACCTTCGATTTAGGACTCAAAACCTAGACCAAAACATTAATTAGACCTTACTAATTAAGAAAACATATCTAATTTCTCAATTTGGAGTTAAAATGCATTAATTATCAATTTTAGAACATTTAACATACTCAAAATGGCATTCAAGGAAACTTCAAAAAAGCATTGGGAATCAGGATTCAAAAACCACAAAATCAGATTCTACATTTAAAAATCTTTTCCAATGATTATTTATTTGCATTTTTCTGAGCAAGGACCAATTTACTATGAATTAAAGAAACTGGACCAATCAGATTGTAAGAAAACGCCATGTAGGCTAAAAAGGCTTGCGCCAAGGGCGAGAAACAAAAATATAAAAAGACAAAATTTCCCTTGGTGTTAAAACGTTAAGGCAGGTGCACGTGGGGGGGAAATGGTAAAACCAACCCTGGTCGTCTTCCTCCTCTCACGCGAGCCATGTTGCAGTGGAGGAAGCTCGCCCATATGGGCGTTTTCACAATTCTGGACCAAAATACACATTTAGATACTTGAAACAAAGAAGAAGCAAAGATGAACTCACCGGAGTTTTCTATTTGGTTGATGTTATCACCAAGATGCTGGGAAATGTGCCACAAGGCAGGAGACGGATGGAGGTAGCAGGGCTATTTGGTGGAGCTTCGGAACCAATTCACACAAGAGGTGGTTCACAACAGGGCCGCCGAAGATGAGGGAGGTGTTATTTATAGATGCGGTGGGGTGAGGAGCCAAGATGGTGGTGGAGGTGAGAAGCCACGACCGGCCCAGTTGGGCATCTCGACCATGGTGCATGGGAGCGAATGAGTAAAGGATCAAAAGATGCAGCTCGAGGAGACGAAGCTAGCGATGAAGAAATCTCATAAAATGGCAGAGAGGAGAGGGAGAACGAGGTGGAGGAGCCTAGGCGTCAACTTGGTCGATGGGCCGGAGGTTGAATATGACACCCAAGCCGTTGGATCAAGATCCGACGGGGGTCGGGTGCGTGACACATGAAATAAATGGAATAAATACAAGTCAATTGATATCCTATAGTTACACTATATGGAAACTTGTAAAATCCATTTGGAGGGTCAAATAAAGTCCAAAAGCCACCAAAATTCAACCATATGTTAATTACGACTCGTAGATCAATGCTATGATTTTAGTTCCTCATAAATCACATGGTTTGGCCCTTAATTAATATATTTACTATTAATGCATATATTAAAGTATAAAATGAGTGATTAATGTGAAGATAGTCTTTTTAATGCAATATTAGGATGAAATTCGAGATAGACATCACATATTAATATTAAGAGTCATATCCCACCATATTATCCTCTCATTAATGTATTATGGTCAATTTAGAGGACAGAGAAAATAAAGGGATTAACTATTCTCCTAACATAATTCAAATACACATTATTACTCATATATTTATCCAAAAAGATATAAAAGCTCTAAATTAGCATTATCCAATAATTATCTCTCATAAATGGACATATTTCATTATTAGTCCTCAGTAATCACATTAAGTGGGTTATTTGTACAAAACCCCCTATATTATCATAAATATGGGTAGATTGTGAATTACATCCTCAAGAAAGGCTCAATTTCAACATTGAAGCCAAAGAAGGCTCAAAAGGATGGGAAATTTATGAAGGTCCAAAAGGACTAGAAAGTTAAGAAAAGCTCAAATTTGGTAAATTGCAAGAAGGACCCTGAGATTCAGTATGTTACAGCACCACCCCTTAAAGAGGATTTCATCCCCGAAATCACAACAAGAGGGAAGAGAGGGTGAGTGTGTAACATCCCAACATTAGGCAACTAGGTGTTACCTCAAATCTATGGTACTTCACAAGCTCTATACATAAGCCAAGTCTCACTAAGGTTTCCACCATACATATACCTTTTATCAAACATAACATAATTAACACTTTGGGCTCACTAGCACTATCTCCATCATGAAAAAGCATCATCATTATTATTCTATTACTTGTGTCACATTATGCTCACATTGTTGTAACAAGAATTACATCTCAACATTAAGTACCAAGGCATATGTATTTCCCTTATAAGGGTTTTAAGAACAATTAGGATTCACTGAGTCATCTCAATATTCATGTATTAGGTCAAAAACCTTAATAACTTAAATCTAGTCTCCATTATCCTCATATAACCATCATTTAGAATTATCACAGATCACTATGTAAGAAAAGATAATATTATTAAAAAATTAGTAAGCCTACCACATTTCCAAATAATGACACATTAATGTTTATATTACACATAATTACATTAATGACATCATTAACCATTTTTTCTTATAACACTCCATTATATGAATTATCCACATTCTACATCAGATTAGGTGAATCCAATTACTCAGTATCATATTTGTGTCATTACATGCATTTCAATGAGCAATATGAAACACATTGAACATTAATGAATTGATTTTCATACTAAATCATGATGAGGTGATTAATGAGATGTATATTAGGGGACATGGTGTTATGCCTCACATATGTTGATAGCATGGTCTCAAATATAATTAAGTGATTACAATATGCATATATGTTCCAAGTGTGTTAATTGATGATGACACCTAATGTCGCTAAGGTATCATAAAAGGCATTAAAGTGTGTTAATTACACATTAGGGTTTGGGTCAACATGACCATTATTTGTGTTATGCATCTTTAGCATGCATTAGTTCCATAATCTTACTAACCATACTATTAGGGTGACATGGTCCACATTAAGTGTATTCACAATGAGTAACTCATTATTATGTGCATTAAGAGTATGTTGAGGTTCAAGCATATGAACTATTCTCTTTATATGACTTATTATACATTCATTTGTATATAAACAAACATGATGAATTATAATTATAATTTGTTTGTCCAACACTAACCATATGAACTTGCTAACCTCTTATCTAAGGAGTTAGGGTTTCCAAAATATAGTAACTTGATTTTGAATGTATTAAGGGAGTCCACCCCCTTAAAGAGGATTTCATCCTCGAAATCAGAAATCCCAAAATCTATCAAGGTATAAAAGCACTACTACTAAGGCCACTTTTCAAAAGGGTTGAGGTAAAACTATGTATGAGATCCAACACTTAGTTGTTTTACTAAACACCCTTATAAAGTTCAAGCCCAACATAGGTAGACTACTCTCAAAAATGGAACTATAAGGCTCCTATAAGGAACTTATGGAATCATTAGGTGATTCTACAAGACAAACCAAAGAATTATATATTAGGTTCAAAAGGTTACTCAACAATAAGATAATTTGTCCAAAGGTATGCTATTTTGGGACAATCAGTATCAGCTCAGGCCAGGCCGGTGTCATATTGATTTGGGAGTCTTCGTAAGCCAAGATAGTGGGGTGGAGGAAAGTATTGCCAGCCCTAAGACCCTGACCCTTTCTAGACACATTTGCTTTCAACTTATTCCCTAGTAGAAAACTAATAGACTAATCACCAAAAAGTTTACAAATCATATTTCTAATATGAAATCATTATGTCCAAAATCAATCATTCATCATTGGTCAAATCTATGGTGAAAAGCTCACTAAGGGAAACTATATAAGGTAAGGATTTCTAACTAGGAGACAAATTTAATTAATCAAGACTCTGACTACCTTGATGCTCTGATACCATGTTGTAAAGAGTTGACATAAACCAACCCTTTACTAAAAGTATGGTAAACAAAAACACAAATGCATAGCAGTGGAATTTTAGACTTTGACTATATTCAATTGTATAAAAAGTACATTACAAAATTCCCCAACAAGGGTGTACAAATTTATACAAACAACATGATCTAGGTAGAGGAAGACTAAAACCAAATCAATATTGTCTCCAAGGAAAAACAGCTTAATATAAAGCCAGCTATGTCCAAGATATAAGGTTGAACTCTTTAATCCCTATCCTTAGGTTGTTTACCATGCTTCTGATGCGCACTCTGATCCTAAACCTAGGTGGTTGGGGTCACCCAGCAAGAGAGAGATAAAATTATGTGTTGATCAAAAGGAATAAGGACAATTAATAAAGTACAACATTGCATAATAAAATGATTCACAATATTAGGAGATTTCAAGAGTATGAGGCAAATAAACAAATGAGAAATGGAAATCTGCCATAGTAAATCAATCCACAATAATCAATATAGCATGAATAATATTAAGACACAAAATCATACCAATGTAAGGTGAGGCACCTACCAGACCTACACCAAGAGGAGGGGGGAATTTTAACATCCCCTACCCTTCAAAATGTATATAAAATGAGGAGAATTTTAACGTTCCCCTGGGCTCATGCCCACAATGGGTGGTTTGTACTCATGTACACTACATTGTCATTTGGCCAAAAATACATCATGTTGAATAGTTCACTTGGAAGTAGTGAAAATATAAAAGCAACATTGCATCATAGAAAAAGGGGAATAAAGCCCATGAAGTAAACCACATAAAAGAGCCCACATTGGAAATAGCAAGACTCAAGTATTTCAAGTAAATGAGCCATTATAGGCAGTAGAAGATTCAAATAAATAAAGAGCCAAATAAAGGCAATAGAAGGATATCAAGGCTAGCACATTGTGATAGTAGGGTTGGATAAAAGCCCAACTGAGGAATAGTTCAATTGCACAATCTTACACAAGCATTATTATTCATTCATAAATAGGCATCACATACATAAATAGGGGTTACATACATACGGGTCACATACCTTATTGAAGATTCACATAACCATCATTATCACCAATTAGATTGTATCCATTTCATATTATCCTAGTTACAAACATATCACGTATATTAGTATGTATTAAGGCATAAGGTGTATAAAAAGATACTCGTTTTAGACCTTTTAGGAAAACCTTTGATTTAGGACTCAAAACCTAGACCAAAACATTAACTAGACCATACTGATTAGGAAACATATCTTATTTCTCAATTTAGAGTTAAAATGCATTAATTATCAATTTTAGAACATTTAACATACTCAAAATGAAATTCAAGGAATACTTTGAAAAAGAATTGGGAATCAAGACTCAAAAACTACAAAATCGGATTCTACTTTAAAAATCCTTTCCAACGACTATTTATTTGTATTTTTTTTAACACAGACCAATTTACTATGAATTAAAGAAATTGGACCATTTAGATTGCAAGAAAAAGCCATGTAGGCTAAAAAGGCTTGTGCCAAGGGCTAGAAACAAAAAGGCAAAAGACCAAATTGCCCTTGACATTAAAATGTGAAGCCAGGCGTGCGTGGGGAAAAATGGTAAAACCAACCATGGTCATTTTCCTCCTCTCCCACGAGCCATGCCGCGGTGGAGGAAGCCCGCCCATTTGGGCATTTTCACGGTTCTGGACCAAAATACACGTTTAGATACTCAAATGAAGAGGAAGCAAAGACAAACTCACTGGAGTTGTCTATTTGGTTTCTTTTATCACTGAGATGTCGGGAAATGCACCGCAAGGAAAGAGAGGGATGGAGGTAGTGAGGCTATTTGGTGGAGCTTCGGGACCAATTGACACGAGAGGTGGTTCACAACGGGTAAGCTGAAGACGAGGGAGGTGTTATTTATAGATTTAGTTGGGTGAGGAGCCAAGACAATGGTGGAGGTGAGAAGCCACGATCAGCCCAGTTGGACGTCTTGACCATGGTACATGGGAGCAAATGAGTAAATGCTCAAAAGATGCGGCTCAAGGAGACGAAGCCGACGATGAAGAAATCTCATGAAATGGCGGAGAGGAGAGGGAGAACGAGGTGGAGGATCCTAGGCGTCATCTTGGTCGGTTGGATGGAGGTTGAATATGACACCCAAGTTGTTGGATCAAGATCTAACAGGGATTGGGTGCATGACACATGAAATAAATGGAATAAATACAAGTCAATTGATATCCTATAGTTACACTATATGGAAACTTGTAAAATCTATTTGGAGGGTCAAATAAAGTCCAAAAGCCACAAAAATTTAACCATAGGTTTATTATGACTCCTAGATCAATGATATGCATTTAGTTCCTCGTAAATCACATGGTTTGGCCCTTGATTAATATATTGACTATTAACGCATATATTAAAGTATAAAATGAGTGATTAATGTGAAGATGGCCTTTTTACTGCAATATTAGGATGCAATTCGAGATAGATATCACATCTTAATATTAAGAGTCATATCCCACCTTATTATCCTCTCATTAATGTATTATGGTCCATTTAGAGGAGAGAGAAAATAGAGGGATTAACTATTCTCCTAACTTAATTCAAATACACATTATTATTCATATCTTTGTCCAAAAAGATATAAAAGCTCTAAATTAGCATTATCCACTAATTATCTCTCATAAATGGCCATATTGCATTATTAGTCCTCAATAATCACATTAAGTGGGTAATTTATGCAAAACCCCATACATTATCATAAATGTGGGTAGATTGTGAATTACACCCTCAAGAAAGGCTCAATTTCAACATTGAGGCCAAAGAAGGCTCAAAAGGATGGGAAATTTATGAAGAAGGTCCAAAAGGACTAGAAAGTGAATAAAAGCTCAAAAGTGGGTAAATTGCAAGAAGGATCCTGAGATTCAATATGTTACACCATCCATAGAACAAATATACAAACAAGTAGCAAACAAAATTCATTAATATGTACATATGACACTCACCTGACTATAAAAATAATAGCCATTATATGAAATATTTTCACATATTAGTTATTGGAACTATTATGAAAAACTATTACAAAAGGAAACAAGTATATATAAAAATAAATTATTTTTATTTATTTATGTGTATTTTTAGATTCCCTTTTCTCCTCATATAATCACCAAATGAAGCCAGATCTTACCGTAGAACATCAATTAGCAATGTCGATCTTTCTTTTTAAACCAAATTCTTGTGCTCATCCATACTTTCGCTATCGCTCGAGTCAATCGTATCTCTCCTTTCAATAGAGCCATTTCCAATTCCTCTCCTCAAGAAAATTGGCTCCTCGAACCTAGATCTACATCTTTGTTTGCCCTATTGGTGTCTACATGGCTCCTATTGAATGTCAGCGTATCAGATCTATACATAAGATAAAGAATATCCTGAGAAAAGTTGATAGATCTTTGAGAGTTTGTGGCATCTTGCAGCTGACACATATGTGATGCTACCAATGTCGAGAAGAGAAATGAGGAGTCAGAGCTAGAGTAGGTAGAGAATTATGATATGAAAATAATATAAAGAAATGAGAGGATGAGGCAAAAAACATACTGAGAAGAGAGAAGCAATTGGAAGTAAGATGGGGGTCGACAATTAGAGTGGGGAGGCAGTGCATCGGCCTGATACAATGTCTACAACACCAGCGAAGGCATGGATTGTTCTCACACACAACAGAGGAAGGAAGTATACTAAGCATGTGGGAGAGGAACCATCTGGGTGGGACGACGCTTGATTTAGATATGAGTTTAGGTTTATGGTAGGTTTGGAAAAGGAATATCCCCTTATATTACTGTAAAGATGGAATTAAAGGTCATGTCTAAGTTCCTATCAGTCAAGGATATGTGTAGACTAATCTTACTCTAACTGCCTAGGGTTGTTATCCCTGACCATGTAACCTTGACCTTTACAAAAAAAATTATAGTGCCCCTTCATTCCATCCTTCTGATCTGATTCAAAGAAAACTTGTCGTTTGGGTACAAGTTCATGATATGCAAGACTTTTTTCTACAAATATCAACTCCTATGATGCATGGAAAAAATTGTAGTAAAAATGATTAAACTATTGATGTACATTCCACTCAATGACATCTTGGTAAATTTGCTCAAATAACATTTGAGTTTGAAACTTCAGAGCCTTTGTTTCCTACTATTTTTATCAATGGAGAACACTTCTGCTCAAATTTGAGAAACTTCAACTATCTATATGAACTGTGGAGGATTGGGTCACACTGATTCAAAGTGAAAGAAAGACCCAAATCCTCTAATCAATAATGACTCATCGTCGTCTTTGATGATTCCTATTCCAAGTATATCCTACACTATTATTATCTGATGGACATGATTTCTGCACCACAATTGGGGCCTATTTAGGCATGATTTAAGGATTATTTCTATCAAATTTATATGTTTTATGAATATTTTTCCTAAAATTTCTAAAATAGATCTTGTGCATCAATATTACCCATTTTACATGTATTTAGACTAAAATTGCTTTATTTTATTATTTTCTTGGTATATTGATGATCTATTGTAGAATTGACCAAGTAAAAATAGAAGAAATTTGGTACCACCAACTTGAGAAGGAAAAGGACCGACAATAGAAAAAGAAGGATCAATGAGAAAGGAGGGAAAGAGTCAAAAAAGGATTCTTGGTACTACCAATCCAACTTGGTGCCATCAAGATTTGAAGCCCTACTTCGTAATAAAAGTGAAGAGTCAGTGGCACTGACATTTCTCTAATTGCCAATATAGCACATCTGACGATCAAGTGGTGCCATGATTAAATATATATAATCCAAAGTGGGGAAACCACCTTGTGGCATTTCATTCTAGAGAGATCACATTAGAGGCATTAATCTGGAGGCTATCTCATCACTCATCCTTGGGAGGAATCAAGCCCAAGGAGGAGATCAAGAGTCCAGAATAACCTTTTAGGAGCTCTCTATAACCTTCTTCTCCTTTCTCCCATCTTCTGATTATTTATTAAGCATGAGGGGCTAAAACACCATTTTTTAGGAATCAAGAATAGCCCAATGTTAACTCTATACATATTCATATTTTGATTCAATATAATACAACCTTTTCATTGGATTGTATAATAAAAAGCTTAAATATTTTATTTATGATCGGTCACCATAATTTTATGATGGATTGTTAACTACTGCAAAATAGAGTTAACAATTAGAAAATTGGTTATCATCGTAGTTAATAATGTGCTGCAAATGTAGGTCAACCATTGAGAAGTAATTATCTAGAGATAGTTCATATCGTTTAGTCTCCTATATTGATGTTGTGAAAGAGGATGTAGAGATCATATGATAATGGGGATGGGGATTACTAACATACATTCATGTCTCTAAGAGAAGAATCAAGGAGATAAGTTGGGCTCTTGGTATTAAGGGACAATTCTCTGTGAAGTATGCCCATCACTTTTAGTTGTACATGCTCGAGGAAGAATATATGATTGAGAAAGATAAATGAAAAATTATATGAGGGTGGAAAAAGATTTCAAATTTCATTTTCAAGGTATACAGAGACACCCCAATATGAAGGAAAAACTTGCATCAAGACAAATTACTAAGAATGACACATGTTAGATATAAATAAGAGAGGGAAAGGATGCCCACCATACTATCTTCACTACACAATAGCCAACTAGGTTTGGGAAATTATCAATCTAGTCACAAAGTATATATCACCCTATTGAGAAACTTCAAACAACTAATTTATAATTTGTTACTTATAGTTAACATTAACAAAAAACACTTACACTAAATGTGGATGGCGTGGATATTCAAACATAAGTTCACCTTGATAGGAAACCAATATTCAAACATAAGTTCACCTTGATAGGAAACCAACCTATGTCCCCATACTTATCTATAAATTCAACAATCTCTCCTTAGAAAATCATTAATAATATAGTCATGTGGTTCCTAGGGAAACCATGAAAAATGACCAACATCATATGAAGTAGAAAGAGCCACCACTATGCATTATCAAGCTTAATATCAATGATACATGGGAGTTACGTCAACAATCACGTATAGGAGAAGTCTTAGGCAATGACAAGGGTAAAATCTAAGCCACACTCCAAGCTTTATTAGGTCAATGTCACCATGTTTTGATGGAGAGGCCATAGCAGTCAAGGAGAGTGTAATGTACGACCCTATTTCTTGAGTTCTAGTATGGTTTTAAGAATGACGAGTGGTCCCATAGACCACCACTAGCCTTAATACATGTTTTGTCCTCACTCACACACAAACCAGGATAAGCTTTCCGACTAGTCACCCTTCCTAGTACTGCTCTGGGCTTAGCATGCTTAACCATAAAGTTCTTTAGTGATGGGCTACCTGAAAAGGAGGTGCACCTTGGTGAATCGTTCCTTTTAAGATCATTTTATCTAAGGCCTCAAATCTTGGGATGTTACAATCTCCCCCACTTAGACTCCTGACGTCCTCGTCAAGGATGAACTATATGGCCTCATAATATTTCCCCATTTTAGTGTAGACCCAGATTGGACCATGGACACCTAGATCCTCATCACAAAATACCAACGCAAGGGTGGCTACATAACCATGGGCATACCTTTTCCAATATTCACGGACCGCCCGACTCAAGGGTGGCATGCCACATGTCAATGTGGGCCCCACCTACTAGAGGGGTTATTACTCTGATACCATTTGTAACACCCGACCCCTTTCCCAACGCTCTAGTAGAGTTTTAAGAATGACGACTAGCCCCACTGACCACCACTAGCTTTAACTATGTACCTTTTCCTCATTCACACACAAGCCAGGATAAACTTCCCGACTAGTCACCCATCCTAGTACTACTCTGGGTTGAGCATGCTTAAACACAGAGTTATTTAGTGATGGGTTCCTTAAAAAGGAGGTGCACCTTGGTGATATGGCTAGTCTAATCATTCCTTTTAAGATAATTTTATCTAAGGCCTCAAATCCTGGGACATTACAGAGAGCCTTCTCATACCAATACAAGTAAGTAAAGTATTTTATAATGGAATGTGACTCAAAGGTAAATTTAATCAAGAAAGGAAAAACATGTTAGGAGTTGAGAAGACCAAATTATCAAGGACATAGTATATGAACATTTGAGGTATGTCATCTTGTCATGACTAAAAACAAAAGACCAGTGAGCATGTTGGCCACTCCCTAAACCTAGATAGAAGTGACATTGCCTCAGATGGACTTTTTTGCCCGTTACAGAGGTTATATTATGGGTAAAACTGACATATTGACTAAATCAGCTAATTAGCTACCAACTAAATTGACCTCTAGTATGGCTAGTCTTGATAGAATCTACGTGTATCAGATATGTGTGTCTCTTGGGATTCCAACATCCATCATATGTGATAGAGACCTTAAGTTCCCATTAAGTTTTAAATAAGTGACATGATGTTTTGGGATTTTACTTTAAATTCAATACAACTTTTCACCCTCTAACATATGTCAAACTAGAGCATACCATTTAAATAATTGAAGATATAGTAAGGTCTTGTATCATAAAGTTATTAGGAACATAGGGTGAACACTTTAACCTAATGGAGTTTGGTAATAATAACAATCAACACTTAATACTAGATATGGATCATATGAAGCTTTTTGTAGTATGAAGTGTCCTACCTCTAAATTTTAGTAAGATATTGGTGAGAAACATCTTTTTGGTCCTACTATTATAGAAAAGACAATTGGTATGATTAAAATAGATATATGTCCCAAGAAGTGATTCTCAAAAAAATGACAATTTGAAGAGGCCCATTTTTTTCTCCAAATGATGTGTAATGTCCCAGGACTTGAGACCTCAGATAAAATGATCTTAAAAGGAATGATTAGACTATCCACATCACCAAGGTGCACCTCCTTTTCAGGGAGCCCATCACTAAAGAATTTTGTCGTGAAGTGTGCTCAGTCTAGAATAGCTATAGGATGGGTGACCAGTTGTGAAGTTTGTCCTGGCTTGCACATGAGTGAGGAAAAAGTGCCCAATTAAGGCTAGTGGTGGTATTTAGGGATATTCGTCATTCCAGAAACTCTACTAGAGCCTTGGGTGGTGGGCCTAGATGTTACAAATGGCAGAGCCAAACCCCCCCCAGTATGTGGGGCCCTGGCCTATGGCATGCCAGTCTTTGAGTAATGCGGTCAAGATATGTTGTAAAGTGCTATCTGTGGTGATGGAGCCACCCTTGTGCTAGTAGTTGTGATAAGGAGATGGGTGTACATGGCCATGTTGGGTCTGCACTAAAATGAAGAAATATTATTAAGTCATATAGTTGAACCTTGATGAGGACGTCAATAGTTTGAGTGGAGGAGATTGTCACGTCCCAGGATTTAAGACCTCAGATAAAATGATCTTAAAAGAACTGACTAGACTACCCATATCACCAAGGTGTACCTCCTTTTCAGGGAGCCCATAACTAAAGAACTCTATAGTTAAGTGTGCTCAGCCCAAAGTAGTAGTAGGATGGGTGACCAATCGGAAAGTTTATCCTATCTTGCTCATAAATGAGGAAAAATCATGTAGTTAAGGCCAGCGGTGGCCTGTGGGGCTAGTCGTCATTTAAAAAACTCTACTAGAGCCTTAGCCAATGGGCCTAGGTGTTATTAACGGTATCAGAGCCAACACCACTCCAGTAGGTGGGGCCCACATGGGCCTATGGCATGCTAGTCTTTGATTTGCACGATCCAGACATGGTGGAAAGGACTATCCATGGTGATGGAGCCACCTTTGTAATGGTAGTCATGATCGGGAAATGGGGTACATTGCTATGTAGGGTCTGCTCTAAAATGGGAAATATTATGAGACCATATAGTTGAACTTGGATGAGGAATTTAAGTGGGGGAGATTGTAACATACCATGATTTAAGGCCATATATAAATTGATCTTAAAAGGGAATGATTGGGCTACCCATATCACCAAGGTGTACCTCCTTTCAAGGATCCCATCACTAAAGAACTCTATGGTTAAGCTTTTTCAACCCAGAGTAGTACTAGGATAGGTGACCAATCAAAAAATATATATTGGCTTGTGTGTGAGTGAGGACAAAGCATGCATTTAAGGCTAGTGGTGGTCTATGAGGCTAGTCGTCATTCTAGAAACTCTACTAGATCCTTGGGCGGTGGGCCTAGGTGTTACAAATGATATCAGAGCCAAAATCCCTCCAATAGGTGGGTCGGTGGCATGCCAGCCTTTAAGTCGTATGGTCCAAACATGTTGAAAGGATATATGTGGTGATGGAGCCACTATTGTGCTGGTACCCGTGATCTGGAGTTGGGTGTGCATGGCCATATCGGGTCTGCACTAAAAGATCATGTGGCCATATAGTTGAACTTTGATGAGTATGCCAAGAGTTTAAATGGGGGAGATTGTAACATTCTAGGATTTGAGGCCTCTGATGAAATGATCTTAAAAGGAATGATTAAACTACCCATACCACCAAATTGTACCTCCTTTTCTAGGAGACCATCACTAAAGAACTGTGGTTAAGCATGCTCAGCCCAGCGTAGTACTAGGACGGGTGACCATCACCTTGTGGTGTTTCATTCTGGAGATATCACATTAGAGGCATTAATCTGGAGGCTATCTCATCACTCATCCTTGGGAGGAATCAAGCCCAAGGAGGATATGAAGAGTCCAAAATATCCTTTTAGGAGCTCTCTATAACCTTCTTCTCCTTTCTCCCATCTTCTGATTATTTATTAAGCATGAGGGGCTAAACCACCATTTTTTTAGGAATCAAGAGTAGCCCAATGTTAACTCTATGCATATTCATATTTTGATTCAATATAATACAACCTTTTCATCAGATTGTGTAATAAAAAAGCTTTAATGTTTTATTTATGATCGATCACCATAAGTTTATGATGGATTGTTAACTACTTCAAAATAGAGTTAACAATTAGAAAATTTGTTATCATCATAGTTAATAACGTGTTGCAAATGTAGGTTAACCATTGAGAAGTAATTATCCATAGATAGTTCATATCGTTTAGTCTCCTATATTGATGTTGTGAAAGAGGATGTAGAGATCATATGATAATGGGGATGGGGATTACTAACATACATTCATGTCACCAAGAGAAGAATCAAGAAGGAGACAATTTGGGCTCTTAGTATTAAGGGACAATTCTCTATGAAGTATGCCCATCAATTTTTGTTATACATGCTCGAGGAAGAATATATGATTGACAAAGATAAATGAAAAATTATATGAGGTTGGAAAAAGATTTCAAAGTTCATTTTGAAGGTATATAGAGACATCCCAATATGAAGTAAAAACTTGCATCAAGACAAATTACTAAGAATGACACATGTTAGATATATATAAGAGAGGGAAAGGATGTCCACCATACTATATTCACTACACAATAGCCAACTAGGTTTGGGAAATTATTAATCTAGTCACAAAGTATATATCACCCCATTGAGAAACTTCAAACAACTAATTTATAATTTGTTTACTTATAGTTAACATTAACAAAAAACACTTACACTAAATGTGGATGGCGTGGATGTTCAAACATAACTTCACCTTGATAGGAAACCAACCTATGTCCCCATACTTATCTATAAATTCCACAATCTCTCCTTATAAAATCATTAATAATATACTCATGTGGCTCCTAGGGAAACCATGAAAAATGACCAACATCATATGAAGTAGAAAGAGCCACCACTGTGCATTATCAAGCTTAATAGCAATGATACATGGGAGTTACGTCAACAATCATGTACATGAGAAGTCCTAGGAAATGACAAGGGTAAAATCTAAGCCACCCTCCAAGCTTTATCAGGCCATTGTCACCATCTTTTGATGGAGAGGCCATAGTAGTCAAGGAGAGTGTAACATACGACCCTATTTCTTGAGTTCTAGTATGGTTTTAAGAATGATGATGGTCCCACAGACCACCACTAGCCTTAATACGTGTTTTGTCCTCACTCACACACAAACCAGGATAAGCTTCCCGACTAGTCACCCTTCCTAGTACTGCTCTGGGCTTAGCATGCTTAACCACAAAGTTCTTTACTGATGGGCTACCTAAAAAGGAGGTGCCCCTTGGTGAATCATTCCTTTTAAGATCATTTTATCTAAGGTCTCAAATCTTGGGATGTTACAATCTCCCACACTTAGACTCTTGATGTCCTCATCTAGGATGAACTATATGGCCTCATAATATTTCCCCATTTTAGTGTAGACCCAGAATGGACCATGGACACCTAGCTCCTCATCACAAAATACCAATACAAGGGTGGCTACATAACCATGTACATCCCTTTTCCAATATTCATGGACCGCACGACTCAAGAGTGGCATGCCACATGTCAATGTGGGCCCCACCTACTAGAGGGATTATTTCTCTGATAACATTTGTAACACCCGACCCCTTTCCCAATGCCCTAGTAGAGTTTTAAGAATGACGACTGGCCCCACCGACCAACACTAGCTTTAACTACGTGCTTTTTCCTCACTCACACACAAGCCAGGATAAACTTCCCGACTAGTCACCCATCCTAGTACTACTCTGGGTTGAGCATGCTTAACCACAGAGTTATTTAATGATGGGCTCCCTAAAAAGGAGGTGCACCTTGGTGATATGGCTAGTCTAATCATTCCTTTGAAGATAATTTTATCTAAGGCCTCAAATCTTGAAATTACAGAGAGCCTTCTCATACCAATACAAGTAAGTAAAGTATTTTATAATTGAATGTGAATCAAAGGTAAATTTAATCAAGAAAAGAAAAACATGTTAGGAGTTGAGAAGACCAAATTATCAAGGACATCGTATATGAACATTGAGGTATGTCGGCTTGTCATGACTAAAAATAGAAGACCATTGAGGATGTTGGCCACTCCCTAAACCTAGATAGAAGTGGCATTGCCTCAGATGGACTGTTTTTCCCGTTTACAGAGGTCATATTATGGGTAAAACTGACATATTGACCAAATCATCCAATTAGCTACCAACTAAATTGACCTCTAGTATGGCTAATCTTGATAGAATCTATGTGTATCAGATATGTGTGTCTCATGGGATTCCAACATCCATCATATCTGATAGAGACCTTAAGTTCCCATTAAGTTTTAAATAAGTGACATGATATTTTAGAATTTTACTTTAAATTCAACACAACTTTTCACCCTCTAACATATGTCAAACTAGATCATACCATTTAAATAATTGAAGATATAGTAAGGTCGTGTATCATAAAGTTATTAGGAACATAGGATGAACACCTTAACCTAATGGAGTTTGGTATTAATAACAATCAACACTCTAGACCAGATATGGACCATATGAAGCTTTATGTAGTATGAAGTGTCCACCCTCTGAATTTTAGTATGATATTGGTGAGAAACATCTTTTTGGTCCTACTATTATAGAAAAGACAATTGGTATGATTGAAATAGGTTATATGCCCCAAGAAGTGATGCTCTAAAAAATGACAATTTGAAGAGGCTCGTTTTTTTTCTCAAAATGATGTGTAATATCCCAGGACTTGAGACCTCAGATAAAATGATCTTAAAAGGAATGATTAGACTATCCATATTACCAAGGTGCACCTCCTTTTTAGGGGGCCCATCACTAAAGAATTTTGTCGTTAAGTGTGCTCAGTCTAGAATAGCTCTAGGATGGATGACCAATTGTGAAGTTTGTCTTGACTTGTGAGTGAGGAAAAAACACCCAATTAAGGCTAGGGTGGTCAGTGGGGCTATTTGTCATTCCAGAAACTCTACTAGAGCCTTGGGTGGTGGGCCCAGATGTTACAAATGGTAGAGCCAAACCCCCCCCCAGTATGTGGGGCCCAGTCTTTGAGTCATGCAGTCAAGATATGTTGTAAAGGGCTATCTGTGGTGATGGAGCCACCCTTGTGCTAGTAGCTATGAAAAGGAGATGGGTGTACATGGCCATGTTGGGTCTGCACTAAAATGAAGAAATATTATTAAGTCATATAGTTGAACCTTGATGAGGATGTCAATAGTTTGAGTGGAGGAGATTGTAATGTCCCATAATTTAAGACCTCAGATAAAATGATCTTAAAAGAATGACTAGACTACCCATATCACCAATGTGTACCTCCTTTTCATAGAGCCCATAACTAAAGAACTCTATGCTTAAGCGTGCTCAGCCCAAAGTAGTAGTAGGATGGGTGACCAATCGGAAAGTTTATCCTATCTTGCTCATAAATGAGGAAAAATCACATAGTTTAGGCTAGTGGTGGTCTGTGGTGCTAGTCGTCATTTAAAAAACTCTACTAGAGCCTTGGCCGATGGGCCTAGGTGTTATAAATGGTATCAGAGCCAGCACCGCTCCAGTAGGTGGGGCCCACATGGGCCTGTGGCATGCTAGTCTTTGATTTGCATGGTCCAGACATGTTGGAAAAGACTATCCATGGTGATGGAGCCACCTTTGTGATGGTAGCCGTGATCAGGAAATGGGGTACATTGCTATGTTGGGTCTGCTCTAAAATGGGAAATATTATGAGGCCATATAGTTGAACCTTGAAGAGGAGTTTAAGTGGGGGAGATTGTAACATACCAGGATTTGAGGCCATATATAAAATGAACTTAAAAGGGAATGATTGGACTACCCATATCACCAAGGTGTACCTCCTTTCAGGGAGCCCATCACTAAGGAACTCTATGGTTAAGCTTGCTCAACCCAGAGTAGTACTAGGATAGGTGACCAATTAGAAAATATATCTTGGCTTGTGCGTGAGTGAGGGCAATGCATGCATTTAAGGCTAGTGGTGGTCTATGAGGCTAGTCGTCATTCTAGAAACTCTACTAGATCCTTGGGCGGTGGGCCTAGGTGTTACAAATGATATCAGAGCCAAAATCCCTCAGTAGGTGGGTCGGTGGCATGCTAGATTTTGAGACGTATGGTCTAAACATGTTGAAAGGCTATCCATGGTGATGGAGTCACTATTGTGCTAGTAGTCATGATCTGGAGTTGGGTGTGCATGGCCATATCGGGTCTGCACTGAAATATTATGTGGCCATATAGTCGAACATTGATGAGTATGTCAAGAGTTTAAATGGGGGAGATTATAACATCTTGGGATTTGAGGCCTTAGATGAAATGATCTTAAAAGGAATGATTAGACTACCCATACCACCAAAGTGTACCTCCTTTTCAAGGAGACCATCACTAAAGAACTGTGGTTAAGCATGCTCAACCCAGCGTAGTACTAGGACGGGTGACCAACCTAAAAATTTATCTTGTCTTGTGTGTGAGTGAGGACAAATCGCCCAACTAAGGTTAGTGGTGGTCTGTGGGGACATTCGTCATTCTTTAAACTCTACTAGAGCCTTGGGCAGTGGGACCAGGTATTACATGATGCATCAAGGTGATTCTAAGATGCATAAGAATAATGATGTAGAGTGTGTCATTAGGTCAAGACTAGTCATTCAAAGTTATTAGGGATGTTGCATCCACTCCCTAAACCAAAATGGAAGGGAGATCGTATAGCAATGAAATATGTAGGCTATTCACTGAGGAGATCTCATGGATTTCATTCAACATGATTGATTGTGGAAATATATATAAACCAAATCAACCTATTTTCTACCATTCAAGTTCATCTCTAATATCCCTTATTTAGCGTACATGTATTTGAATGACAAACGTGCATTTGTTGGGTTTCCTACATCCATTAATTCTAACAAAGACCTTTAGTTTGCTTGCGGTTCTGGAACAAGATATATAAACCTTCAAGATACAAGTTTAAGTTCAACACAACTTTTCACCCTCAACATACGTCCATTCAGAGCATGCCATCTTGATGCTTAAAGATATGTTGAAGGCCTGTGTCTTGTAGTTTTGAGGATTTTGGGTTGGACAACTGATAGTGTTTGTCTATAATAACTGTCACCATTTTACGTCGGATACTCTATATGAAGTTTTGTATAGTAAGAAGTGTACATCCCCTATTTTTGAGTTCGATATTGGCAAAAAACATCTTCATGGTCCTGCTATTATGGAATAGACAACTGATACGTTCAAAACAAAAGGTTTTGTAGATGAAACCAACCCGTTATGGATAGTAAAATTATGATGATATAAGGTATAGACCACTAAAGCTTCAATCAAGTTGATGGGGAGGTCTATATAAAGGTCTCATCCGGAAAGGGTTTACTGAAGTTTGAGAAAACCTGAGAAGCGGACTCTGAAATACAAAGGGCCACACCTATCTGTGAGATAATTGATTATATATCCATTTATTCATGCGTTGCGGTGTGTATTTATCTATATAATGCATTCTTCTATGTAATGTCACTTGTGTTGTTGATAATAATTAGTAAGGCGGTGTCTTTTGGCATTCTTAGCACATGTTGGATCTAGGTCTATCTTTTGTTATAATTAAATACAGCGATGTGATAGCTGTGGACATTTTTTATAACAAAAAGAATTAGTTCAGCTTAAACTCGACTAAGAGGCTCATTAATCAGTTTACCCCTGGTTTGGCTCAGTCTAACCCAACTAAATCGCTAGATTTTGCAGTCAAATCTGAAGTAGCTTCTACAAATTTTGACGTTAGTCTGATATAGAACATATATACAAAGTCAAACCGGACTAAGTTCCCGAATAGTTTTTTTATAATCCCAACCGCCATGAGTAGTATATAAACTTGGACTTAGTATCTTGTTGGACGAAATCGCGGGCGATATGCGGGTCCCTCTTTCTCCCGATGACCTATATATTGACGTTGGTCTCGCATCACGCAGCTCTGAGTCTAATTCAGCTCACGCGTCTCTGCCTATGTCTCATCGCCCACTCCGCCGCGTTTTTCGCTTCTCAAGAAGGCAGCCATATGCATGTACACCAATGCAACAAATTGCCTTCACACCGTTCCACACGACAATAGCAACAACACCGTGAACCTTCTTGGCCAGATTTGACGACCTACCCTAGGCACCACGTACGTAAACTGCGCGCTGATGCCTTCAACGCCAAGTCTCCCACCTCCCGAGCGCCATGCGATCAGCACGACACCTCAGCACAGAATTTCCCATACAAGCATTATCACGTCTCATCTCCTCTGTCTACGGCGCCGACGCGCCGTCCATCGTTGGTGCCCGGGCAAGTCGCCGCATTCTCGTCCCTCCTGACATATATACATAAATAACCCGCATCGAATCCTCCACGTATTCTCATGGCTGCAACGCTTCTTCAGCCAGGAGCTCCACCCTCTATCACCACCGCCGCTACCTACGGCTACGACAGCGTCTTCCAGTGGCTCTTATTCAACAAGGGTAAGGACGGAAAGATCTCCCCATCCGAATTCCTCGCCGCCGTGGCCGCTTCGTACAGCGCTATCAGTAAACACCACGACAGTACCGACCATTTTCTAACAGCTGAGGAGGCCGGCGAGATGGTTGTCTCGGCGGACTCGGACGGCGACGGACATTTGGGGACGGAGGAGTTCACGGCTATGCTGGCGCTAGAAGGTGACCAAATGGCCCTCGCTAGGGAGCTTGAGGAGGCATTTAGTGTGTTTAGAGACACTGACGGGTCTGGCAGGATTACACCTGCAAGTCTCCAGAAGGCGCTCGGTATGCTGGGGAATGAGAGAAGTATCGACAAGTGCGCCGAGATGATCCATAAGTTTGACGTCGACGGCGATGGTGGGGTGTGTTTTGAGGAGTTCAGACTCATGATGGCTTCATGATGTCGCCGTCGGTGCACTACTGAAAAATAGGGTATAGGTGACATTTAAGTATGTAACCTTTTACTAAAAAGGTGACATGATTGACTATTACTTAAAAAATGAATGTCACATATTTAGAGTGGGCTTTGTGCAATGTAGCCTATTTGAATAAACGTCATCTATTAGTTATTTTCACATTCTAAAACAGGGCAATACGTGACATCATAGTATATCACCCACATTAAAAGAACCATACAGATTGATGTCACCCTTTCATCAAAAGTGAAGACAGTCATTATCAAGAAGCTAATATATCACATGAATGTATGTAGGTGTATGTGCATGTACTGCCGAACACTGGACAGAAATTTCATATCCCGGTCACCAACCAAATGCAGAATTTTTTTTGCAGTAAATTCAAGTTATTTCAGTAGAAAACTATAAACAGTTTATCATCATCTAGACATCACAAATGGATAACGAATAATTTCATTTCTTATAACAAGTAATTTGTTACATACTCATCATGTTTAATTTGTTTACATTCATACACATGACCCAAATACAGCTTGACATAATCATAAACCCAAACATGAATTGAATCTGAAGTTCAAGAAAACCCACAACTAGTTGATTCCAGCTGGGTAAACTCGGGCAAATCTGAACACAAATTGAACATTGTAGTCCGAAATTGGGAATCACCCAAGGTACCGAACAGAATCTTGTCCTATATGAAAATTGTATGTTCCTTTGTGCATGCATTGTCCAACTTCATTCTTTACTTGATACAGCAAGAAAAGTTAATTGTTGTTAGAGCCAGCTTATTTCATACTTTACCGAAGTACAACAGCAGTGTCATTCCGATTTCTCAATAATCTCCATCTAAACAAACAAAAAGACAACAATAGTTGTGAATAAAGCAATAAAATATTGAATGACGCCAAGTTATAATTGACTCATGTTGATTGTTAATTGGATCCAATCTTGAAATTAAGAGCACAGTTATAGTACAGTATGATGAGCATTATTTGTTATGTTTAATGGAAATAATGAGAAAGTAAAAACATATCTACTTGAACAGAGAAAATCATAGAATTGCTGCTCAAGCATTTGACAGTGTTTATTCAGCATCAGCAAAGATAAATCTGAAAGGTGAAGTTGAAGTATCCAGGTTTACTCTGAAATGTTGATTGTTAGCTGGACATTGAAGTACACTTCTATTCAGCTTACAGTCAATTATCTTTTCAAAATATGACAGAAGCAACCTAGAACTGTAGATCATCATGGTCGATATTCTCTTGCCTAGCAATCTCCTATTGTCTAGAATGAAAAACTAAAATGCAAAGCATATAGTCCTTATATTCTTAAGGAACTATGATAATTTGAAAGAAATTCAGTAGATGTATCTATAGATACATGGCGAAAATCAATTGTGCAGTCGTGTTGATGACTTATGAAGAAGAAACACCTCAAAAACAGGTGTTATATCCGTATTAGACACATATGGGACTTTCAAACACCGTGGACAACCCTACACATGTATTGGGTACTTCTCTCGTCATGTCCACCAGTTTATTCATGGCCCAACACTCCTAGGCATCCTTGACACTTTATGGATACGACCTTCACACATGAAATCCCTCCTCCCCAAACACAGCCAACTCATGCAAGTCCTCTCACCCCCAAACCGACTTATCCTAAAGCTTACCCACCCCAAGGTAGTGGGTAAGGATAATTACCCTTTTCTGATGAAGATCTTTAAGCGTATGGATAAAAGGGGTAAAAGTATGATTTTTTTTCAGGTGAATGACTATAAAACCGTTTCTTCCACCATTATATTCTAGTAATATTACCGTAACCTATGGTACTACTTTTATTTCCATCATTATCAGAAAAAAGCATACATACAAATTCACATTTGGTCTATAAAGAGACATTAAATAGATAAGGACATACTACATCATTGTGATAAGCTAATTGTATACATCTCAACATTAATAAGACACTACAATGGAACAAAGCAGCAGAGATTAAAAAAAATGAAAAGCACTACGTCGAGCTTTAATGCAAAACTACAGCAAGAACAAAAATGACAACAGTTTAAATAAAAGAAATTGGCTTGATAGGTTACACAAAGACCAACGAGGCTGAATGAAGACATTCAGTAATTAGTGTGAATGTTACAGGAAAGAAAAATTGCTGGAGTCACAGCAGTGATATCCTTGTTGCTTTAGACACTAGCACAATGTTTATAGGGATGAGAAATATACTTTTTTTTCATCTGTGTCAATATTTCTCCACCGGAAACTGAAGGTATATGTAACTTTAAAACTTTAACAATGTCAGGGGAACACCAACTACACCATGTATCGCCATTCAAAAACAAATACTTACATTGTTCTATCACCTTCTATAATCGTAGAGGTAAGCATAATTTCACTCCAATTGTTCCTTATCTGTCTATATATTAGCAGGTGAGGGACTAGTAGGTATAGATAATATATGTTCCTTATCCTCCTGATAATGAAGTGGGTCAGCGGGTGGTGGTAGGGGTGAGCATTCGGTTAACTCGGTCGGTTTCGGTTAATCCGGTTGGCTTAAATGGTTAATTTGTGGTTTGAGGTTTTAACCATTAACCTAACCAAATTGTGTCAGTTAATTCGGTTATTATCCAATCGGTTAGTGGTTAATTTGGTCGGTTAATTTGATTAACCAAATAACACTCATGTATGCAACTTGCAACTCATATATGCAGTTCATATATGCAGTTCTTAGACAAAATGTCAATGATGTACACAATATCTATACTTGTAGGTCTTCCTTCTTGAATTACTGCCAGCCACGTTGATATATAGCTGCTGGAAATTCATTTCTTTGACAAGATCTAAGTTTGTAGGTCTTCCTTCTTAAATTACAGCCAGCCACATTGATGTATAGCTGCTGGAAATTCATTTCTTTGACAAGATCTAAGCTTGTAGGTCTTCCTTCTTAGATTACAGCCAACCACGTTGATGTATATCTGTTGTAAATTCCTTTCTTTGACATAATATGAAGGATATAGGCAATAACTAATATTATTGGTCTTCCTCCTTGAGTTACAGCCAACCATATTGATGTATAGCTGTTGTAAATTCATTTATTTGACATAATATCAATGACATATACAAGAGCTAAGCCTGTTGGTCCTCCTCCTTGAATTACAACCAATCATGAGAATGTAGGAGGGAACATTGCAATTAATTAGACCAAAGCTTGTCATTTATATTTCTTATTAGTAACTCAAAAGGCTACAAGGAAATCACTTATGTATACATCTCATGTATATAAATATTTGGATATGTATACTTCACATTACACCATTAGCAAGACAAGATTACAACAAATATCAAGACAATAGTATATATATTTCAATGCAAAAATAAAAATAAAAGTAAGAATGGGTTACCTAGAGCTGAGAAAATCACAGAAGGTACAAAATAAAATAGTAGAATGGATCAACCACGGATAGATCAAGAGCAGGTAGCAAGAAGATTGCTAGACTAATGCAAACTGTTGTCCACTTGCTGTAATCAACCACGAATCCCATAATAAATCAAACCAGCAGGCAGCAGCTAACCAACCATCCAACAGAGACCAAGAAGATTGGAAGATGCCAACCAAAGTGGCTAATAATGCTCTTCAAAAACTATAGCAAATGGCCAGAAAGATGGGTAGATGACCGAAATCCTTGGTTATGTAGAAGCGCAGCATGTACTTGGTGACCAGAACAGGGGAGACTTAGACCAAGGCCAAGGGAGCTAGAAGAACCAGTGGTGACGAAAGACCTACGACCTGGAGTTTTGGTAGCTGCGACCTGGAGTTTTGGTAGCAGATCCGCCGATTGACAGTGATCCGGAACAGTTCAGCGGGACAGAGGCAGCAAGGCCTCTTGGAGCAGTAGACGTCTGCGGCGGCCAGCAGTGACGGAGGGACAAAATCGACGAGCAAGGATGGATGACCGGCGCTAGGAGTGTGACGGCAGGCTCTAGGGGCAGGATGACCGACAGGTTCGGCGTTGTCGACTAGGGTTCACAGCGTTTCTCGCTTGGGGGGAAGTTGTCGCGGCAGAACGCTGTCTCAGACTCTGGGGCTGGGATCGGGAGTTGGAGTGTGAAACTAAAAGGAGAGTCTATGGGCTGACAGATTTTGGGCCTGTTAGGATTGGGTTTAGGTTTGTGTAAAACTTATTTCGGTTAATCGATTAACCACATTAGAAAATATATTTACCGAACCGTTAACCGAATAACTGAATTAACCAGTTTTTTTTACCGAATTAACCGATTTAGTCTAACCATATTGGTCGAATTCGAATTAACCATTTGGTTAATCGGTTTTAATCAAAGTTTGCTCACCCCTAGGTGGTGGGGAAACGACACACGAGTAGAAAAATATCCTATCCTTACCCTTGTTCTACAAGGTATGGGTAAGGTAAAGGGTAGTACCATACCCATTGACAGCCCTACCCAAAACTCACGGAAGTCATAACATCGAAGCTTCTCAAGGCGTAGTGACAAGTTTGAGATTCGGCAATTTTTCGGCTGGCTAGAAAATATCAGAATTCGGAAAAAATCGAGAAAATTCGTGAAAAAATCGATAAACTGCGGTCAAAGTTCAGTCAACTGCTCGGAAATAATGGAGAATAAGTCGGATATATATACATACATATATATATATATATATATATGTATGTATGTATATATAAATGTTTGTATGTATATATGTGTATATATACATACATATCTGATACATGTAACTATTAAGGTCACAAGACATACAATCTTTGGGAGTGAAATTGAAGGAAAAAAGTAAAGAATAGTTGAGCAATAATAATGGACTGTCCGGAGGAGTGGGGTTGGAGGTTTAGTGCAGATTAGAAGTTTTGTTTACATGGTATGATGAAAAAAGATCAAGTGACTTAAAAGAGAAAAGTCGTGAAAAAATGTGAAAAGTCATGAAGAACTGTGGAAAATCGTATAAATCGTAAAAAAGCGGGATAAATTGTGAAAAGTTGCGAAAAATCGGCAATTAGCGTATTAATTGTGATGAACTTTCGGGAGCCTATAACATCGTGAAAAATCGTCGAGTTTTTGTAAAATTCGAAGACTTGTTACTATGCTCAGGGGGACCAACTTCTGAAAATAACCAAATTCATAACTCTAAGATTCGCACACATCGTCAAAATATTTGACAACTTTTTGAAAGTCATGTTTAAAATGAAAGTTTTTCCTTGTTGTATGTGATGGCTGAATAACTCACAAGTGTGATTGTGCGCGGTCATTGATAACTGATCTAGGCCCAAATTTTATTTGAAGAGTTGATTGTACTTCTACGTACTTTCCCCATTTTTACTGGCAATCACAGTTCCAAATTTCTCAACTCAGTCAAACCTATCATGAATACAAAATTTGTGACTATGTTTGCCCAAATAAATAACCCACAGGTGGCATAGTGACAAATTCAGGATTCGACAACTACTCAGCTGACCAGAAAAAATCGCAATTCAAGAAAATCCATGAAGAAATTGACAAAGTTCGGTCAACTGAGGGAATAAATAGGGAATAAGTCAGATATCTAAACACACACACACAAACACACATGCCTGTGTGTGTGGTTGTGTGAGTGTGTATCGCCACGTATAAACACAAAAAGAGCATTAAATCAGTTATCATTCAAAAATGGCAATAAGATAAGTGCATGGCAATGGACGAGCTAATTAGAACAAAATTTCAAACAGAGCACAGCAAAATCAAATAGCTAATTCGTATCAATAAAGATCTCATATCTTCTAAATGAGTAATGGCACTATAAATAATGGGAGGAAGGGCGGTCAGGGGTCTAGGAGACATGGGAGAAGATAGAACTGGGAACATTGACAGTTGAAACTTTCAAAACTCTGAACAGAAAGAGGGGAGGGACGTCAGTATTTTGCAACTATATTTAACAAAAGTAAAAGAAACAGAGGGGAAGGGGGAGAAGGCAAGTATGAAAGTGGGTAGGGGAACTAACGTTTGAGGAAGGGGAGGGGAAATCGACAAGAAGGGAGAGGAAGACTGACATTTGAGGAAGGGGAAATTGACATTAAGGGGGAGGAGGAAACAGGGAAGCCATTAGAAATTTCAGTGGAGTTGCGAGCTCCACTACTGTGTGCGGGCTCGCTGCTCGTGGCCAAGATCTGGGGCGACTGGGAAAGAACAGAATTGAGAAACGATGAAGGAAAGGTAGATACAAACCGGACCTGAAGGAAAAGAGGGATGTATGACCTTCACCTCACTGCTGCTTGTGATCAATCGCGACTGGAAGCAGAATTCTCATCGTCCAGACTCCAGAGGAAAGCGGAACTGACTGGCGATGAGGGTGAAAAAAAAGTGATAGGTATTGGGTAAGCGGTAGGCGTGGGGTGATTCGGTTGGGAATTTTCGTGTTGACCAGTCTTCCCAGCGCGGGTGTTTTAGGAAGTGGCGGGATTAAGTGGGGGGAAAGGTTGTTACATGGGTATTTTTCATAGTTAAAGTGTAAAATATAATTGTATTTTAGATATACCTATGCAACTATGGTTTATTATATGTTTCATTCAATGATGATTCAGACTTTGATTGTCTAAATTAGGCAAGACCAATGATTTTAGAACCGGACCGGTGTTGACTCAAGATCGGGTTGAATCGTAGTAGTTGAACTGGTTGGACCGCATTATCAGAATTCAAAAGCAATGCAAAGAATTTGAAATCAACATGATGACTGTAAAATATTGAATCGGAAGAAAATTGAATCGGTCAACATTGTATAAAGCACTTACCGGTCAGACCAGTCAACCAGTAATTATGAGGCCATGTCGCAAACATACACACAAAAAATTGAATTTCAAAAAAATCAAAAGATAAGAAACTTGAATGTTGTCCTTATTATGATAACATTGTAGACATTTAGGGACCTAACCCAAATAATTATTTACCTTTGACACTGATCTTAAATCTCCATTCCCAACAAAGCAGCATATTTGAACAATTTGCTTAGAAAATGCAAAACCTATATAAAGGATAACATTAAATTGGTCATTTAATTTGTAAGAGGTAGGAAATGGCTTGAGAGCCAAAAATGTGCTTTCTTAAATCCAATTAGTATCATCATCAAATGATTGTTATACCTTTGGCTTGTATCAACTATGGAAATCGACATCATACTCTGCCCGCGTCTTCACTTGAGCATCCTTCATCAATGTGATATGAAGCCAAAAAGAAAAAGTATTAGTTAACTTAGAGCATCCTTCATTAATGCATGAGTCTTCACTTATCTTAAAAAAAAGAATTAAAATTTGTAATAAGTGATGGAATGAGAATGATAAAGAAAGTGGTTACACACAATTAGACACATACTCACCTAGATCTTCATGGTGGTGAGATTCATCTGTCTCATCATCGCTCATATTGAAACCCAAGGCATATGCATTTATTTCTCCATATTGAAACACAAAGTCCATCCAGCTTCCCTTGCAAGTCCTAGTTTGGAGAGTGTCACTGCCTTCACATGGAGACCGAGAGTTGTGATAGTAAGGCATAGTAAAACATGAAGTTAAAAGGTGAGAAACATATTATCGAAGCAATTTGAAGACTTCTACAAATCCTACTACAACCATTGGATGTTATGAAGGATTCTATTGATATTAAAAGTTTCCTCTGTAAAATTTTTAAGGAACTGTCGTATTTAATGACATTTAGAGAAAGGGGGAAAGGCGGAAAGCTATTGCAGACCCCATCTTTGAGAGATTTAAGAACCAATGGATGTTTCCAATCACTCTGAAGTCTAAACTTAGCATGACGTGAACGTTTGTCACTTAGCAAAATAATAGGTCCCGAACAAGACATGTATGGGTTGTTCACTTAGCTAAATAATAAGCCCCCTACAAGACCAATAGCCAGCAATCTAGATTGTGGACTTGTCAATGAAGCATGGGTATAAGTGTTCCACAAAGCAACTATCAACCTAGACAACATACCAAATAGTGATCACGCTTGGATGGTATTTGAGCTGACCCAAACCAGACATCTAAGTGGCCTTTCAAGTTCCTTAATTGCTACTTTGAGTGGCACAATTGTGAGGCGACGGTTAAAGTAGCCTATGCCCTACCCTTAAAGAAGGTCCACGAGCGCAGTGCAACATTGATTGAATCACTCTCACACAAAGAATCACATAAATCAAGGTTGTCTAGGCAGCTAGGAAGCTGGGTGTGGTTGACTTGAGTAGTGTGCAAAATAAGATTGTCTCCAGGTGAGTTGATTTTATACATAAAAGTCTTATATAGTAAGGCTAGAGTATGAAAATTGAAAATGCAAGAAAGAATTAGCATTCTATTAATGTGACTTCATTTACTGCTTAGTGGTTCCAAACACTTATTAATATAATCCACCTACTTATCTATAACAAAAGACAAGTGAGTCATAAACGGCCATGTTATATGTATAAAACCAAGCTACAATGTACATCTCTATAGCACAAGCCATGTGAGTCATAAATTTCAAATAGAAACATACATAAATGATAATGGAGCCATAATGGTTGTCAAAAGTCTAGCTCGTTTTACCTAGCCTTGATTCTATCAACAATGCACACCAGCAATTATTAGGGATGAAAATTACTATTTTATTTAATTATGAGGTCATATCAGAACATATCAGCTATACCATCAGCAACAGAGTCATCAAGACTTCAGTATATAGTTAAAATTTTATCACACTACAAGGAAAGACAGTGTCTATAGCATGCTACATGTCAAAAGGAGTGTTCATAAAAAAGTTCATGAGAGAGACCCATCCATATAGAACTATTTCAAACGGTTCTCAACCTCTTTGAGGTACTTTTAGTAAAAAAAACATAAACATAGTTTCTTCCCATCCAAATTCCACTTCCGAAAACCCACGAGAACAAAATTGGCTTTCCCTTCCAACTAGAACCAGACATAAGAATAAAATATATAGAAGACAAACCATTGTATATGAAGGGAGAAAAATATCTCGTACCAGGGAGTAAGAAGCAAATTTACATCAAATTGCTTTCTGACTGTGTGCATCTTTCACTGTAAGACTGCGGTCCATCTTTGTTTGGACTGCTACGAGTAAGAGATAGTTAGGAAAGATCATGGAATTCTAGAGGCATAGCATTCTAGTGCAATTTTCTTATCTACCAGGATGCCTAGGCCAGTGTTTTAGCCTTGTAGGTGCGTTCTATTGAGGATGTGCAATAACATGAATATTAGAGCAGCACTCTTGACGAGTCCTTTAGTTTTATAAAAAGAGGGTGAACGTAGTGCTGAGTGGTGAAATGAGATTTTGAACCCATAACTATTGAAGGGGGAGAGGTCTATGAGTGTGACACATTTGTTGTTTACCTTTTATGCAGAGTCTTGAGCTTGGCTTGAGCGATGTCATCCTTATTTTCACATCCAGCATCGGCCAACATCTAGATCCCCATATTGTATGGTCGTTGCAATAGAAGCTTCGATCTGGACCATTTTGGCGGTCTGATCAATTACCCATTGCCACCTTCCAGAAGAATCTCGGCTACAAGAGATTAATGTAAACCAAAAAGAGTCGTAGCAGGGGTCACACATCATCTCTGTGACTCGAAGGCACATCATAACCAGAAGGCATTTCGTCGAGCACACGATCTTCATCTGCACCACCACAAGGTAACAAGGAAACTACGGGATTAGAGTATATAGACACAGAGAGATTTAGAGGAGTGATGAATGAAAAGAACAAAGGAAGCCATTGTATCTTACATGGGAGACGCACCAGCGGCGGCGATGTCCACTGTCGGACGATGGTGGTTTAGTTCTGGGGATGACGGATGGATTGCATATTTCCCAACGGTTCCCCAAACCTCCCACGGACTTCCTTGGGGATCTCCACATACGATTCACCGGATGGAGTAGATCAATTGGACTAGTCTTCCAGATCATGTGACTCGCCCATGAAAAGGAAGCGAGCAGAGATGCGCATGCGGAAGAGGGGCGGGGGGTTGGAAGGTGATGATTTGAGGAAGAGAGATAGAGGAGTGACTGGTGCACCGTGCGCGAGTGGGGGAAACAGAGGGGATTGACCGATCGATGGGGTTTGGTTGGGGTTACTTGAAATTTTGCGTGTCCTAAATTTAGTTTCATTATATTCTATTTACATCCCCGTGATCTAGGACAGCTTTGTTTTTTAACAGGAGATATTGATTCATCTTGTCTCCCAGCAAGCTAAGCGTGTTGCAGATTTTACACTTGGGTCCCTGACAAGATAAATAACTTTTTAAATGAGGGTTGTCAAAGTTCTACCCAACTGGTTTGACTTTGAAATTAATTATTGCATACTTAGATTTTCCAATATATCTCTATTGCATATCTTCACTACTTTGGTAATCTATGAGAAGTTATGTAACTCAGTCTATATAAGTCAATCACATTGAGATTTCCATAGTACAAATTGAAATATCTCAAAATATTACAATGGAGTTAGCTTAGGCCCTCATCATGTGAGTGCCCTCTCAAGATGAGTCAGAGGTATTGCGTAATGGAGGATGAGTATGCCAACGTGACCTCGGGGGCTCCATGACCTATGAGAACATTATGATGTATAGTTATCATTCTTTGACTTAGCAAAAGTTGGGCCCTTTGTATAAAACCTTGTGGATATGCTTTACATGACAAACATTCGATACAAGAAATGCATGTGGATTCCTCAGGATTCTAGTTTATAGGGTAAACATTCTACATGAAGCTCATGGGTCCAAGTATACTATCCCTTTAGGATCTACGAAAAATGTACAAGGGCTTATAGAGGCACTTTTGGTGGAGACATATGAAGAATGATATAGCCACATTCATCTGGAAGCATTTTATTCTCTATGTATCATGGTAGAACTCCGAAGTCCGGGTCTTTCTACAGCCTATACCCATCCATGAATGGAACATCATCATCAACTTTGTGGTGGGTTGACCTAGTATCAAGAAAGATAGTGATGCGATATGGGTCGTAGTTGACTGCTTCACAAAGTCATCTCACTTCATTCCAGTCAAGACGACTACCAAAGTTTGTGAACTTGTTTAGTTTTGAATCATGGAGTTATTAAGACTTCAAGGAATACACATCTTTGTTGTCTTAGATGGGTGGAGTCGGGATCGATCTAACCCGACCTGATTGTAACCCTCCTCAAAATGCATTTGTGAGGAGTTGTGACCCATATCGTGACAGTGTCCTCTCACAGCAAGTCCCTAAAAACTCATTTATGAGGAGTCGTAGACCATTTTATGAGAATGTCCGCTCACAACAAGTCCCCCAAAATGCATTTGTGAGGAGCAATGGCCCATATCGTGATAATGTCCTCTCACATCGAGTCCCTAAAAATGCATTTGTGATGTGCCATGACCCATATCATGACAATGTTGTATCACAGTAAGTCTTAAAAGGTACATTTGGGACAAATATTGTGACAGTGTCATCTCACTCAAGTCCCTAGACATATGGAAGGAGCAAGGGCTCTTATCATGAGAGAGTTCTCTAATAGCAAGCCCCCAAAAATGCATATATGGCACATATCATGACAATGTTCTCTCACAGTAAGTCCCCTGAAATGCATTTGTGAGGAGCTGGGGCCCATATCATGATAGTGTCCTCTCATAGCAAGTTAGAAAAAATACTTCTGGTTAGACTTGGAACCCATATCATGATGGTGTCCTCTCACATCAAGTCACCATATTTCACTAGGGATTAGCTTAGGCCCTAACCATGTCAGTGTCCTCTCATGAAAAGTGAGTAAAATCATAGATTAGAGTATTGATATGCCATATCATGACAGTTTCATCTCAGAACAAGTCCCTCCTAATGCATTTGGGAGGTGCCACGACCCATATCGTGATAGTGTCATTTCACAACATGTCCCTTCAAATGCATTAAGGAGGATACATGGCTCATATATTGGCAATGTCCTCTCATAATAAGTCCCAGAAAATGCATTTGGGTGAAGTTTGGGCCCATATCATGACAATGTCCTCTCATGCCAAGTCCTTGAAAATACATTTGGGAGGTGCCATGGTGCATATGATGACAATGTCATCTCACAACAAACCCACAAAAAAAGATCGTGACCCACCCTCAGAGCACAATGTCACGATCGTAACAAACGCAGCGTCGCGACCAGAGCAAAATGGAGTGTCACGTCCAGAAGCATAATGGACCATCAAGACAGAAACAAGGCCAACAATCACAACCAAAACCATCCCAAGTCCTTGAAAAAATTTTGGGAGGTGCCATGGCACATATGATGATAATTTCATCTCACAATAAGTCCTTAAAAATGCATTTGGGAGGTGTCAGGTCCCCATATCATGACAACATCCTCTCACAACAAGTCCATGAAAATGTATTTGGGAAGTGTCATGGCCCATTTCAAGAAAAATGTTATCTCACATCAAGTCCCTAAAAATGCATTTGGGAGGTTCCATGACCCATATCATGATAGTGTCCTTTCACAACATGTCCCTACAAATGCATTTGGTAGGTGTTAGGGCTCATTTCAAAACAAATGTTACCTCACATTAAGTCCCTAAAAATGCATTTGGGAGGTGCCACAACCCATATCTCACAACACAACATTGTGACTGTCTCCATGATGCACATTGTGACTGTAATAAAATGTGATACAACAACGTTAAAGCAAGGTGTCACGACCATTGTTACACATAGGCTTTGCGACCAACCCATAACACAACATTGTGATCCACCCTCATAGAACAATGTCACGACCGTATCAAACGTAGTGTCATGACCATACCAAACTGAAGTGTCATGTCCAGAAGCAGAACGGACCATCACGACTGAAACAAGGCCAACCATCACAACTAAAACCATCCCAAGTCCTTGAATATACATTTGGGAGGTGCCATGTCACATATTATGATAATGTCATCTCATAGTAAGTCCTCAAAAATGCATTTGGAAGGTATCTGGTGCCATACCATGACAACGTCCTCTCATAACAAGTCCATGAAAATTCATTTGGGAGGTGTCAGGGCCCATTTCAAGACAAATGTTATCTCACATCAAGTACCTAAAATTGCATTTGGGAGATGCCATGACCCATATCATGATAGTGTCCTTTCACAACATGTCCCTTCAAATGCATTTGGGAGGTGTCAGGGCATGTTTCAAGACAAATGTTATCTCACATCAAGTCCCTAAAAATACATTTAAGAGGCGCCACTACCCATATCTCACAACACAACATCACCATTGTCTCCACGATGCACGTCATGGCCGTGATAGAATGTGATACAATAACGTTAAAGCAAGGCCTCACGACCAGTGTTACACATAGGCTTGGCGACCAACCTACAACATAATGTTGTGACCCACCCTCACAACACAACGTCGCGACCACATCAAATGTAGTGTCGCGTGTCGCGACCAGACCAAAGTGAAGTGTCATGTCTAGAAGAAAAACAGACCATCACAAATGAAATAAGGCCAACCATCACAACCAAAACAACACCAACTATCTCAACCTCAAACGCAAATGGTGCACATCTTTCTCAACCTACAACACAAGAGAAATGACTATCGTAACCAAAATAAGATGCAACAACCCATATCATGATAGTGTCCTTTCACAACATGTCCCTCCAAATTCATTTGAGAGGTGTCAGGGCCCATTTCAAAACAAATGTTATCTCACGTCAAGTCCCTAAAAATGCATTTAGGAGGTGCCACGACCCATATCTCACAACACAACATTGCAACTATCTCCACGATGTACGTCGTGATCGTGATAGAATGTGATACAACAACGTTAAAGCAAGGCGTCATAATTAGTGTTACATATAGGCTTTGCGACCAACCCACAACACAACGTCACAACCCACCCTCACAGCACAATGTCACGACCGCATCAAACGTAGTGTCGCGACCAGACCAAAATGAAGTGTCACATCCAGAAGCAGAATGGACCATCACGACTGAAACAAGGCCAACCATCACAACCAAAACCATCCCAAGTACTTGAATATACATTTGGGAGGTGTCATGACACATATGATGATAATGTTATCTAATAGTAAGTCCTCAAAACTGCATTTGGAAGGTGTTCGGTCCCATATCATGAAAATGTCCTCTCATAACAAGTCCAGGAAAATGCATTTGGGAGGTAACAGGGCCCATTTCAAGACAAATGTTATCTCACATCAAGTCCCTAAAAATGCATTTAGGAGGTTCTACGACCCATATTATGATAGTGTCCTTTCACAACATGTCCCTCCAAATGCATTTGGGAGGTGTCAGGGCCCATTTCAAGACAAATGTTATCTCACATAAAGTCCCTAAAAATGCAGTTGGGAGGTGCCACAACCCATATCTCACAACACAACATCGTGGCTATCTCCACAACGCACGTCGTTACCATGATAGAATGTGATACAACAATGTTAAAGTAAGGTATCACGACCAGTGTTACACATAGGCTTCATGACCAACCCACAACACAACGTCGTGACCCACCCTCACACCACAACGTTGTGGCCGCATCAAATGTAGTGTCGTGACTAGACCAAAGTGAAGTGTCACATCCATAAGCAGAATGGACCATCACGACTGAAACAAGGCCAACCATCACAACCAAAACAACACCAACTGCCTAAAACTCAAATGCACATGGTGCACCTCTTTCTAGACCGAAAACACAAGAGAAACGACAATCTTGACCAAAACAAGACCCAACAACCCATATCATGATAGTGTCCTTTCATAACATGTCCCTTCAAATGCATTAGGGAGGTGTCAGGACCATTTTTAAGACAAATGTTATCTCACATCAAGTCCCTAAAAATGCATTTGGGAGGTACCGTGACCAATATCTCACAACGCAACATGGTGACTGTCTCCATGACTCATGTCGTGACCGTGATAGAACGTGATACAACAACGATAAAGCAAGGCATCAAAGTAAGTCCTTAAAATATATTTGGGAGGTGCCACGGCACATATGATGACAATGTCATCACATAGTAAGTCCTTAAAAATACATTTGGGAGGTGTCAAGTCTCATATCATGAGAACATCCTCTTATAACAAAATATCACTATATCAATTTATGCAGGCTGTAACAGATTCAAGCAT
This sequence comes from Alisma plantago-aquatica, assembly GCA_963693085.1. Classification (NCBI taxonomy): domain Eukaryota; kingdom Viridiplantae; phylum Streptophyta; class Magnoliopsida; order Alismatales; family Alismataceae; genus Alisma; species Alisma plantago-aquatica. The sequence goes on from OY856415.1 coordinate 186,622,467, forward strand.
GCCAATATGTATATTTACGATCGGAAGCCACACATAAAGATTTCTCGAGCTTCTAATTATGACAGGGAAATGAGAACTAACCCGGCCCAAAGGAGGACGGCAATCGACAAAGTTCACTGGGGGTGCGAGCCTCACTGTTGCCCGCAACCTCACTGGTGCTAGCGTTGGTACCTGGCGACTGAGAAAGAGGGGCGACTAAAAAAGAAGCAATTGAAGAAGGAAGTAGGAAGATGAGGAACTAACCAGAAGTGATTGGGACTTATTTGGGGAAACAAATCTAATTTGTAATCATGTTTTATTGCTACAAGTCTTCTTTTATGTCTCAATTTGTAATCATGTTGACTCATATTCTCTCTCTTTCTTCAACCATTCAAATGCATTAAAGATACAATATTTAATAAAGCCCTCTATGTGTGTGTGTATATATGTATATATATATATGTACAACATTATATATGTAATTATCTAGTTTCCTTATTTTTAATACAAAAGTGTATAAATATTTGTGATAGTATCTACTATAGAAATATTTAATTGATCATGTGTCGTATAAAGGGAAAGATTTTATGGATGGAAAACATGGCAAGATTCATATTTTAACATTTAATGTTAAAAATTATATTAAGGGTGGTCAAAAATATTGAGTAAACATTTTCTTACTACAAGTCTTCTTTTATGTCTCAATTTGTAATCACGTTGACTCATATTCTCTCTCTTTCTTCAACCAATTGAAATGCATTAAAGTTACCATGTTTAGTAAACCCCTCTACGTGTGTGTTTGTTTCCTTGTTTTTATAACAAAAGGAAATAAATATTTGTGATAGTCTACTATAGAAATATTTAACTAGGTTTAATGTTATTCTAATTGATCATATGTCAAATAAATGGATTAAAAATATATGTACATAGAAATATTTAATTGAGTTTAATTTTTGTTGTTACAAGTCATCTTTTATGTCTCAATTTGCAATCATGTTGACTCATATTCTCTCTCCCTTTTCAACCAACTGAATGCACTAAATTCAATTACAAGTAATTTCCTTCAACATTGTTCGTTTCCTTATTTTTATAACAAAAGGATATAAATATCTATGATAGTCAGAAATATTTAATTAGGTGTAATATTATTCTAATTGATCATATGTTAAATAAAATGTAAGACTTTATGAATGACAAAAATGGCAAGATTTTTATTATAACAAAAATGATATTTTCTCATTGGGCCTCCCAGAACAGTCAATTACAAGTAATTTCCTTCAACATTGTTAGTTTCCTTATTTTTATAACAAAAGAATATGAATATTTGTGATAATATACTATAGAAATATTTTATTGGGTTTAATGTTATTCTAATTGATCATATGTCAAATAAATTGAAAGACTTCATGGATGGCAAACATGGAAAGATTTATATTATAACATTTAATGTTAACAATTATATTATGTGGTCAAAATATATGGGCAAACGTTTTATTGCTACATGTCTTCTTTTATGTCTCAATTTGTAATCATCTTGACTCATATTCTCTCTCTTTCTTCAACCATTAAAATGCATTAAGGATACAATATTTAATAAAGCCCTCTATGTGTGTATATATATACACATATATATGTATATATATTATGGCATCCTCTCATATCAAGTCTTTGAAAATGCATCTGAGAGGAGCCACCTCCAATATCATGGCAATGTCCTCTCCCAACATGTCATTGTAAGCATTTGGGAGGATATGTGACCAATATCATGATAGTGTGCTCTCACGGTAAGTCCCTAAAAATAAATTTCTAAGGAGCCAAGGGCCATATCATGATGGTGTCGTCTCAGAACATGTCACTGGATATGTTTTTGGGAGGAACCAGGGCCCATATCATTATGGCATCCTCTCACATCAGGTCTTTGAAAATGCATTTGAGAGGAGCCACATCACATATCATGAGAATGTCCTCTCCTAACATGTCATTGTAATTGCATTTGGGAGGATATGTGACCACTATCATGATAGTGTGCTCTCACAGTAAGCCCCTGAAAATAAATTTCTAAGGAGTCAGGTCCCATGTCATGATGGTGTCGTCTCACAACATGCCACTTAATATGTTTCATATAATTGCTCAAAAGATTACATAAAAGCTCTCACAGAAGCGCAAGCAACAAACTGGGTTGCCAATCCTTGTTGGATGGCAAAACCCAAGGATCCAAAAATAAAATCATTACATGTAGATGAAGGCATCATAAGATTACTATTTATATATGTTGAAGGCGTCAAAGAAGAGAAACTACATCATTGGCAGGCACCCCAAAGGTGTCATAGGTGAAAGGTAGAAAATGATGTTGATTGGCCTCACATGCAGTTCCATGTTTATGAACTTTTTGTATTACTGCCTCGGACGCTGCCTGCCCTGCTTTAAAGTTTTTTGAAAGGATACCTGTCAAGGGAGAAACTCCTGTTAGTTTAACACATGCATGTTTTCCATTCATCCAGTGAAATAAAAGAATGTCTGCAGGTCGCAATGAATGAACACCATCAGATTGAGTGCTAAGGAAGGCCAAAGGAGCTTCTTTCAAAACCTTTAACCCAAACTGAGTGCCAACATCATGACAAAACTTATAACCAGGCCACGAGCGGCAGTTTACTACATGATCACCAAAGGCATCAAGATCTGTGATGTTACAAATTAGACAACGTTCATCACCTAGATACAAGGGAATCATAAGCCAATACCGAAGGATAGCTCAATACTCAATGGGTAACATAGAAAGACCAAGGCCATCAAAAGGAACAACCCTTAAAAAATTTTGTGCATGATCGGCTTGTAAAGAAGTGAGAATAGCATGTTGCCGTAAGGATAGGTCACTTGCCATGATTTGTTGGATGACCGTTTTGTAGTAAGCATCTACCAAAATAGACTAGGTCTTTGGGGTGGTAGAATGCATACTTGTCAACATAAACCAACATAAAGATGGCAAGATATTGCATATGCAAGCATGTGCTTGGACAAAGGGGAGCCCTGCAGGCACGCATGTGACCTCATGCAACATATGGTCTTGGAGATCTTTAGTGTGTATCTGAGAGGCAACAAAAGAAAATTTACTGACATCATGAGAGGACTTGATCCCCAATCCCCCTAGATGCATAGGAATTGTAGCCAAACACCATTGAAATCACCAAAACATGGGTCGTCACCAAAACAATATGCTCCAGACAACGATGAAGACCGTGATCAAAAATATCCAACACAGGTGTGATAGAAGAAGGAGGTGTTGTATGAAGATCAAACAATAGTTTGGGCATCCCAACATAAGACCTAAGAAGAAGAAGCTCACATTATGGGTCTTGGAGTGAGGACATGCGATCCATCATATCAAGGGTCTTCATCACATGTTTCTGGAGAAGTTCCTTCACAAAGGATGCGTCTGTAGAAAATTGGGCCACCTAGAATCTTCACTCCACGCTCTGGATGAGAGATGTCAGTTGGAAATAAGCTTACATTTGATCCTCATCTTGGGTCATCAGATGGCCAAAAAACCTGTCTTCTTAGTATTGAGATGAAGACCATACATCGGGCCTCGCTCCTGAATGAGGGATAGAGCCTTCGAAACAACCTATGTGTCCCCAATGAGGGTACCATCATCAAGGTAGAAAGAAAGGAGGTCAAGTTGACATGCATCCTTTGCCTGTAAAATAAGAGGGTGGAGTCCCAGGGAAAAAAGTAGGGGGCCTAATGGGTCACCTTGTTGTACCCCGACAGAAGAAAAAAGAGGCTTGCCATGATCCATATAGAGAGGAGATGGAGAGATATAGAAAAACTCAACCCATCGTACAATAGAAGGGCAATGAAGACGAACCTCTCAGAATATGGTAGATCTATCAACCATGTTGAAGGCATTGTTGAAGTCAATAAAAGCCATGTGGACTGTAGTGTGGTGTTGTTGTTCATAGACAAGTCGAGTGACAACATGTAGAAGGGCCTCAACACCACCAGAAATACCAACACTATACTGATGATCCATAAGATAAGGGACGACATTAGAACTTACACCCTTTGCCGCAACTTTGGATACAAGGCGCTGCCAAATAGTACCCATGGAAATAGGCTGAATGTCATTGTCTAGTTTAAGAAAAGGAGTCAATGGAGCACTGGCAATGTAGGGAGCTAGGGAATCTGGACAATGACTAGTGAGCCAAAGATTCACCACAGTTGAAATTGCATTAAAAAAATCATCTTTCACTACAGTGGCAGCCCCACACATATAATCAATAAGATGTTGTGATCGTAGGCCATCACGTGCGCAAGCGGTCCCTTTCTTGAATGATAAAATGGCTTCTTCAGTCATAGAGCAAGAATCAACAAATGGAGAGCTAGAAATTTCAGATTGAGGTTGTACCATGACAGTGGAGGTTGAGGGTGTTTATCTTCAAGATAAGAATAATTAGCAGCTTTTGTGGGGGTAACACCACTAGAGGATAGAACACGGATGGCAGTAGAAAATTGGCTATCTTTGATCTTAGACTTGGTACGTGAAATACAAGCTTCAGAAGAATGTTCTCACCCAGTAGGACAACAATGAGCCAAAATCTGAGCCAGGAGTTGTTGAATGCCATCAGGTCCTGAATTCCAAGTCTCCAAAGCCTTAAGGATCATAAGTTGTTGTAGAGAGATGCATTTTCGAGAAGACTGTTCTTGAGTAGACTTAGGGGAGAAGTGATACAGAACACATGCTGGAAGCACCAAAAGATGAATCCATGCATCAATAGAGCATGGGCAAGAAGCCACCTAGAGTAAGCAAGCACGAAGAGTGTCAGCAAAGGGCAAACGATAAAGAAGAGGGATGTTCTTTACGGTAGGGACACCCGTGCGAAAGACAGAATCTAGAAGATCTGTGTCGAGCTATAGTCAATCAACAGGAAGAGGCGGTGGCTCAATACGCTGATGAGATGATAGGGTGCAAGGAATAGAATCTGGAAAGCCAGAATTGATGGGAGCAAGAAAACCAACTATCACATCGAGTGATGTCTCACCAGGCTATCGAGGTAGAATGGTAGTAACATCAGAGCCATCAGAAGCTTGATGAGGACATGCTTTAGACCATGGCACGATGCCAAGGCAGACACCACACATCCAATGCTTGGAAGAACAAAGAGCAAACACCAAGCCCTCCCAAACATCTACATACTCCAACGCCTTATGGATTCCATCAACACGACTCAGTGAAGATAAATGAACAATCCAAAGATGATTATCAAAACTGTTAGCTGCTAACGGTTTGCCGCGACATGTATGGAGGCTCCTAAAAAGACATGAAACTTGTGTAGCAGGTCCAACCATGCAGGATGTAGGTCCCGCATGGTAAAGTACCACAGGAACAACCTCACGGCTGTTCACTTGTGATGCACCAAGATGGTCATAATGTGTCATTGTCGATGTGGGAAAACTGAATTTTGTCATTAAAGAGAGTGGAACTGAGACATGGAGTGAACCCTCTCATGTATGGCGGCCAGCATGGTAGTCCTTCCTACTGGGTTGACCAGTGCCAAGCCTTCTTAACACACGACTGTAGGGAATCGTGTATGGGTTTCCGCCTCCGGGGATCGATGCTGGACTTTATCATATCGATCCTGGATGTGTTGAGACCTGGACGACTAGGCACCAGGGATGCTCCGAGCATGTTCTTGCCCTAATCCCTTATTGTTATGGGCGTGGTTGCCAAAAAAGGGCAGCCACTACTGGTATGGCCAAGTCCAACAAAAGTTGATAAGTTGAATCAGACTTGAACTTATCGTCGAACCTTTCTGGTCACCTTCCGTTCGCATTCGGGAGACACTATGGTAAGTTGGATCTGGATACTATGGTGTGGGGGAACAAGACGAGCAGAGAACCCCTGCCATCAACGACACTGGGGAAGGTGCAATAATTAATCAGAGGTAGGTGGGAGCCAAACAGAATCGTCATCGGTGCCCATGTCACATGCAGTGGCTCGGCGCCCTCGCATCGCATCATCATCCAGCGCACGGTGACTAAATAAGTGTTGATATATTCCAACAAAAATACACTCAGGAGGAGCCATGACACATTTCTTCTCATAAAAAGTCTCTTTCAATGCAGTTCTTAGGAACTGGGGCCCATATAGTGACAATGTCCACTCACAACAATTCTCTAAAAATGCATATGTGAGGGTTGGGGCCAATATCACGAGAATTTCCTCTAACAACAGGTCCCCTGTAATGCATTTGTGAGAATTCAAGGCCCATATCAAGACAATGTCCTCTCATAGTAATTTTGTAAAAATTCTAAGGTTAGGTGACATGAATATATGTCATCTATAACTTTGGTGACACACATACATGTCACCTAAATGTTATGTCTCCTTGTATATTACACTTGACTCATATACATGTGTAAACCCCCATTAGAACATAGGTGATTCAAGTGTATGTCACCTATACTGTGTCACCCTTTCAAGTATGATAAAATGTTTGTCACCTATGTTTCACAAACTACACGTGACATGCATGCATGTCACCTAAAGTATGTCACCCTTTCAAATATACAAAAATGTATGTCATCTATTTTACGTAGGCCTACTCAGATTATAAGTCATGTACAAACATGTTACCTAAAGTGCATAACTTTTTACATGACTGTCATCTATACAATGTTTTTTGGTAGTGGTGTATAGGAGCTCGATTGCCTATGATATATAGACCCGGACATTCATTCGTTCATGTATACAGATTAGCCCTTTGGTTTGTATAGTAAAATGTTTTGTCTCATATCTAACGATCAAGATTTCTGGAAATTCACCAAGCATGATATGTAATTGAGGAACTCCTCGACGTAGGAGAGGGAGAAACGAGTGACAAGGGAAAAAGAATCAGCTTGATATATACTACAAAATTAAAAACAATTTCTCCTCAAAACTGAGGAGTATGTCGATGTGATTACGTGGTGAATCACATGTCAAAAGTAAAAAAATGTAACTATTGAAAAGTAACAGTTTACAAGATACAGTAACGCTCTACATGTCAAAAGTAACAAACTCCAAAATAAGTAACTTTGTGCGGGTATTAAATACATTCTCATATATATATATATATATATATATATATATATATATATATATATATATATATATATATATATATATATATATATATATATATATATATATATACTTGAGTGTATTCTATTCTGAATACACTCGAGTGTATTCTAGCCTCTCTCTCTATATATATATATATATATATATATATATATAGTTGTGGTAGGCGTTTAGTGTTTTGTAGGGCTAGGTTAAGCTATTGAAAGGCCACTTAGTAATCCCTTAGTTGATGATTTCAATCTCTCCCCCACAAATTGAGTGAATCATATTTAATTTTCTTTAAGAAATACCTAGGTCTGAGGCCTCCTTGTCGCAGTAGTTCAACTGTTGACATGCCACCAGGAATCAACTTATTGAAAAGAGAATAAGATTGCTCGATAAAATCATTATTTATATCAAGCTCCTTGGGTTTCAAAATTTTTAAGATTTAAGCCTTAGATCTCTTTATTTTTTACAACTATATCTTTACAAGGCTATTTAAAAATTTTCTCAATAGAAATAAGAAAATATGTTGAATAAAACGCTTAACTCACTAACAGGTGTCAATAAAATAGTAAATGCCCTTCAAACCATAAATGAAAGCAATTCAATGGAAAATAAAAATAATTTCATCATCGATAAAGAAAAGCTAAGAGAAGAATTTTTATCTGATAGAAATCAGTTCAAGATAAAATAATTTTATGAAAACTTTGATAGAAAAGAAAGAGATTACATTAGAGAAAAATGGTATTCACAAATGCAATACCATAAAAAATATACATTTCTTTAAATGGTATAAAAATTATTATATCAAAGAACTTAAAGAAAAAATATATGGGCTTGTTCTACCGTAGTATGAGTCTAATAAGTCTGATAGTAAAATTAGACCATTGCATCATGAAAACCCTCATGAAAACATGCCAGTCCAAAATATTACAAACAAGAGTAATCTACAATCAAAAGAAGAAATTTCTCATTCTTTCAATAATAAAAAAATTATATATGAAAATTGATTAGAAGAATGCAAGGAGCACAACAAAAATAAAAACCCTTAAATTTGATGATAGTTGGATATAATGATGTACTTTGAATTTATTGAGCAAATATTAACCTATTGTTGATAAAAAGAAGAATTATATCTAAAAAGATGATCTTTATGCGTAGTTGGCTTAATTTAGGGTTCCGTGTACATGAATATGCATTAATGGGCTTAGAAACCCTAATTTAGGTGAATATGTCTTTTAATGGTATTAATTATGAAAATATATGAATAAAATAGATATATGATGATCCTAAGTTAATTTGAGATCCTTAATATGAATAATTTGAGCAATTAGGGGTTTTATGAGTAGAAAAGCTATTTTTTAAGGATTTGTTGACCTAAAAAAGATAAAGTTTGAGAAATTGATCTAAGAAGACCTAATGAATCCTAACGAGACCTAGAAACCTTAGAAAGGTATCCCAAGTCAATAAAGAGTTGTTTGGGATGAGATGGTAACAATTAGGTGTTATATATGTTTTTAGTATAAATGTTTGCTTGATTGATTGATTGGCTTGCTTGATTGGGCATCTAGTTGAATTCGGATATATTGCTTCTTTTGAGACTCCAAAATAGGTATGTGGTTATGCTTATGGCTAAATTACTTTAGTTTCACGGTGATTCCTAAGGTTTTTATCAGTTGCTTGGAAATAATTGCTTGGTTGACTTTTATTTCATACAACTATAAAGTAACTATGACTATCACCATAATGATACGTGCATGACTAGCTCAGATCATGGTCCTCCTCTGTAGCTCTGATAATGATGAGATAGATGACCTATTACATGGTCTACCCGCGAGATAGGATCATCATGTTATCATGAGTCGATGTGTTGGTCTACCCTTGGGTAGGACCATACGACTCTACAACCCTATGTATTGATCTACCTGTAAGGTAGATCATAGGGGTTAGTTGAGATCTAACATATGAGAGGTAGTATCTATGTCCACTATAGGGACAACATAGAGGCTAGGGTATGTAAGGATTGAGTAGTCACGTTTAAAATGTAAAGTTTGTTTTGTTAAATCATAATTGCTTGCAATATGTTGTTACAATTAAATGCAATATTATTGGTTCCCCCAGATACCAGTATAATTCGTTATACTGACCGTCGTTTTGTTTGTCAGAATTTTAGGTTTATCAAGAATATGCATATTCCTTAAAAGTGACAATGATGGAATAAAGCTTAATAAAGATTGGAGGATTTTAGATAGATAGATATTATATAGGGTGAAGTCCCTCAGTTCCTATATTTTGCAAGGTATGAGAAAAGAAAAATTTTATTCTAGTTTTCAATTTAGTCTTTAGTAGAATTTATTAATTATTTTTTATTATTTGTAAAACCACTGATCCTATTTTGGGATAACACCTTTGACCTATTGGTCTCCCTTAATTGGGGGTTACCGGGAAGCGAGGGTCGTTACATTTGGTATCAGAGCTGTGGTTTTCTATTTAATCTCTGATAATTATTAAATTTTACAAACTCTATAGAACCCAAGGGAGTTATTATAGGATTTTCCAATGATGTAGGTGTCTACAAAAGGATCACGATCCAGGAGCTGGCAAGATTTTCTTCCGCCCCGCTAGTGGGTCTACGAGGACTCCCAGATTCTGTGTGATTTCCTGGACAAAATCAAAGGATTTGACTCGAAATAAGATACATCTAGGTTTTCTCTCTAATTTCGTCCCTTCTTTACCTCTTAATTCTAGAGAAATATTAAGTGCTTAGAGTATTCTCTCTCTCCACTACCCTCCCAATTTTTGGGATAAGGAATCCTCCACAAAATAATAAAACGCATGTAAGAAAGATGTCATGGACATAAGTTTTGATAATTAGAAACTCAAACTAAAGATTAGTTACATGCTTAAGGTTGCATGGTGTGTGTTGTCATGCCCTCAGGAGAGATCTGAGGTTAGACCTTCTTGTAGGAGGACAAGGAGAGAGTTAGGCTTGGAGGTAGATACCTCCAGGAAGAAGAAGAGACCTAACGCATCCTCTGAGGACGATGCTAACCCTAACCCTAAGTGGTAGTTAGAGAAAGAGAAGACACAATGAGTTGGATACCTCAGTTGTCCGTGCATGCATGTATGTGGGTTTAACATGCATGCTTTATGTGAGGTTTTGAGTATTCATAAGAAGCATGAACTATTTGTAGTTGGTTGACCCTTGTGCCTTGTGGCGACCCGACCTTGGGAGGGTCATGCCTATTAGAGTGAGGGATAACTCCCTCATTGAGGAGGTTAGTGGTAACTGTATAGGAACCCTAACATATATATATGAGTAGAGAAGAGGCATACACCTACATAGAAATAAGTAACAACAAGGCTGGCAATAGGTTTTAGGCCTAAGCCAGAAGGGCAGAAGGGTTATGCCTGATAGTGTATGAGCTAGACATGCAAAGAGCTTTGGATGATCTTGACCGGATATAAGTTTTGATAGTACGCTTCACCCAAGTAGGGATAAACATGTAACCTTAAGAGCTTGAACCATCTTCAGAGAGAGAACCTGCAGTGGTAGGACCTGTTGTTGGGTTAGCTCTAGAGAAAGGGTGATACCTGATGAAGGAGGTTGGAGACCTTGACTCTGAGACATGAGGAACCATGTGAAGTTGGATATGATATGACTTGGGTTAGATGACCCTGAGTAGATAGATGTGGTTGCCTCATGCATGATCCTTGGAGGCTTGTTGTACTTTGGATGCCTTTAGAGGAACCAAACCCTAGAATGAGAAAGAGGTGATGAGTACCTACCTTTTAGGAGCGTGAAGAAGAGTTCCTGAGACCCTGAGAAGGTATGATAACAAGTTGTGAGGCATCATACCCAGTTGACTCTAAAGCTTGTTCACAGGGAAGAGTGTTAGGAAGTATATGCCCTATCTGGTATAGGTTCGGTTCATGGTTGAACAGTTGAGCATGTAGTTAGCTAGTTGATGCATAAGAGGTGAACTTGGGGTTCCTAGACCAAAGAGGGGAAGTAGTAGTATCTGGTGCACATGATGCTCACGATGCTGTTTGAATTCATGGTATTTGAGTATGGCACCCCCCTCATGTTTTAGTGCAAAAGGAAACCCCACATGAACAAAGGTATATGTTTGACGAACCACTCTCACAGGTTGGTGACATAAGTATGTATGATATTGGTCCAACCTTGAGAAATGACAAATATGACATACCAAGGAACTTAACATGGTTTAGTAGAATGCCTTCTTGTTAGCTACATGCATCAGTTGCATGATAGGGCTAAGCTTGCGCATGATGATGTAAAACATGGAAGTAAGGACGTTTGTGACCTTTATTACTATTAAGAGATAGTTTTCTCCCATCCTAGGAAGGGACCCTTTTATAGGGTGAGTACCAGCTTTTGGTTTAGGTCTGAGGTAACCTAAAGAGGTCTTTCATAGGAGCTTGATAAGCTAAGTGGAGAGCACATAGTATGACCATGAATCCATAGACCCATGTGTGACCATCTATAAGAGGCATGAGGATGTGTTGCCATGGAGGTAACCTGTATGGGCCAGACTAAGATAGGTAGGTCACCATGATTCCCATGAAGGGATATAAGTTTTACCATGAGTGCCCAGAGGGATGATGAATATCTGGGAAAGGATTTAGGTTTGAGGTGTGCTATGAAGGAATCCTAAGTGAATACCGAGGGTCAGGAAGGGATAAGACCGATGGGAGTAGGAGTTGTCTACTCCCTGAATGCACAAGACCATAAGTTCAGAAGGTAACAACTACCTTTTCCCAAGGACCATGGGTTATGAGATTGGCCACCTTCATGAGTTCATGGGGCCTAAGGGGTAAATGTGAGAGGCACTCCCTAGATGCATAGGGGTCATATCACTCCAAAAGTGCCAGCACCATAGATACCTTGAGGTAATGACTAAGGATTTTACAAAATAGATATATCTACAGGTGATGGGAACAGTCTTCCCATGGGTGTAGACCCATAATGGAGATTGTAAAGACCCTGACCTCCATTTTGGGCTTACCCTAATTGCTTTTCCTAACCCTGTGTTTATAGGCTTGCCTAATCACCTGAGTTGTGGTTAGGGTTAGTTTGTGCTCTGTTGAGAGGTGGAGGTGCAACTTGTAAATTACCTAAGTTTTAGGGTTGGTGTGCAAGTTTGTCACCTTGAGAGATGTCTTTCTCTCTCCTTGCTTCCTCTAGGGTTGAGAGGATGGGTTAAGCTCTTTGCTTGAGTAGCTTTGTTGAGCCTTGTTGAGGCTTGATATCGGGTTGGACCTTGGTGTATCGGCCAAGGGAGTGCTTGTTGTATCGGGTAAGGAGGTGTATCGACCATGGTGCATTGAATTGCCATCTTGGGCGACACACACCCTTCACCTAGCCTCGTTTGTGTCACCTTCTTTGGACAAGTGGTTGTTTCTTTTCTAAGTGGGTGGCAACTCATGGGTGTGTGTTTTTGGGGTGCTAGAATGTGGCACAATCCTTGGACAAGTGTGTTAGGGGTGGGTGCCACCTTGCCTTGCTCTTCCCCTTCACCCCTTAGTATATAAGTGACCCCCTTCCTTGCTTGCTAGGTCTCTTTGGTTCCTTGAGTTGCTTCCCTTCCTTTGGTGGCCGAGCTAGGAGAAGAAAATAGCAAGTGGTGGCCGATACAGCTGGTGTCTTGGGCAACACACCTTGCTAGCTTATCCCTTTCCTTCTCTTGAGGTGGTGCCTTGGAGCTTGGAGCTTTAGAGCTTGAGGCAGGTTACATAACTCCTAACCCTACTATACTACTTCTTTATCATGTTGCTTTGCTATATGTTTCGGCCATGTCATCTTCTAGTTATGTTTCTTGCTTTAATGGTTATAAGGTTGCCTTAGTTGTACCCTAGACCTTGTTGAGATGGTTGCCTTGGGTTGTCTGAACCATTGGATGTGGAGTTCTTTGGGAAAAACCCCTCTCTCACTTGGTTGTTGAGAGGTGAGCCTAGGGTGTGACGATCGACTCGCGAAAACAAGATTAACTAATTTAAACTAATGCAGAAGCGTTTCGTTAGTAGCGGAATTACTGAAAATCACAAATTTTTTAAACTTTTTGCACAAAGGTCCACAACCTGTAAGACTTTTTCATAAAAGAAGAGGATAAGTTATTTACAAGCTGATACATCAGCACATCTCTGCAATATCACATCTCGAGAGTCTCAACATCAACTGCCCTGTTAACTGTACAAGGCAAGATACAAAAAAATCTCGAGGCATTACGCCAAAATCTCATATCTAGATTAAATCATCTACTGACTCCTAGGCCTGAGAGTACAGAGATGAAACATAGGGCATTCTATCTACAAGGCTTGACAGACAATGTCTCCACCTGAGGATCATTGTTGTCCCGGATGTTGTTGCTGATGTTGCTCACTCACGGAAGGGTTCCTTCGTCCTCGGCGTCTACCTAAAAAGTTGAATCCCACGGGGGTGAGACAATTGAATAATTGTCCCAGTGAGAGTTATAACTCTTCACCAGAAGCATTGTTATTGCAAAGATTAAGATAACAATGAGTAGCAGAACTATAATTATTTAACAGTAGACAATTCATTGATTAAACTAAGTAGAGCATCATTCTCTAAGAAATCATTTCAATTAGAACTTAATTGAATGACAAGACTTATGTCAATAAAGAATATGAAGAGCATGTATAGTAGTTATTCAACTAGGACACTATAAAAAATGTATTATCAATCATTGTTTCTCATAGTTCAACCTAAGCAATTAAGCTATACGGCTGATTACATTTTTCAAACACTTTTATGCCCTGAGGAGATGAGGTATACCACTCATTCTCCAACCGACCATTACTAAATCGCAATCGGTACCATACATAGGTCATCAGAAGAGCCGATTTCTATGACCTCATCTTCCTCAGTCAGTGTGAGGTACAACATGCAGCACATCTTGTGTCTCTGCTTAATAGCTTTCCAGGGTATTCTGGCAACTTCGCTATTAGAGCTACAGGGATTTCTTGTTTATCTCTCATCGATGCGGCATTAACAACATCATCGGTAGATTAGTGATACATCATCCCGGCATAAACATATAATGAAGGATTGAGATATTAAATGTACATCTCACATCAATTCCCTTATTAGGATGTAAGGATATTCGCGTCCATAACCCCCACATACTCAAAAGTATGCTCTCCATGAGTTCCCTTAGGAAAACCTGTTTCACCATCATTTAATTTCTGACAATGATGGATCTATGGTTAGGGCTCTACATGATACCATTATACTTGATTAATTAAGTACATTTTGGCATTCTTTTAGCATCAGGCATGTTTTCAAACATAAACTAATAAGACAATTGCTATTAAGAAAGAGTACTAATTGTATCAAGTTCATTTCTCACCTAGTTAACATTGGGATCTCAATCCCTAACCATCTCATCATTGTGATTCAGGAATATGGGTATTCAAACCCTTAGATCAAGTAACATATTGATGACTTGAAGGCAATACAGATATTTCTCATGACTCATATAGCCTATCAATCTCATATGTTACCTCTTACTAGGCAACACAGCATGTCATTACTTTCAAAACTCATAGAGTGCTTTCAATGAATATGACATCATAACCCTTACCTGGCTATGATCACTTCTTTATAAAGACATGCATGACTAACACAATTGATAACATGCACATTATATTTATAACAGCACAATACAAATTATTTCCAAGTCAAGTATAGAACACCACGGTCGTGCTCTCTTGCACGGTCATGCTACATAAGATATACCACAACCGTGTTACATCACCACGGTTGATTTCTAGGGTTAAGGTTTCCTTTTCAATTCAATTAGGGTTATTCAACCCCTTTAGCTTACAAAGGCATAATGATTACTCATTTCATAATCAAGCATAGTGTTTCATGCTTAAAGGCATAACCCAAAATTAGGGTTTACAGTTCACACTATGACATTTCCCTAGATTAGGGTTCACTGTTCATATTACATCACATTACCCTAGATTAGGGTTTACTATTCACATTATAATGAATTAAGATCATACCATCATCATATGTGAGGATTACTTCCATTAATGTCCTCAAATTAGGTTAAGATTCATTAACCATCATAATTAGGGTTTTTATGATCTCACTATGATGGATCTTATCCTTTTTTTAGGAAAGGTTATGTATATATTGAAAGCACATCAAGCAAGAAAAACCTGCTTATGTGAGTACCTTACAGGGTGTTTTGAATATCAAAGACTAGAGAAAAAAACTGAAAGCATGCAAGCCTAGCTAAGATAAAGCAATGTTTTGATAAAGTGGGGGAGGCACCCCTTAATAAGCCTCTAGATGTTTTAAAGAAGATAATCCCAAGTTGTTAAAAATGCATTCGCTCGAGAGAGGAATCACATTTGTTGTTGAACAATACTGACACATGTTTCATCGTCCACCATCGCTTTGAGCTCACACAGAAATTTTGCTTCAGATTCTCCTTCATCAGATTCGTCATGTCCACCATCAGCTGGGTTACCTGCATTTTGTTAGAATGTAAATGTGGCAAACATCCCACTATCACACAGACAGCGAGGTGTTACGCAAAAATGTGTGGAAATCACCATAACCACAGATTATCAAAAACACAGGTTAATTAAAACCGATTGCGGAAGGCTGATAAACTGAGAAACTATTACATTCCAGTCCACATCCTGCAATAAAATAGGTTATATACATATACACAAGCCTTGATACATGTCCACAGCTTAGAGCAACAGCTGTCTTGTCATCATGTGAGTTCACCACCTGTTCATATACATACAGGCCCACATCCGGCCAACAACAGGATATACAAAACATCAACGATCATACATCGTGAATCAACGTCAAAACACCTCCAAGGACCTGAGAGTATAGGGATGACTCTAGACTCTACAACAAAACATCCAAAACAGCAGCATATCCATCGCTTTCCTTCTACTGCTCGTCTAGCTGCTCGGCCGCAATTCCGCGACCACCACCACGTCTAGCTCGACCACCTAAAAAGGTTGTAAACCAGTGCGGTGAGACACATACTCCCAGTGAGAAACATAACTCCCCGCCAAAACTACAAAATCTCATATATATATATATATATATATATATATATATATATATATATATATATATATATATATATATATATATATATATATATATATATATATATATATACATACATATATAGAGCAGCTAACTGATAGGAAGTATTTAACAAGAGCAGTTATAAAATAAAGTTGTCATACTTAGCAAAATTACCAGATGTACTTAGGCATATATCCAACATTTCTTTATGGAACATGATTAACAAGATAAGATTCATAAGGACTTACCACATATGAGAAACATATAAGCAACTGCAAGATGAAACTAAGTTAACTACACAAACAAGGCCTCAACCAATGTTTCGCGTTTGTCTTAAGCAGTAAATACTAAACGGCTGAATTACATATTATTATGCCCTGAGGAAGTGAACCGTACCGTTCAAATCCAACCGACGGCTGCGAAACCCAAGTCGGTGCCATACAAGATCAATGGAAGAGTCAGACTCCACGACCTCTCCGCCTCATGGTCAGTGCACGAGTATAACACAAGCAGGACCGCAGTCTTATTCTTAAGTGGTCTTAGCCACATGGTCAGCTCTGTAGGCTAGCCTTCCCCTAGCCTGCCTTGGTACAGGTCACGGCGCTAGTAAAACTGAGCCACAGGCCTGTTCACTGTGCTCTGAGCCATGAACGCATTCATGCTCTATCAACTTTGAGCCATGGGCCTGTTCACCATGCTCCATATATATATATATATATATATATATATATATATATATATATATATATATATATATATATATATATATATATATATATATATATCGGAGTCTGCAACTGTAGCTGCACTCGATTCCCTCTCTATTTAAGGCTAGGAGAAACCACACATATTCAACAATATGCGCTTCTAGGTTAACCCGCAAGAGAACTTGTTTCACCATCACCAATTCCTGACGATGATGGATCTATGGCCAGGGCAACTACATGATATATTCCACTGTAATTAATTAGTGTATTTTATGTGAATTGCAAGATTCAACCAAGTTGTATAACATGCAATTATAACAAAAGTAAACAATATAAAACTCAACATTTGTGCCTTTACTACAACTCACATCATACTGATCCATTACAGGGATCCCGCATCACATGTTATCACTTGGCCTCTTGCCAATCATCCAGATCCATCTCAAGGATTACCACATACCATGGGATTCCAATCCCTCATCACATAGTGCCACTGTCTCTCAAGGCTTACATCATCATGGATTAAGAATCACATTATACATGTTATCCCAGCATCAAGAGTAACTATCAAATTAGGGTTACTCATCATATATACCTCATAGCCCTTTTTACTTGGCTATGCCTCACCTGCATGGTTAGTAACAATAATCACAGGCTTTAATAAAATGACCATACTATCAATATAAGGTGACATTAAAGATTCTATACTTATCAATCATACATCAACTAATGATCATGTGCATAAGACACATCACTAAGCAACTATTTATATGCTTACCATTATCTCAACTTATAATCATATGTATCAGGTACATTATTAAGCAACCTTCACTACATACTTATCATTTTCCTTAGCATCATAACAGATAATCATGATGATCACTTCATGCATAAAGTCATGTTAGATGTAAAGGACAAACGTTACCATTACCATTAAGTAAGCAAGGAGTTGCTAGTGTTAAGCAAGAACATATACAACTAGTCTGCTTTTCAAGATACATAAAACCCTCACTACAAGTACTAGGAACCCTCACTAGAGGTTGTGTCGTGCAAACCTGCCCTCACCTAAAGCTCATCACCTAACAGCCAACACACAACGCTGTGTTGCCACCAAGGCAACCAGCGTGCAGCAGCGCAACGCTACGTCACAAGAGGGGTATCGCGCGTTAGGGGTGTCAGGCACTTCAGCATATTGGGCAACGCCCGTCACAGCAGGGTGTTATCGGTCGATACAAAGCCATCTATCGGGTATGTGACGCCCGTCACAGGCTTGCCCAGCAACGCCCGTCACAAGGCAGCTATCGGCCAGGTCAACCCACAAAAGATAACGACCAAGGAAGGTAACTCATCCATGCATCGTGCAACCCACTGGACCAAGGCCTAACAGCCGTTACAGGATAAGATAGAAGTGTGACGCCCATCACAAGAACAAAGGATATCACCAGTCACAATAGGCCTATCACCCAAGAGGTTAAGTCAAGAGGGATGTCGGGCAGCACCTCCCCAAACCCATATCGTCCGAGGTACATCACACAAGGTCATCGTCTTCCTCAAGCACAAAGGCACCCAAAACCCTGGAGGGTCAAGAACACAAGCTCACCAAGAAACCCTAAACCACAAAAGGATCGGCCAACATGGACACTTAAGCAAGGTGCTAAATGAACAACAACACATAAGCAAGATCGTAGAAAAGGAGATAGTGTAGCTAGGGTTAGGAGTTATGTAACCCACCTTAAGCAAGCTCCAAGCTCCTAGCTCCAAGCACCACCAAGCAAAGAAGAAGAGACTCCAAGGGATATCGGCCACCAGGCTTGCTCCTTCAAGGGGATATCGGCCACCAACAAGCAAAGAGAGGGTTGTGTCATGCACACCAAGGTGGAGAAGAAAACTAAGGGACCATAGGAACTCCAAGCAAGGAAAAGAACCACATATATAGAAGGAAAGGGAGGAGAAAACAAGGTAGAGCAAGGCAAGATGTCGTCCACCTAGGGACACTTGTCCTAGTGCACAAGTCACCACTCTAGCAAGCCCTAAACACATGTCTAAGGTCATTGCTACATGCAAGCATCAAGCACCAAGTGTCCACTAGTGGTGACACAAACGAGGTCAAAGCTAGGTCAAACATCATGGGCGACACAACAACTAGCACCATGGGCGACACACCTCATCCCCATGGGCGACACACACACCTTGGCTGATACACTTCCTATCTTGGGCGATACACTCTTCCTTTGGCCGATACAAAGCTCAACCAAGCCAAAGTAAGGCACCTCAAGGCCCAACAAGCTCAACCAGGCCGAAAAGAACTCAAGCAACGAGCCCAAGCCTTCCTCTCTACACAAGAGGAAGCAGAGAGAGAGGAACACCTCACAAGGTGGCAAACTTGCCCACAAACCCTAGACTTGGGTTATTTGCAAGTAGCCCCTCCAACTCTCAACAAAGCACAACCAAACCCTAATCACCACTAAAGGTGATTAGCAGTGAATGCCTCAACAGCTATTTTTGTGCAGATCTCCTTCTACATCTTTAGCTCCTATCTCCTCGAGTATGTGAATTCTTCTCTCTAGGTTGGAGTCCTCAGCAGGCACTCCTTTTGTGATGACCGGCTTTGCTGGCGCCTTGTCTGGCATTTGCTTACTTTTTGCCCTTTTCTCCGCAAGGTAGTAGGGCATGTCCTTCATTGTTCTTGAAGCTTGCTAGTCATCCCCCTGGTTTATCTTCATACTTTCACAAACATGTCCATAAAAAAATCAAAAATAATATGTAACAATGCAAACTTGCAGGATTATGTTGTATATTAGCTTTCGTAACAAATAAGAAATATTACATCCTTAGGGTCCACAGCCATCCATCAACTTCTCGACCGGCACATCCCACTTCTTTATCCTTGGCTTTGCATCAAGGAACGTTGGCTTTGCCATATTTGTCATCTCATATGCCCAAACCTGCATGTAAATAGAGAGAAAATTTAATGCATATGTAACTGCCCCCCATAGTCAACATTGTAAAAGTTTTGTAGCTGAAAATAATTTCGTTCACTTACGCATAGGCACATCACACACAATGTTATGTAGAGGGTGGTTTTCCCTTTCTCCCCTTTCCTCCTCAGTTGGACATTCTGCTTCAGCATCTTCATATTCCTAAAGATACTCCCATGCACCAGCTTTGCCCAATTCATCTGCCTCGTGGCAGTAACATCGTCTAGGTAGTGCATTATGTAGATTGGTGTGCAATAGTTGGTGTCTGAGAGTAGGAATGTTGCCAGCAGGTGCAACATCCACGCACGACACATGTTCTGGTAGTCCGCTGAATCATCGGTCCTTGCAAATTCTTGTCAAAGCTTTGCTAAGTTGTCCTTGTGCAGGACATCCTTTTCCCTCAACCTCTTCGAGGTCTCCCCTTCATTTCCTTGTTTACATGTGGCCCTGGCAAATTGTTGCCATATTGAGCTCATAATCTCAGAATTTTTCTTAGGTATGATGTCCATACCTCTGCTTGGGATACCTAGAATTACCCCTGCATCCTCAACCGTCATCCTTCTTTCCACCCCTCTGGCCAGCAAAAACTTGTCATCATCTACATATCTGTCTATCAAATCCTCCAAGAGGCCTACGTCAACCATAAGATTCAGCATCTTTATCATGTTTGCAAATGTCGTCGCCCTCATCATTCTCAGCTGATTACTTATAAACACCGTGCTCTGGCTGGTGGTGATGTAGCTCTTTATGTAACACTTGTGGTACGGCCTCTTTATCCCCACTACAAACATATGAAAAGTTACTCTTAGTTTTCTTTTTTTGCTTATTACTTGTTACTCAATCAAGTTACTCTTCAATTTTTCATATTTCAATCCACGTGGTAGGTAGATAACATTTTTAATGCTAACTATTTATTCTTGTAACAGCAGTTTTAATAAAGTGTAAGTAAGTGTCATATGATAGTAACAGCAATTTAATACATTTATAAATCCATTCAAGATTACCTTCAGCTGCCTTTCCTTTCTCCTTTTCTGTCCTCCTAATTCTCTCCTCTTTTCCTCCCTCATAGGTAGCCTTTTCCTTTCCCTTCTCTTTCTTCCTCCTTTCCTCTTCTCCTATCTCGTCAGCAGCCTTCTCTGTATCCTTAGTTGCTTCAGCCTTCCCTTTCCCTTCCCTTTCTTTTCCTTCATATGAACGAAGTTACTCTAAATTTTTAGTCTTTTTTAGCTTAACAATATGGTTTTCATATGTTAACCGCTATGTAAAGTGTGTGAGTTACTCTTTGTTCTATAACAGTTACTCCAGCATTTACTCCAGTTACTCTAGGTTGTCGTACAGTTACTCCAATGTTCTATATCAGTTACTCTAGGTATCGTCTAGTTACTCTACTTCTTATAATAGTTACTCTTTTAACATGCATTGTTACTTTCTATACGAAATATTTTTGTTTCTCGTTTGTACTGTACATGCAAGTACAAATTACCTTGTCGTTCTTTGCTCTCCGCTTTGTCACATGGAGGTTCGCCAGTCTTGGTAGCTCCATTGCCTTCTTTCTCAGTAGTACCCAGCTTACTACGTTTTGCTCTTTTTTCTGACGGTTTACTCGTTAGGGGATCTGCAGCCCCTCTTTTCTTCTTTTTCATTTTTGACTGAGGAGTCGCAGAAGCAACATCCTTCTCCCCTTTCGCAGCCTCTTCTTGTCATGTTTCACCCGCTTCTTTGGTCTTCGCATCCCCTTTTTTCTTCCCTTTCTGTCTTGACTTATGAGTCTCAGTAGCAGCTTCACTTTCCCTTTCCACAACCATTTCTGTTCGCACTTCTTTCTTATTTTTGGCCATCGCGTTATCTTCTTTGGTCCCTTTCTGTTTCGACGGAGTAGTCATCGCAGAATCTTCCTTCTCCTTTTCCGCAACTGCTTCTTTCTCTGCTACATCTGTTCCCTTGGGCATTGTAGCCCCTAACGCATCCCCTTTCGGGGTAGTCTGTGGTTCCGCGGTCGCCGCTTCCTCTGGTTCTTTGGCCATCTTCTCCTCGGCCTGATGGTGATCCATTTCGAATTCTTCATCTTCTTCAATCACTGGCCGTAGATTCTTTCTCCACGGCGGCATTGTCGAGTTCTTCCTCGATGCTTTCTTTGTTCTCGTCATCTCGGAAGAGGGAACTGCTCTGCAATTGAGATGCAGCGAGATGTGGAATCAAAGATGATGGAGATGGAGGAGCGAGTGGAGGCGGAGGAGTTGGGGATGGAGGGGGTTGCGGTGATTTGGTCGCCGGTGATTTTTGCGCGGAACGCAGATGCAGAGCGACGATCTGAGCGAGGGTAGTGTGAGGGTTTTGGGTTTTTCACGTTCGAATGCTTTCCGCTTGTTTTCTTTTTTTCGAATTAATTAAAGGGCAATGCCATCGCGCCCTACTGCCGGGTAGCTTGCCCTTTGCTACCCGCCAGGCAACAAATTCTTACTATATATATATATATATATATATATAAAGTCAGACTAGAATACACTCGAGTGTATAGATCGCACGAATACACTCAAGTGTGTTTGTATATTAAGACAATTTTTGGCAAAATGTAAACCATTGATCTTCACTTTCATACTATAACAGGGCTACATACAAATTTTGAGTCCATTTGGATGAGTGTAAGTCACTCATCCAAGGGCAACAAAATCTACGCATTAAACTAATTTGAAATGTATAATTTTTGCGGTCTTCATAGCATGACCTATAAATATCAAAATGTGCTCAAATTTTTTATATGATCTATTCACAAGATGTTTAAGAAGATCAATGGATTAGATTTTTGAAAAAAATATTGCATCATGAAAAACTACTTGAGTGTATTTTGCTCCGAATACACTCGAGTGTATTCTGCTCCGAATGCACTCGAGTGTATTCTAACCTGCCTCTCTCTCTCTCTGTCTCTCTCTCTCTCTCTATATATATATATATATATATATATATATATATATATATATATATATATATATATATATATTATATATTTATATATTTATATATATTTATATGTATATATATTTATATTTATATATATAGAGAGAGAGAGTGTGTGTGTGAAGTTGGAATACACTGGAGTGTATCACAGACGCTATACACCTCAATTGTTTCTCGTCATTAAGCAACTATTTTGGAAATCTAAACCAGTGACATTCTTAAATATCTTAAGAACATACTACCAAATAAATTTTAGTTCATTTGGCACTTATAGGTCATGCATCTATAGGATGCAAAAATCATGCATTTCGAATTACTAATGTGTGTCGATATATATATATATATATATATATATATATATATATATATATATATATATATATATATATTATATATATTTATATTTATATTTATATTTATATTTATATATATATTTATGTTTATATATATTCGGAGCAGAATACACTCAATTAGTTTTTCATGATGCAATATTTTTTTTTCAAAAATCTAATCTATTGATCTTCTTAAACATGTTGTGAATATCTCATACGTAAAATTTGAGCACATTTGGCCATTTATAGGTCATGTTAAAAAGACCGCAAAAATTATGCATTTCAAATTAGTTTCGTGCGTCGATTTTGTTGCCTTGGATGAGTGACTTACACTCATCCAAATGGGCTCAGAATTTGTATGTAGCCTAGTTATAGTATGACGATGAAGATCAATAGTTGACATTTTACAAAAATTAGTCTTGATATGCATACACACTTGAGTGTATTCGTGCGATCTGTACACTCGAGTGTATCATGCTAGAATACACTCGAGTGTATTCGGAAAAGAATACACTCAAGTAGTTTTTCATGATGCAATATTTTTTTCAAAAATCTAATCCATTGATCTTCTTAAACATGTTGTGAATAACTCATACGTAAAATCTGAGCACATTTAGACATTTATAGGTCATGTTATAAAGACCGCAAAAATTATACATTTCAAATTAGTTTCGTGCGTCGATTTTGTTTCTCTTGGATAGTGACTTACACTCATCCAAATGGGCTCATAATTTGTATGTAGCCTAGTTATAGTATGACAGTGAAGATCAATGGTTTACATTTTGCAAAAAATAGTCTTGATATGCAAACACACTTGAGTGTATTCGTGTGATCTGTACACTCGAGTGTCTTCTAGGCTTTTATATATATATATATATATATATATATATATATATATATATATATATCATTCACTACATATATATATGTCATTCATTCACTACATATATATATGCCATTCATTCACTACATATATATAGAGAGAGAGAGAGTCATGTTAGAATACACTCGAGTGTACAGATCGCACGAATACACTCAAGTGTATTTACATATCAAGACTATTTTTTGCAAAATGTAAACTACTGTTCTTCACCGTCATACATAATTAGGAAACATATAAATTTTGAGCCCATTTGGATGAGTGTAAGTCACTCATCCAAGGGCAACAAAATCGACGCGTGAAACTAATTTGAAATGCATAATTTTTACAGTCTTTATAACATGACCTATAAATGTCGAAATGTGCTCAAATTTTGTGTATGAACTATTCACAAGATGTTTAAGAAGATCAACATATTAGATTTTTGAAAAAAAAATATTGCATCATGAAAAACGACTTGAGTGTATTTTGCTCCGAATACACTCAAGTGTATTCTAGCCTGACTATATATATATATATATATATAGAGAGAGAGAGAGAGAGTCAGGCTAGAATACACTCGAGTGTATCCGGAGCGGAATACACTCAAGTAGTTTTTCATGATGCAATATTTTTTTTTGAAAATCTAATCCGTTGATCTTCTTAAACATCTTGTGAACAACTCATATGCAAAATTTGAGCATATTTGGAGATGTATAGCTCATGTTATGAAGACCGCAAAAATTATGCATTTTAAATTAGTTTCGCGCGTCGATTTTGTTGCCCTTGGATGAGTGACTTACACTCATCCAAATGGGCTCAAAATTTGTATGTAGCCTAGTTATAGTATGACGGTGAAGATCAACGGTTTACATTTTGCAAAAAATAGTCTTGATATGCAAACACACTTGAGTGTATTCGTGTGATCCGTACACTCGAGTGTATTCTAGCCTGACTCTATATATATATATATATATATATATATATATATATATATATATATATATATATATATATATATATATATATATATATATATATATATATATATATATATATATATATATATATATATATATATATATATATATATAGAGAGAGAGAGAGAGAGAGAGTCAGGTTAGAATACACTCGAATATATAGATTATATGATACACTCAAGTGGTGTTTGCATAGGAAGACTATTTTTTTACAATATATATATATATATATATATATATATATATATATATATATATATATATATATATATATATATATATATTGTGTGCATGTGCTTGCCAATAGAATCATGTACTAGAGTACATACGAACTTTTTATTTGTGCATCTATCTTGCGATATTCTATACTTTTTATTTGTGCATCTATCTTGCGATATTCTATAGAATAATCCAAACGTATAGATATAGTGTTCACTAAAAATAATGTAAATATAAAGTGGTGGGAGTTCTTGTATTTGGTAGAAACACGATCATTTGCAAGTTGTCTGACCCTATCTGGCACATAGTTTCATAAAACGAAACATAAAATAAAGATATTTTCAGCAAATATGTTGAATTATTATCAACATAACTTTAGTAGTGTGTGTTGAACGGTAATTGTAACTTATGTCTCATCCATGATACTACAGTTTCAAGTTGTTGTATAAATAAAAGATATAATCTACATAAGACGTGCTTAAAAAGCACAAGGCATGCCCCATTGACTTATGTTATATAAATAAAAAACGCTCAATCATTTACGAGATTTCTACAATTACCATTTGTTAGAAAATATATTCTCTTTTTGTAATCAATGAGCTCAGGAATGTAACAACTTATATAGTTTTAAAACACATATCGTAAGTAGTATACATCCAATCTTTAAGATTATATTATATTCTAAATTTATCACAAACACAAAATTAAATGACTACCTACAGCTGATGTATACTCTAATTAACATTGCTCTTTTTGCGTTATTAATATGACTGGCTAGACGTGTTTTACATTTTTCAAATGTATATTAATATAAAATACATATTATAAATAAATTTATGTACATGTAATTGATGTGGATATCCAGGCCGCCCTTAATTCTAACCCAACCAGTAACAATATGGGTCGAAAGTTTAGACACAGCCTTCCATCTAAATTATATAGACGGACCTGAATCAGGTTATGTACGTCAAGACATAGGCCGAATCCAGCCAACCCAGTCCGATGCCTCATCCATACATACTTCATCATGTACAAGATATCTGTTTCATATAGAACTTATTTTATATATACATGTATGGTTCTTATTAACAATCAAGTTGGGACAAAAATACATTCTTTATTTCCAGCCCAACCTGCTATGTAGGTTATGTGAGCCGAGTATGAGTGAAACGAGAAACCAGGTCCCAGCATAACTCGGTGTAAAGGAGCTGAATACCTTGTTGTGATTGACAACACTAAACGAGATCATAGACCTTTGTGCACAGCAATTGGCGACAACAATGATAGCATTTGAAAGGCCATTTACTAAATTTTAGATAAAAGGAAGCTCCGTACGAGGCAGATGGCTTCGTATAGAGGCGTTTGGTTTTGAAAATTCAAATATTTATCCACGTTAAATACAAGTCACACTGCTAGAATTCATTGGAAACCATATTATAAAATTAAAACGTAAATACAGTAGCAAATATCCAATACACACTAATCATATTGACCCGACACTCCTAAAACAACCTAGAAACAAAAGCCCGAAGACAGAAACGTTAATACAAAGGTTGTCGTCGATGTCACCATGCAGATATCGTAAAATATTAAAAAAATAAAATTATTTCCAGTGTCGTGTCAACAAAATTGGAAGTTTGCACTTGGACAACCCCACAAGATGAGGTGACAAAGAAGCCTCTACAGCATGTCACATTTTCCTATGCGTCTACCAAAATTTAACTAAATCACAGCTACCAGGGCGATATACTGAAAAGTTCCTCTATAAGCTCCCCTCTGTCGATCATTATGGTCCAAATTGGTGTGCATGTCACCGGCTGTGACTTTCAAGTAGCCCGAGAATACATGAACATCCATGACACTCGATACAGTATACAGCCAGGAAAGATTAAGACTACTGCTGATTCTTATGTCCTTTGCTGCTTACTGTAAAGTACGAAAACTCCAGGAAAAGCTCAGGTCGTCAGCTCCGCTTGCTTCTTCAATGACGCAACTTTTCCTTAACAGTGTCGTCGTCGTTTTCAACCTGGTAATAAAACAGATGACGGTTAGTGGTGTGACATAAACTCTTACAGAAAGGCCTCTGCAGTAAATATCATGAATAAAATTTATTTCTCATGCCCAATTTCAACCACAAAACCATAGCAAGAGCATAATATTATATATTATACATAAAAATATTGCAGCTGCATTTTTCAGCCATTGTAAACTAACCTTTCTTATAGGTCCTAACTAGATTGTACAGTTACACGACAATTTTATGTTCTAAACTTAGACGGAGTTAACCGACTATACATCCTATTCTTTAGTGAGTTGTAGCTAACTACCTGATACAACGACATCGACCAACTCAAATAATACCGAACTAAGCAGCTGATTTCAGTTTGCAACTCTTTAGATCCAATTTATTTGGTATGTCATATATGCATAGACGCACAGCAATTAAGTTTTTTATTATAAATATTAAGATCTACTATGGCTTGAGAGGCGCAAGGTAGTGAAATCTGACACCATCCTCTGATAAAACTGTACTTATTTCTCTACGAGTTCATCCTGACTTCCCAATTTTAAGATGTCCAACATGCCACATCACTTAAACTCAATAATGATGTAGAAGTTTTCTTGATGGGTTTCAAGGAAATGGCAAACACGAGAGAGTATCTTTATTACCCACACAAATTCTTCTCTTAGCTTTACATTTGAGCACACAATCTTGGAGTTCACATTTTTTTTATATATATGCAATAAACAAACTGATGTTCTTCCATTTTCAAGAAGCAAAATTTCAATATAACTGGACTGAAAGGTCAAAAAGATCATGTGGGCGTGGATTGATTATCATTAATAGATAAGAAAGTTTTCATATGCTAGGTAAACGTAGACTAAAATAAGAAGGTGCACCATGGACTAAAATAAGGTGCATCATGGACTACTAACATGCCGAAAGTGAACAAAATATGAATAAACAGACGCCTGAAAATGCTTCTAGAGTGTGAAACAAGATTCTTGTATTTATTATTGAGAAGGCTGTTCAAAAGATAAAAACAGTTGTTCTATTCTGTATATACAATAAAAAAACAAATTTTTCTAATTATACGTTTCAACCTTTTAGTGTGTTTTAACAAACTATTTGATGCAATGCAGTTTAACTGAAATATACTTCACTAACAGCTGAGCTCAGTTTGTAGATATCTTCAAATCTGATGTAACATATACACACAGCAATAAAGTGTTTGTATATATTTATTAAGTTATATCTGCTATGGCCTGAGATTATTAAACTAGCCCCTGAAAGAACAGGGATCAAAAGAAGGGGAAACTAGAAAAATATGACACCATCCTTTACAAAAGTTATTCTTACTTTCTCTGTCAAGTGGATCATAAATTCCTAACCAAAAAATCCAATATGTGACGTCATATAACTCACTAATGATGTCTGAGGAGATGTTCAATTAATGGTTTAAAAGAATATATGACAAACACTAGAGATATCTTCATTATCTGCACAAATGATGCTGCCTGAACTATACAATTTGTATGCACAATCTAGGTTTTCACATTATTTATCTTCACACACGAGTAACTCAACTGATATTTTCCATCTGCAAGAGCTCAAATGTCCAATACAAGTGGTCCCAGAGTCCAGACTGATCAAAAGTGGGTTTTGTTTTGATTTAACAGTTAGGAAAGTTTTCATATGCTAGGCTCACCATCAACCAAAACGAAAAACTGCACAATGGACAATTAACTTTATGACCAAAAAATCCAATATGTGACGTCATATAACTCACTAATGATGTCTGAGGAGATGTTCAATTAATGGTTTAAAAGAATATATGACAAACACTAGAGATATCTTCATTATCTGCACAAATGATGCTGCCTGAACTATACAATTTGTATGCACAATCTAGGTTTTCACATTATTTATCTTCACACACGAGTAACTCAACTGATATTTTCCATCTGCAAGAGCTCAAATGTCCAATACAAGTGGTTCCAGAGTCCAGACTGATCAAAAGTGGGTTTTGTTTTGATTTAACAGTTAGGAAAGTTTTCATATGCTAGGCTCACCATCAACCAAAACGAAAAACTGCACAATGGACAATTAACTTAATGGCCAAAGTGAACTAAGTCTGAACATGCCCACAACTAAAATGATTCTAGACTTTAAACAAAACCACTATCGTTCTTAAAGTTTATGCCGAAGGACACTTGAAAGAATAATTATTTATACTGTACAGGTACATACATATCTAAAAACCACGAGTGCACTAGAATCCTGCTTTAAAATGCCAGATCTCAAAGAGAATGTGAATGCAGAACAGAATGTTACCTCTACCAGTACTTTGCCCTTTCCTTTCAGCTTGCTATGGAGTGCGTCAAAAGCACCTTTAACAGAACCTGAATCAGATCCTTTCCTCTTCTTACCAGAAAGTTGCATATGCATGTCCTCTAAATCTACAATTGATGAAACAAAGACAGGTTATTCAAGCAAGAAACTCATTAATCATATATGTTAAGTCATAGCTAATGAGTTATACAAGTATACCCAGTAATTGAACAGCTTACAGAACTATTTCTTAGTACAAATCATGGAAGTTTTGAAGCCAATATCATAAACAGAATGCCCAGTATAATTGGAAAACTATCGTTGTAGTTGCGTACTGGCAAAAGCTTACAATATACTTTCAGTTGTACATATATAGCCTTTTGTACTATATCGTTTCCACACATTTGCATATATGATGTATACCAATTATTGGAATGGTACAAATTAGATGGCAGAACAGGCATGTATAATATCAATCCATAGGTTAACCATATATATTATGTCATAGCTAAGGTGTTATATAACAGTAATAGAGATATTAGCTTACAAAGCTACTTTTTAGTACACATCATGGAAGTGAAGCCAATATCATAAAAGGAATGCCTAGTACAAATGGAAAACTAATGTTGTAGTTGTATACTGGCAAAAGCTTATAATATACTTTCAGTTGTACATATATAGCCTTCTGTAACTATTCTGTTTCTGTGCATTCACATTTATGATGAATCCCATGTGATGTACACCAATTAATTGAATGATACAAACTAGAAGGCAGATCAGGCATATATAACATTAACCAATGAGTTAAGACAAGTGATTGCCATTTAAGGACTGCAAAATGTACAAAATATAGAAAAATTATCGTGAATTTACACTATAGTGGTAGATTTACTAAAAACATCCCAACATAAAAATAATCATGTCGTACCACTGTCTTCGCCATCACCGACAAGGGTCTCATCCTTCATAAAATCAACAAAATCTTCCATATCTTCTTCCTCCTCAAAATCTCCTTCAACATATTCCACCTCAGGTTCCTAAATCCATCAATGGCAGCAAGAATATTGTCAGAGAAGAATTTTCATGAATAATACGGAAGACAGGCAAATTGATCATTTGGTACAAAAACTATGCATACTTCTTCTTCAGCGGGTACATCCAATTCTTCCGCATCAAGAATGCTTTTGAAGACATCTTCATTGAAGTTATATACATCACCATAAATACCTTTTTTGAGACGTTCCAATAGTTCTTTTTCTATGCTCTGCATTGGAGTTTAATAAAAAACTCAGATCCAGAACCAAAGGAAGAAAAATGTTAAATAGAAAATTGTATTATATGTCAACAAGAACCTTGTGAAGAACAGCAGCTTTCTCTGCCTTCTCTTCTCTTCTAGCTTCCCTCTTTCTTTCTTTTGTAGGCACTGTCATTATCTTCTCCCTGCAGATGCCCCATACAAGAATATTTATAAGAGTAGTTAACGCTGGAAGATGGTATAAAGGTAAGAAAAGAAGTGTGTTCCATCAGGAACTGGGTAACTAAATAGTTCGTAATTTATTTACCCATCCGACTAAAATACATCAAAATGGTCACATCTTTGACCAGGGCATCAGTCTCATGCAAGATAGAACAAAGTAAATATGAGAAGAAGAGAAGGGTGAAAGTCGTATAATAAAGATGGGAGTTTAATAGCCCAAAGGCCCACCCCCTATATAACGACCCTTCAAGTTCTAACAAAATATATTAACATCTAATATAAGTTCAACTAGGAAGCACAGACACTTCCCGGAGGCTGCCGTGTCCGTGTCCAACACGTGTCCAGCCCGGACACACCATAGACACTCATGGACACGCGGCAAACACTCCTTTGGCATGTCCAGTTTCATAATTTTTTTATTTACAAGTTGGACACAGCGTGGACACATCTAGGACACTTAGTGGACACAGCCAGACCAACCCACATAAGATCTAACTAAAAAAGAAAAGAGAAAATAAAACCCATCCCCATAGACTCCTCGACCAAAACCCCAACTCCTCATCCAAACCCTTATCGCTTCCTTCGAGAGGTAGCCAACAAGCCTCACCCTCTAATTGTTGCCGTTCCCATAGAGAACAATGCAACCGCCTCTTGCAGCAGTTGCTGCAAGTAGCAGCTAGGTCCCGAAGTTGTTACAAGCAGCCATCATAAAGAGATGGGAGCTGCTACAAGCAGCCTTTGCATCACCATAAGCAGCAGTTGTTTGCGACAGCCATTTACAGCAGGAGCTGGCAACACCTAGAGTAGCCATTAGAAGTAGCTTCCATCATTCTTGGATATTATAATAATTTAATATATCATTTTGTATGCTAAATTTTACATCGATTGGCATAGTCAGCCTGAAAACACATGTGAATATAAAGTGGATATCATGGGGATTTTTGTTTCTGCCTGTTGTTAAGAATTATGGAGCTTATTGTGTTTACTAATAAATTATATACATATATATGTGTTTAACAATATATATTTATGTAATATATGTATTTATATATGTATATATGTATTATGTATATATATATTGTCGTGTCCAACGCCGTGTCTGTGTCCTATATTTTTAAAAATTGCCGTGTCCCGTGGTGTCCCGTGTCAATGTCCATATTCATGTCCATGTCCGTGTCCGTGCTACTTAGGTTCAGACCAATGTTATCAGGACCGAACCGGTCATCGAACTGGTGAGGCTATTGGTTCCCGGTTAACCGGTGACTCAGTAATGAGGTCATATATATTTAATATAAACACGATATGAAGATAAGAAGAATATGATCCACTTCAACTATGATAAAGCTAAAAGCCAAACTTATAGAATACAACAACTCTTAACTCATGCATCAAAAAAAAAAAAATTAGCAATATACAAATAATTTCAATTCATTTTTCATACATTAATTCAGAAATTTGTAAAACGAATAATGCAAACACGAAGAAATTGCAAATAAAAAACACACAGGATAATGCAAACAGAAGTTGGATGGGGAAAATATTTAAAAAAAGAAGTATCTCTGTAAGACATTAACTGTGTACGAGCACAACAGAAACAGATGGAGAGGAGGAAAACAAAAAACATATAGGACTACAGATGTATGCAGCAGCAGACCAAATATTAAAACGAAAAATAAAAAGCAGTGTATTCAAAAATGGCCCATGCGGCCGCTTAATCGGCCAAGACCCTCGTCCGCCTAATTTAGCCCCTAAGCGCACGTTAAGTATTTTGAACATAATTGCTCCCTTTTTTCCGCCTCACCCGCTTTTTTTAAAAATACTACTGTAAGCATATAATATTAATTAATTATATAGTCCAAGTAGTGTCGCGTATCTATCAATTTTTTGAAAAGAAACGTGAAGTGTATGGGCGAGGATGTAAGTATCGCGAGGAGAGGTATCAAAGTGTACATGCAATGTGTGTGGATTAAGCAATTGTGATTTGAGAATGTATATATACATGTATAAAGCATACACACGCACGCATACACATATGCATACACAAACACTACGAATACACACGCATATATATAGTGAAATGTATATGTATGAATATATGAATGTATTTGCAAAAATCTGAGTATGGTATATGTGTGCATATATAATACATTCAATGTATACATTATTATACATAATATGTGAATGTATTTGTGAAAATATGTGTATATTATATAATATCAAATGTATACATATTATTTTACATGTGTGGTAATGTGTGGTACATGTACAAATGTATAGTTGTATACATATTGAATATGTATGCATATAAGCACTACAGAACCTTTCAATTTTCGCCATCGCATATGCACAGACCGACACCCAGACACAAACACACCGACGAGACACACACACATAGAGACATAAACAAACACAAAGAGGCAGACACTAACAAACACATGTAATGAGGCACACGTGACAGACACGGGTAAAGAAAAGAAACAGAGACAAACAAAGACAAATTGTAGAGTCAAAGATAGAGACCAAGACATACAAACATATATATATATATATATATAGAGAGAGAGAGAGAGAGAGTCAAGCTAGAATACACTCAGAGTGTATCCGGAGCGGAATACACTCAAGTAATTTTTCATGATGCAATATTTTTTTTGAAAATCTAATCCGTTGATCTTCTTAAACATCTCGTGAACAACTCATACGCAAAATTTGAGCACATTTGGATATGTATAGCTCATGTTATGAAGACCGCAAAAATTATGCATTTCAAATTAGTTTCGCGCGTCGATCTTGTTGCCCTTAGATGAGTGACTTACACTCATCCAAATGGGCTCAAAATTTGTATGTAGCCTAGTTGTAGTATGACGGTGAAGATCAACGGTTTACATTTTGCAAAAAATAGTCTCGATATACATACACACTTGAGTGTATTCGTGCGATCCGTACACTCGAGTGTATTCTAGCCTAACTATATATATATATATATATATATATATATATATATATATCATCATCTAAGCCTCAGTCCCAAATATGTTGGGACGGCTACATGGATCCTTCGTTTCCATTCAATTCTATCATGGGCCAAACATACATCTATACTACTATAAAAAGAGTGAGTTTTTCTTCAAAATTGCGACTCTGCCATTCCAAGTCTCACCAACCAATCAAAACACTAGAATTCAAAAAGCTGTGTTCTCCTGCTTCCACTCTTTGCTCACGTTTTTTCTCCCATTTTTTTGTTTTTTGTATTTTCTCTCTCCCCTAGAATAACTTCCCACTAACCATGTTTTTGGCTCGTCCTCCCTAACAACCTCATGATCCCTCCCCTCACGATCCTTCCCCACTCACGATTTTAGGAAACAGTTGAAACCGGCTTATGTATCTCTCCTCTTGTATATCTATACTACATCCATCCAAAACCGCCCCCACGTCCCACTCCCCAGCCGTTTCTGATCATCTGTATCCTCCACTAAAAACGGTTGCTTACCCTCTCTCCCCACACTATCTATCCCCATAATACTCTAACAAACTAAATATTCCTTCTAAAAATTTGCAAACGTCACCGTACCTGCTCGATCTAGAACTTCACGATGGAGCCAGGGAGCAAAGAATAGTACGCGATTATCGCGATCTTTGGAGTGGTTACTTCTTATCAAGTTCCATATATTTATCTCCATCTTTCTCACCAAATTTTTCTCTCATCCCAACCTCCAAATCCCATCTACGCAACATACTTTTCTGTCATGTTCGTAAAAGCAGAAGGTAATAATTATTATTGGTCCCAACGTTCTTCCTCCTCGGCCGTGATTTTTCTTCATCGTTTGTCGTTCCAACACAACCTGCGGAAAAGCAATATGGTGCTACCTGACGTTCACTTTGGCGAGCAGAATGACTACTGCCTTCCCTAACAAAGCAGTGTGCACCAACGGAATTTCATTCTCTTTTATATTGTTAACACTCACTAAAGCGGCAAATGATAGTAGAAATACCTACCCTGATTGATAGAGCGAACAACAAAATGGGATCATGCGGATCCTATTCTGAATAGAACTTTGTATGAAGATCACCAAGCATTGAAGCACGAAAGTTTCCTCCAACACCCATATTTAAGTTTATCAAATTCACTGACGAGTAAGTACCATTCTATTTACTTGCATAGCAACTATAATTTTTTGTCTTAATTTTTGTACTTCGATGACTGTAGTTCTCATCTTCATCCTCATCCCCATTGTTAATGCTTATTCAATGTCTTTTTCCATGTCCGTGTGTCAAAACAGGGAGCTCGGCTGGATGATCAAGATTGTTTTAGCTTTGACGTCTCACATAGCCATCCACTACGTCTAGGTAATTGTCTACTAATATGACATTACACAAGGTATGTATTGTATCTTCTTATCACGCTCATCATATTCGATTGTCCATTTCCATTTACGTGCCATTGAATTCTGACCATGTCAGTTGGAAGCTATGGAGAAGGTATATGCCAGAACACAGAACACTGGAGTGGAGTAGAACTTGCTCGATCTAGAACTTCACGATGGAGCCAGGGAGCGAAGGAACAGTCCGCGATTATCACGATGTTTGGAGCGGTTACTTCTTATCACGTTCCATATATTTATCTCCATCTTTCTCACCATTTTTTTCTCTCATCCCAACCTCCAAATCCCATCTACGACAAGATACTTTTCTGTCATGGTCGTAAAGGCAGAAGTAATAATTATTATTAGTCCCAACATTCTTCCTCCTCGGCCGTGATTTTTCTTCATCGTATGTCATTCCAACACAACCAGCAAAAAAGCATAATGGTGCTACCCGGCGTTCATTTTGGCGAGCAGAATGACTACTGCCTTCCCAAACAAAGCAGTGTGCACCAACGGAATTTCGTTCTCTTTTATATTGTTAATGCACACTAAAGCGGCAAATGATAGTAGAAATACCTACCCTGATTGATAGAGCGAACAACAAAATGGGATCATGAGGATCCTATTCTGAATACAACTTTGTATGAAGATCACCAAGCATTGAAGCACGGAAGTTCCCTCCAACACCCATATTTAAGTTTATCAAATTCACTAATGAGTAAGTACCATTCTATTTATTTGCATACCAGTTGTAATTTTTTGTCTTAATTTTTGTACTTCGATGACTGTCGTTCTCATCTTCATCCTCATCCCCATTGTTAATGCTTATTCAATATATTTTTCCATGTCCATGTGTCAAAATAGGGAGCTCGGCTGGATGATCAAGATCGTTGTAGCTTTGACGTCTCGCATAGCCATCCACTACGTCTCAGTAATTGTATACTAATATGACATTACACAAGGTATGTGTTGTATCTTCTTATCACGCTCATCATATTCGATTGTCCATTTCCATTTACGTGCCATTGAATTCTGACCACGTCAGTTGGATGCTATGGAGAAGGTATATGTTAGAACACAGAACACTGGAGTGGAGTAGATTTGTAGGTGACTTGCTTGTAATCAATGAGAAAATGGCAACAAAACAATAATTTTTAACCGATCTCAACTTGTGTCACTTCCACTTTTACTACAAATATTTATTTACAAATAGTAATATAGACACTAAGAGTATTTTCGTTGTATTTTTCACTTCTAAGCCTAGCGCAAAGATTTTAATTTTGCGATTTACTCATTTGTGATGTGTTGGTCACGTCATCAGTTATATATTTATGGTATTGAATATGGTTAATGTCGTTTTGTATATCGTAAGTGAAATTCTTTCTAAGTTTTTGAACAAGTGTCATGAAATGATTTACACTTGCACACCACTAGGATGTTAATAAATTGATTTACACTTGCACAACTTTAGGATGTTATATTTGTATACAGAGAGACAAATTCATGTTTTTCATTATATTGTGGATGTGTCTCCAACATGATGTATGATAGGGAGGAGCCTATTTTCCGACTACTAATAATATTTAGAGTAGGATATTTACAGTGGAAAATATAACTTGCTCATAATAATTGCGTACCTATGTAGACACTCTAACTAATTAGAGATAATATATACATCAATATTCGTAAAAAAATCAATTAATTATACATAAATTGTTTATCCATATCCCGTAGTATATAAGAACTCAATTCAAGATATGATACACATATTTATATTAAAACAATTATGTATTTAAGTTTTCAGATAACGTTTGAATAGAACTGCATCCAAGTAAACTGATATTAGTAACATTGTTCACCAAAGTTTAATTATCTTGCTTTTATATTGGCAAGTATCAAATTTTAAATAGAACCCATTTACTACATGAAAGTAGCCATTTAGAACGAGTTTCATTCTCTCTCTCTATAGTTAGAAAGATGACATGTCATGTTGACCAAAATCAAGTACATGACTACGATTGTGGCTCTATGTTAAATTCACAATTTACTCATTATGCCCATTACTACACATTTCATCACCAATTTTAATAAACCAAATTTATAAAATTTATTAGTTGGGATTGGAAGAATATGAAACTATTTAATTGCAACAAAGAATAAAAATAGTCAACCAGATTACGATGAGAATCAATCATTGGAATGCTCTTTCACATTTTTTTCACTATGCATACGGCAACCACAAAAAATATACTATATATTTTTATCTTCATAGGAGATATATGATTTGCTCTATTGAAAAATTTAAGAACATATAGGAATAAACTATATGTGACTATTTAGTAACCAACCCATTCTTTCTCATGTTCTATTTGTATATATGTTTCATCAACATTTTGTATTTTTCTTTCAATATTTAGTTTTGAAATACCAACTTACACCATGTTTTTTAAACAATTATAATTTGAAGACATAGAACAACTTTCTTGTATCCTAAATATTTAATTATTTTCTTGGCATTAGTAAATATTACACAACTTTACAAAGATTTTATATATAATAAATTATGTAACAAGCATTTTTTTATTTGTCACACATTTTTTATTTTTACAATTTTAATTTTAGTTACTTAATATCTATGACAAATAATATTTATAATTTTATTTGGAATATATATATATATATATATATATATATATGTGAAAATAATCTAATTTAAATTTATTATATTTAGTAAGGCACGTGCATGTGCACGTGTGTGTTCACTAGTATATATATACACACACACACACACACACACATATATATGAACATTGAAATGTATACATACCAATATATCAATATATTTGTGAAAACGTGTATTAGATGTACATATATATCAAACATATACATAAGACTTTACTAACAAGTGTGGAAACGTGGGAATATGTATATATGTATAGTTAGAACTGAATACATATAAAGTTGTTCTATTTCCATTCATGGCCGCCACATTACAATCATCTTGCCACTTCCAAGATGCCTTCCCACTCGACATTCCTCGTCAAGGTGGCGAAGAAGGCACTCCAGCACAAGTCGATCACCTAATGGGTTCGCATGAGGGCCAACAAAACGTTTTCTAGACCGCTAAGCATTGACACAAACGTCGCACCAAAGTAGGGTTTTGAGGAGTGAACATGTGGGAGGAAGGAGTGTATTGCATCATTTATCTTGATATTGATGTTTTACCTTAGTTCTATGAGCCCCGTTATGCATGCATTTGTTTTTACTTCTCTCTTAAAAGAACTCCTATTAACTTCTATGAGTTTCTCATATTTAGTGCTAGCCTTTGTCGTTATTTTTGTAATACTCTGCTCCAAAGATTGATCTTTCGTCTATCTGCTCCAGATTGATGTTACTTTCGATAGTAGGAACTTTAAACTACATATATTAATTATTTTTTTAGGTGTATATAAGCATACATATATGTGTATATGTAGGTGAGAAATAAATTTTCTAACATATACTATCCAAAAAGCAAAAGTATATTGGGTGGCAAAAGCATCTAGTTTGGATAGCAAGCTGATTCCAGACACTCCCCGCTTAAACCACTTTTTGGAATAACGCTCTCACCTTCAACATATTCACATTCATGTGTCCTTCTCCCAGAGAACTCTAGAACATTAATGAATTGGAATACTTTCTCACCTTGTGTCCCACAACTGTCATTAATGCCAAATATTTTCATCCATAGTAAGGACGGACCTAATGGAGGTGGTGGGGCAAGCATCACAAGAGGGGTGAGTGGGTTGGGGATGAATGTAGATTTATTCCAAATATAATTCATCTACTTGGACATTCCTCCAGAGATGCATATCTATAAAATAACTCAAAGCCTAACTACTTCAGGTATTTGGTATTTGGTATTTTGTGAATAACCAAACTAATTTAGTACATTATACAAAACGATTACACTTGAATTGTGACAATTACAAAACTAATCAATAACTTAATGGAAAACAATCACACTTGAAAATTTACAAGTCCAAAATTTAAAATCTTGTAAATTGAAATATTGAAATAAACTAATCGAGTTTTTTTAAGTTTTGTCTAGACCCAAACAAGGTCCACAGAAGGTTGTTGTCATGTCATACGCTACATTAAGGAGTTGTGTATAGTCAATCCAACATGGGTAGTTAGGTCAAAGAAGCGATTCAAATGTAACCGGAGTACATTTGCAAATGATGCAAAAATGATGTTGGTTATGTTACCATTGTCAATGGCAGAGACGCATCCAGCCCTAGCACTCTACAAGGGAGAATAAAAGTGATGATTGATGTGCATCTAAATGTAAGCCCCTCATGCATTTGTAGTAGATCAGAACATTGTACGAGTTGTTCGTGGTAGACTTTATCATCACTAGCCTTGCTCGCATGTGGCACCACCAACTTCAATGTCTTCATCTTCTTCCTTGTTGGTTGCTATAGTGGTCACGACATGACTAGGAAATTGTGATGATCGGCCCAAAACCCTAGCAACTAAAGCATTATGCAAGATCTGGAAGATTTGACGGCTCAAAATTCAATTCTTCAATAAGCTCATTATCAAGATCATATCACCATTTTTTGGTGATTGGGAACCCATCCTAAGGATGGCAGAACGAACCTAGAACCCATTTATTCTGAGCAGTCATATAGCACGATTTGATCCCTTCGAATGAAGGAGAAAAGAGTCAATATCTGCCCGCAAAACCATTTTTTGGGCCACTTTGCGACCCCCATGGCAGAGTAAACCAAAGGGTCCAAACAGCCTACAAGTTTGGACACCCATTAAAGTCGTATAGCTGACCGACCTCTGCGATGGGTAGCTCATTTCCGAAGGCCTACCCATATCATCAATATTAATTTTACAAAACTCATCCAACCCTCAAATATCCACACTAACTCTAGAGCATTATAATATACCTTTCAAATATATAAATCATTCAATTTTACCAATATATATGATTAATCACTTATCCATAAATACATCAACATAAGTCATAACCAGGGTTTGATCTCATGAAATTACTTCAAAACACAACTATCAAAGATTCTTTTACGTGGCATGTGATTCAAGATCATGATCTAGGGTATTGATCATCCTCAAGTCAATATAGTGGGTGCAGCCTAGCGTCGTTTCTAGCAAAGTAAAAATACAGCTCAGTAATCATCCAAGTTATATCAATCCTCTTAATCTTCACTTTCTAGTAAAATGGAATTACTATTTAAAAACCAACACAATGGATACATCAATATAGAGCCATAACTATTTGCAACTAGTTTTTAGAATGTGTTCATCAATTTTGCCTTCAACCCCCTATCAATTAATCACAGTGGATGTGGATGCTATAAAATGAATTTTCATTCGCTTCATACAATTTCAGGTTGTTTTGTCATTATTTGTCAACTCAAAAAAAAGATAGGAAGAATGTACAATAAGTCTTAGGATAAAAATATATTTACCTAACTTTTCAACTAGTTCTTTCACATTCTTATTCTCATATGAGTCATTTTGGTCAATCGTTGCTTGAATTTGTGTAGTGTGTACAACGAACTTTCCGTGTACAGTTAATAATTGTCCATTCGAGATAATTTCGAAGCACATACAAGCTCGCTCAAACATCAAATTCATGTGATTCTATTATGCATTCAAGTATTGCAGACGTGTGAAATACAAAATACATGCACATGTACTAGGGTACACATTTGTTTGCCATGTATGTCTTTTTCAATCAACGATAAGTTACAGAAATTGTGGATCCTAGAGGATGATGTTTAGCTATATATCATGATAAATATGAGATAGGATTAGGTAATTTATACACATCCAATTCTGGCTATATTCTTTCACTCCATAAGGTTGGATAATTAGATCAGTCGCCAACTTTATATGTGTCATTGGATGGCCAGAACAAAAAGATGCATGTAGTGCCCGGTATTCTATCTATCTATTTAACAAACTAACTAGTTATCCGATCTAACTCAAAGCACAATATACAACTCCATGGTTTTGCGTGTTATACTGATCATCTTGATCTTCAACTCTTCACTTTACTACAATTCTGTAAACAATATCATTACCAACTTATAAACCAGCAAAATGACAAATATACTAGAAGCATCAACTATTTGTGACTATTTTCCAAAATAGGTTCTTCAATTTGCCTTGAAACCCTTGAAATTATCCATTAAATGAATCATTGAGGACGAGAACGATAATGAGTCAGTTGTCAATTCTCTTCATACCATTTCAGGTTGTTTATTCTTCAGTTTCTCAGCTCAAATAGGACAGGGAAGCTGAGCAACAAGTCATAAAGAAAAGAAAGAAAAGAAAATGCGCACCTAACTTTCAGCTGAATCTTCCTCATCCTTATTCTCATCTGTGTCATTTTAGTCAACCGCTGCTTGATTTTGTGTACAAGGAACTTCGGCCAGTATAACTGAAAAATTAACAGGTAGAGTACTTGGATCAATTCCGGAGAATTAGGTTCCTCCACAAGCTACACCATAAGTAGGAATGCACAACCGTACCATATTGTTGTCAATGATTTCCAGAGCCTTCTCATAGTTCCTGGGAAGCTTAATTTTTTCCCATAGTTTGTTAGGCGTATGAGCTCTTTCTATGCTCTTTATATATAAATAGAAAATGCCTACAGGAAAACAGCACGCAAGGAATCAAAACAGTTTTGCAGCAGACATAACCAGCAGAGTGAAAAGTAAGCAATATCTAGTGTTAGAAACCGTTCCTTTGGACACAAGTGTAGGAAAACTACTGTCCTAGCGAGTAGGATATGGAGCCTCTAAGATATGGAGCATAAATTTGCAAACTTGCAAATGGTAAATAGTTCAAAGGTAGTGATGAAGAAAAAAATTGGTACCGTCATGCTCCCTGATAGTGGCGTACCGGCTGTTGGCGAGGGGGCACGAGCTGCGGTTGCAGATGCCGGTGACGTTGTACTCATTCCGACAGAAGATGCCAGTCGTGATCCTGGACGAAGAGAAACGATTTTGAGCCAGGTCGAATCGAGGACACACAAAAAATTAAGATATTGGAAGGAAAAAATACGGGAAAGGAGGCATGAAACAGAAAGCAGGGGGAGCGATTACTTGGCCATGTAACTGCAATGATTGTGACGGATTGTCTGCCATATCACCTCGTCGTGCTGCATCTCTTCCCCTCTTTAGCTTTGTCCTCTCAAGATTGTTTGAGTGGGGAACAAATAATACGATTTCGCGGAGAGGGGGAGCCGTCGACACACTTCGCTAACCGCCTCCAATGCAGGAATGCAAATATGGCAGAATTATAGAGGTGTCAGAGATCGCTCTTGTAGGTAAGATGACAGGGTAGACGATCCCCCTTTCTTCGTGTCCGCGCCGGCGCGGCGACGGGGTGAGAGAGCCGGTCTGCTATGGATAACGGTGGCGCCGCCTTTGTTCACTGAGAGAACCCCGCACTAGGTGAAGGACGTGTCTGCCGCCGCCCCTATAATCGCTCCTAATATTTTCAAAATAGAAAGCGAGAGATATTTGAGAAACCCCTTGATGATAATTCTCTATCTGAAACTCTGCAAACTGGCATGATGCTGGTGACATTTACAAGAGGAGGGAGAACATTGGCACCCGAATGAAACTAATGGAGGGTGGAGCTTGCGGAGGGGTGTCTGTGTAGCTTAAGGAGAGGTGTTTGTAGGTTATTTGCTTGGAGCAGACTGGTGAAAAAGGGAGTCGGGGTTCTGGTGGGATGTCATTGCGGTCGAGGAGGGTCGAAGCCGAAGGGTAATAGGTGGATGGGTATGCGGCTTGCGGTGGAGATAAAAAGGAGAGGGGACGGAAAATAGCGGGTCGCCCATTTTCTGACACTGGACAGCCTGGGCTTCCGCCGTCGTAGGTGCCGACGACGGGCGTGTGGGGGTGGACAGGGCCTTTGGGTCAGCCCACCAGCTGGAACCATGGAAGTAGAAGGTCGACCGGTGAAGGAGACAGGAGTCGGATGAAAACAGTATACCTGAAGCTTGGAAAAGAGCGTCCTGCAGGAGCACCAGTCACACCGGCGTATCTCCTCCTCTCGCGATGCCCTCACAGTGTGGTGGCCTCCGAAATCCCCTCCTCGCCTCGCGATGACCTCGTGCTGACCTTCAGAGTCCGGCGTTGGCCATAACAGCACAGAACAACATCCGCGAACGTCTGGCGTCGACGCGTCGTCAATGGCCTCGAGACCTCGAGGTTAGGGATGATAGCGAGCACCCAAATCAGGAGAGGCCGAGAGAGAGGAGAGGGTGGCGAGATTTGGGATGAAGAGGCCAAGAGAGTGGAGAGGGAGGAGAGGGAAAGCACTGGCGAGCGGCGGCTAGAGTTTTAAGAAACCCTCTCGCCCAAAGTCTTAAGATTGAAT
Organism: Alisma plantago-aquatica; assembly: GCA_963693085.1. Classification (NCBI taxonomy): domain Eukaryota; kingdom Viridiplantae; phylum Streptophyta; class Magnoliopsida; order Alismatales; family Alismataceae; genus Alisma; species Alisma plantago-aquatica. The sequence goes on from OY856415.1 coordinate 186,666,270, forward strand.
GAGGAATGACCGAACGACTAGGGATGGCAAACGATATCAAGCTGGCCGCTTCCCCTGTATTAGCAGTTGAGTTTATTTTCGGATGGAGAATTTTACCATCCCTACCAACGACGCTGGGAGTCTAGGACTCGCGGATATACGTCGGTTTGTCCGGGTTGGTCAACCGAACCGAATAAAAATGAGGGCTTTTGGTTTGTCACCGGAACCGAACCCAAATCCAAAAATGGCTCTGAAACCACATTTTTCGCATTTTGATCGGTTTGGGTTCGATTCGGATGGACAATTGTGCCTTTCCTACAGTGTTAGCGGAAGGAGACAACGATCGTCTCTCGATATCAAGTTGGCCGCTTCCCTTGTATTAGCAGTTGAGTTTATTTTCACATGTAGGTTTTTGTGCGTCTAATAGCACGTGTCTAACCACATTCAAAGTGCATTCTTTTCTAGATTTCTCCCAAAACACTCATATGTTTTTATAAACTAGCAAACACACACGTGCACATATGCACGTGTCTTACCAAATATAATAAATTTAGATTAGATTATTCTAATATATATATATATATATATATATATAAACTAGCAAACACACACGTGCACATGCACGTGTCTTACCAAATATAATAAATTTAGATTAGATTATTCTAATATATATATATATATATATATATATATTTATAAGTTTCAAATCAAATTAAAAATATTAGTTGTTATATCTGTTAAATAATTTAGATTAAAATTGTAGAAAATTAAAAAAAAGTGTGACAAAGAAATAAATAATTGTTGTCACATTGTTGCTTATATATGAAATCTTTATAAAGTAGTGAAATATTTACTAACGACAAGCAAATAATTCAATATTTAGGATACAAGAAAGTTGTTTTATGTCTTCAAATTACAATTGTATATAAAAGATAATATAATTCGGTATTTCCACACTAAATATCAAAAGAAAAATACAAAATGTTGATGAAACATGTATTGAAGTAGAAGTGGATAAAGAATGGAATGTTTAGTAATGGTCATAATGAGTGAATTGTGAATTTAACATAGGGACCATAGTCGTAGTCATGTACTTAATTCCCGTCAAAATGATATGCAATCTTTATGCCATCTTTGTAACTATACAGAGAGAATGAAACTCATTGTAAATGGCTACTCTCATATAATAAATGGGGTCTATTTCAAATTTGATATTTACTTGCCAATGTCAGAACAAGACAAATTGAACTTTGGCAAATAACATTACTAATATTAGTTTACTTGAATGCATTTCTATTCAAACAATATTTGAAAACTCAAATACATAATATACTTCTAAACATAAGTTGTTTGGGTATCATATTTTTGCTTCATTTTGGAAACCCGTGGTGATTGTTCAGGCATCGATGGAATATTGTTGGGCAAGGATGGTTCGTTTGCCAATTGACTATCGTTGACTATCTGTACTGTTTTTACATTTAAACGACATTTTTCACTGGAGAAAAACCACACGGTGATCCATCTCACCACATCAAAACGATGGCTGACCACATGCTTAGCCAAACACAACATTTATATTGAGTTTTTATATACTTTAGGATATGATAAACATTTTACGTGTAATTATTTGATTTTTTTACTAATATCGACGTAAATATTATCTCTAATATGTTTTATTGTCTACATAGGTAAGAAATGATTATGACAAGTGTGAATATGTTATATTTTTCCTTTATAAATATCCTACTCTAAGTATTATTAATAATAGGCAAATAGGCATCAAGTTGGAGACGCGTCCATACTATCTACTATGTAAAACATGAATTTATCTCTCTTATATAAATCTAACATCTAAGTTGTGCAAGTGTAAATCATTTTATGACACTTGTTCAAAAACTTATATAGAAATATTTTCACTTACAATATACAAAACAACAAAATTTAATAATCAGATCCAATATCATAAATCATATAACTGATGAAGTGACCAACACATTACAAATGACTAATATTGCAAAACCAAAATCTTTGTGCTAGACCTAGAAGTGACAAATGCAATGAAAATATTTCTAGCGTCTATACGAATATTTGTAAATAAATATTTGTAGAAAAAGAAGAAGTCATACAAGTTGAGATTGGTTCAAAAATACTATTTTGTAGCTATTTTCTCATTTAATTACAAGAAAACCGCCTACAAGTTTACTCCACTCAGAGAGCAACTACCTTCTCCATAGCATCCAATTAACATGGTCAAAATTCAATGACATGTATATCTAAATGGACAAACGAATATGATGAGCATGATAAGATAGAACACATACATGTACACAATTATCGAAGACGTAGTGGATGGCTATGCGAGACGTCAAAGTTAGAACAATGTTGATCGTCCAGCCGAGCTCCCTATTTTGACACATTGACATTAGGAAAGAAAATTAAATAAGTGTTCACAATGGGGATGAGGATGAAGATGAGAACTACAGTCACCAAAGTGGAAAAACTAAGACAAAAAATTATCGTTAGTATGCAAGTAAATAGAATAGTGATTACTCGTTAGTGACTTTGATAAAATTCAATATGGGTGTTGGAAGAATCTGTCGTGCTCCAATACTTAGTGGTCTGCATAAAAAGTTCTATTCAAAAGAAATGCATAACAATAATAGCCTTAGGATGATGCAAAAGAAAAGTCATTAAGTAACCGTACTTACACCAAGTTTGGAAGCAACTGGAGAGGAAGACGGAAAAAATTAAGGGGCTAGTAAAATATTAGCCACAATGTAATTGAGTACAAGTGATGGTCAGGTGGTGATCATTAATGTTGATTTGTTGTTGCTATTCACATTCTACTCGGTGTGCTATATGTTTGGTGGCGTGCCTGCTGCTACCTATATCTCTTTGTATTGATAGTGTGGTTCTCCGGACCTTCTTGAACTTCTAGACACCTAGATCTAGATGAGGTTGTTATCAACTGTCACGCGTGCAAGCCTGGAAGGTCAGCATACATCGTTGTGGCTGCCATGGTTTCAGAACCCATAAAAAAACCAGTATTATCATGAATTGTAATCATCCATCGAACAAACTCTCACGGCAAATATAATGTGATCCATCTTGTCAAGGACAATATCCATCAATACGGCTGTTTGCAGTACAAGACAAATCCACACGTTAAGGAATAACCAAAACACATCGCAACATATGAACGCCACAATACATTATTTGGCTTGTTGCTGCGGATAAGAGGAGAACTAATCAAGCTATTGTGTTACACCTAAGAGAAATCACTGTGATATCTTAACAAAGAGAAGGGAAAAAGAAGTTAAACAAATCAAACTTGATATGATGTTCGCACAAAACAACCAGCAATAAGAGTTATTGTACCTTTGAGTGTTACTGACTCAGTCGTCAGTCTTCCTATATGGGATGCCTCGACATTAAAACTCATCACGATCATTTTTGTTAGATAATCCCATCAGTGACCATCCTTGTGACTGGCCTATGGCATGACCGTGAAAAGAATATAGAATTATGTAAGACGGTTTGTCCGTTGTGCGAGGAAGTGAGGATATATTATATGATGGGAGTCATCTAGTTAGTAGACTAATTTCACCGATCCGTAGAGTTGCAATTTCCAATAGAACTTCAAGCAGGGAAGATAAGGAAACAGAGACACGGATATTAACAATCGGTGATTGTTACCTTGATTGCTTGTTCGATTCACCCAGAATTGAAGTGACATGGACGGGAAACAATTGGTTTCTCCTGGGGTTTCCGATGGTCTTGGTGGCCAATGCAAGGCTTGACTCATGGTTGATGCTTCTTATGGTTCAGATTGCGGATGTAAATGATGTTCAACCAATGGAAAGGACGGCATGCTATCCGGCATGACATTGGAGTCTTCTATCGGCATGGAGATAAGAGAGAACATCGTAGAGGTTTGGGGTTGTTGGATAGATGGAGGAAGAAAAGAGATAATTGTTGACATTCTTCTCAAGAGTTTACCGGATGAATGGGGGGGTGGTGTGGGGTGGGGTGTTGTCGTTGGTTTTCTCCTAATATTTCGATGAATCGTGGATAGATGGGGTTGTGGAACGTGGGCCGGGTTGGGAAGTTTGTTGCAAAGATAGTAATCATGCGAGTTTTGTGTGGAACGTGGGGGCGGAGAGGGAATATGATCATTGTTGTAGGTTAGAAGAAAAAGTAATAACAAATTAGAAAATCCTTGAAAAAAGGAGAGAATAGATTGAGTTAAGGAGAACGCATGATTTGAAAACGAAGTAGTCTGATTGGCTGATGGCACAACTTGTAATTTTTTTAACAAACTCCCTCTTTTTATAGTAGTATAGATATTGAAATCAACCCCTCATACATATGTACCCCGTGGAGGGTTTTCTAATTAGAATATATATAATTCCATGAATGTAAAAGAAAATCAATTGGACATTGTATCTATATTATATAAAAAATCCCGTTCAAGGTTTTACATACAATTTTTGCACTAATTTTTTTGAGTTATGAACTAACCCTTAGTTCTGTATGAGAAATAGCATTATGAGGTTGTATGCAATATTCACAGCCTTAGACCTTAGTTGTGAGCGGGGTCGACTGCTAGTCGACTCCCTACTCTTCTACGGCTTTTCCATTTGCTCTCTGCTAGGGTTCTCCAGGTGATAACCAAGAGAGTCATCGTGTGCAATGGAGGAGCCATCACTCCCAGTAGAGGGGTCATCGTGACTATAACACCCTAGATATGGTTTAATACTTGAACATACTTGTTTGATTTAATTGGGTGCTTAGTTTCTAAGTTAGACATTGGTTTGTGTTTTGAGATCTTTTGACAAAGCTATGTTTTAAATTTAGTCCAAAATGGACTTCATTTGTTTGGGTTCTTCAATTTTGTGTACTTGTGTGGACCTATACGTAATTTATCCTTTTCCAGGGATATAACTAAAAATTTAACACATTGTGTAACGACCCTCAAATTTTGAAATAAAAAGATTACATATTTAGTCTCAACAATTTTCCATATTTAATAAAGTTGAAAGAATTTGTCTTTCTTTTGTCGATCTAAGTTGAGACCATGCTTAATTAGTATGCCAAAATGATTTAATACAACACCAAGATATCATGTGAACCTTGAATTAATCATGCATCAACACTTATGCACATCAATGAAAATTAATGCACAAAACCTAACCTTAATTATGCAATGGTGACTAGTTAGGGTTGAACAATGGATTGGACCCACATACACGAACAATGTATGCCATTGTTTAGTGTATGAGTAGATAATAGAATACTAGAGCTTCCATCGAATTTTAATTACACAAATCCTTTTTGGTGATTATTAATGTGGTAATTACCTGAAGTAGCAAATAACGAATAAATCATGTTTCCTTAACACATATCTAAAATCTAATTAGATAATTGAATTCCTCATGGTCGAATTATCAAACTCATTAATTTTGGTTAGATTAAGATAATCCTAGATGCTCCAAAAGATACTAGGAAATAAGGAAGATATTATGTTAATTTTGTATAATAATCGGGTAATTATACAACCAATTATCCTAGGATTGCTCCAAAGTTCAATAATAATGGGCCTTACCCAGCCTGTCACGCGCTACTTTAAATAACCATGCTCTTTAAGAGTCGTTAGATAACGATTGGAGGGAGGGGACTTCGTCCCCTACCTCGCATAGAGTCTGTGCGGAGGAGGGAACAGGATCCCGATCTTTCGATCGACCATATATCGGTATCTCCTCAACGGTTTCTTGTTATCTCATCACCAACGAAACCAGGAGATCGTCCCATTTCCAAAGAACTATAAAACAAGGCCTAAATCCTCTCCTAACGGAAATGCCCAACTTGCCTACATCTCAGTCAACCCCCCCCCCACACCACATCGCTCCACTGAATGAGAACTCACGACCCTGAAAGCAGCCACAGGCTATGAGAAAACTCCCCCTAACGCCAATTTTGATCGAGCCCGGTTGAAGAGCAGCCACAGACTCGATTTACTCTGGTGACATCGGCGAGCTCGAGTGAGAGGCTCAGTCTTTTTCGGTTCAATCAAACTTCCAATAATCTTCCTTGTCCCTTGTACCTTCTTTTCTCTGTGTCTTGGATCAACGATTTCCATCCAGGTTATGTACCCATGAACTTCAACTTTGGACCTTGGGACCATGGCCTTCGACCTGTCGCCTAGGTCATTTTAGGTCACTTCGATAATGGCTTCTTCAGGATTTCTGCTTCTCGCACCTTCAGTGGATCAGGCCGAAGTTTTTCGTGCCCTCAGTTACTCCAATTTGTCATGGTTTGATCGAAATCCTTTTTCACTAGGCTCCTCTGTTTCGGCTGCAGCAACAGCCCATAGATGGAGATCCAAGACTTCATCGTAAACCCACAATGGGTCTTTGTATTCCTCATCATTTGAGGAACAAGATGGACATTATGGCATGGTGTTTTTTTGTAACATCCTAGGATTTGAGGTCTCAGATAAAAAGATCTTATAAGGAATGATTGGACTACCCATATCACCAAGGTGCACCTCCTTTTTTGGGAGCCCATCACCAAAAAACTCCATAGTTAAGCGTGCTCAGCTTGGAGTAGTACTACGATGGGTGACCAGTCGGGAAGTTGACCCCGGCTTGTGCGTGAGTGAGCAAAAAGTGCACAGTTAAGGCTAGTGGTGGTCTGTGGGGACAATCGTCATTTCTGAAACTCTACTAGAGCCTCAGGCAGTGGGCCTGGGCGTTACAAATGGTATCAGAGCCAATTCCCCTCCAGTAGGTGGGGCCCACATGGGCATGGCATGCCAGTCTTGAGCTGTGCGGTCTAGGCATGTAGGAAAGGGATGTCCATGGTTGACGTAGCCACCCTTGCACTGGTATTCCGTGATCGGGAACTGGGTGTCCATGGGCCATTGTGGGTCTGCACTGAAATGGGGAAGAGATTATGAGGCCTTATAGTTGAGCCTTGATGAGGACGTCAAGAGCCTAAGTGGGGGAGATTGTAACATCCCAGGATTTGAGGCCTCGGATAAAAAGATCTTATAAGGAATGATTGGAGTACCCATATCACCAAGGTGCACCTCCTTTTTCGGGAGCTCATCACTAAAGAACTCCATAGTTAAGCGTGCTCAGCCTTGAGTAGTACTAGGATGGGTGACCAGTCAGGAAGTTGACCCCGGCTTGCGCGTGAGTGAGGAAAAAGCGCGCAGTTAAGGCTAGTGGTGGTCTGTGGGGACAATCGTCATTCCTGAAACTCTACTAGAGCCTCAGGTAGTGGGCCCGAGCGTTACATTTTTCTTGGAAGTCATGCCTCTTCGGTCGATTGGTTCTCCTGTGGAGTACCTTGCTTGTAATGAACCTCGCTACCCGGTGACCCCCAATTAAGGGAGACCAAGAGGTCAGAGGCATTATCCCAAAACAAGATCAGTGGTTTTGCAAATAATAAAAAATAATTAATAAATTCTACTAAAGAATAAACTGAAAATTGGAATAATTTTTTTCTTTTCTCAAACCTTGCAAAATATAGGAGCTGAGGGACATTATCCCATATAACATCTATCTATCTAAAATCATCCAATCTTTATTAAGCTTTATTCCATCATTGTCACTTTTAAGGAATATGCATGTTATTGATAAACTTAAAATGCCGACAAACAAAACAGCGGTCAGTATAACGAATTATACTATTATGTGGAGGAACCAATAATGTTGCATTTAATTGTAACAACATATTGCAAGCAATTATGATTTAACAAAACAAACTTTACGTTTTAAACGTGACTACTCAATCCTTACATACCCTAGCCTCTGTGTTGTCCTTGCAGTGGACATGGATACTACCTCTCATATGGTAGATCTCAACTAACCCCCATGATCTACCGTACAGGTAGATCAATACATAGGGTCGTAGAGTAGTATGGTCCTACCCAAGGGTAGACCAACACATCGACTCATGATAACATGATGATCCTATCTCGCGGGTAGACCATGTAATAGGTCATCTATCTCATCATTATCAGAGCTACAGAGGAGGACCAGGATCTAAGCTAGTCATGCATGTATAATTATGGTGATAGTCATAGTTACTTTATAGTTGTATGAAATAAAAGTCAACCAAGCAATTATTTCCAAGCAATTGATAAAAACCTTAGGAATCGCCGTGAAACTAAAGTAATTTAGCCATAAGCGTAACCACATACCTATTTTGGAGTCTCAAAAGAAGCAATATATCCGAATTCAACTAGATGCCCAATCAAGCAAGCCAATCAATCAATCAAGCAAACATTGATACTAAAAACATATATAACACCTAATTGTTACCATCTCATCCCAAATAACTCTTTTTTTACTTGGGATACCTTTCTAAGGTTTCTAAGTCTCATTAGGATTCATTAAGTCTTCTTAGATCAATTTCTCAAACTTTATCCTTTTTAGGTCAACAAACCCTTAAAAAAATAGCTTTTCTACTCATAAAACCCCTAATTGCTCAAATTATCCATATTAAGGATCTCAAATTAACTTAGGATCATCATATATCTATTTTATTCATATATTTTCATAATTGAAACCATTAAAAGACATATTCACCTAAATTAGGGTTTCTAAGCCCATTAATGCATATTCATGTACATAGAACCCTAAATTAAGCCAACTATGCATAAAGATCATCTTTTTAGATATAATTCTTCCTTTTATCAACAATAGGTTAATATTTTCTCAATACATTCAAAGAACATCATTAGATCCAACTATCATCAAATTTAAGGGTTTTTATTAATTAAACCATTAAATATGATAACTTTATACACTTTTCAAATTTCACACGTATTTAGGCCTCAAATATATTTTTGTTGTGCTCCTTGCATTCTTCTAATCAATTTTCATATATAATTTGTTTTCATCGGAGGTTCCTAGCAACATCTATGATTTTTGTAAGATTAATTACCTTTGGACCAATAGCGAGGCGCCACATGTCTTTTCCTTCTCTTTTCTTCCCTTTTCCTTTCTGCCTATCCTCCTCTTGGCTCGCGGATCTTGGCACGGGATCTGTCTCCTTTTTAACCCGGTGACCCGCTTCCCTCTGCGACCTTCTCCACGTAGAGCCCGCATGGGTACTCTATCTAACAGGGGAAATAGAGAACCGGCGTGCCACGACTCCGGCGGCTTCCAGCAGCCCTCCCTCATGGCGGCACTCGCCAACCAGCCTCCCTCTGGTGGTTCACACCCAAGGAACCTCAGGCTGACTGGCTTTGAAGTGAGGATAGACCAGGAGCTCCCTTCATCCTACTTTGAACACGAGCCGCTTGGTGTTGTGTCTAGAAGGTGGATCGAAGGCAGATGGACCGGTCTTGAGTAGACGAACTCACAAAAGGATTCGGGGTGGTCTTCCCCTCCATTGCACTTGTTTTAGGGTGTCCATAGAGCCCCTTATATATGCATTAAGGGAGGCATCGTAGAGCATTAATGGAGTCCTAGTCCTCGTCAGTTTGGGGAAAGCCCTGATTCTCACAATCACAGCGAGAATAACAGATCGTTCAGTTTGTTTCCTTCTCATGATTCCAAAGGAACACTTTCCAGAATCTATCGGAGTCCAAAAATGGAAAGAGAGATCGAGGGAAACTCCTTCTACTGTAACCAAATTTCCCGATTGAACTCGGAAAGCAGCTACCATTGGATCATCATCCAAAAGCTAGCAGGTCCCGTATTAGAACAATAGCCTGTGACATTTAAGATAATTGAGTCACTTTAGGATTTCTAGAAAAATCCATATCTCTCAAATCGCTTATCCGTTTGATTCCAAATTTTAAGGGAGAGTCTATACAAACTTAATCTACTTATATTCCAATTTGAAGCCAAAAATCAAAAGGAATAACTCCTTTAGGCCTAGTTTGGCCGTCGTAATTCTAACTGCCTGTAATTGATGCAGGACATACATAGGGAATTAACATTAACGGTTGCTCTACTGTATTCGTTATTTACCGTTGTGCATACAATTTAGTAGAAAAATGGTAATCGCAAATCACGCCATGAACGACGAGCTTTATAAGTGCCGGTATGTGCTCCCTGTATCACGCATCTCGCGTGTCCTTCCTCTACGAGGAACTGGTCGCTTTACTGGCCTTGCTTCAACTCGTGTATCACCGAATACCAAAAGCTGTATAATTATATAGGCAACTACCAGAATTTACAAAGTCCTTATCCAAACTAGGCCTTACTTCATTTACAATTCAATGACTTATAAAGCATGTATTATGTATAAAAACACATATTTTCTCTCTCCTTCTTTCCTATTTTCTCTATTTTGATTTTTATAAACATTATAAGGCAAGTGGAGCTAAACCACTCTATAATGATTTCGTTATCCATATATCCACATATTTCTTACATTTACATCATTATTTCTTATTTCGTTTTTAATAAAGCAATATTTGATTTCTTCTTTTTTTAAATCATATTGGACTCATTAACATGTTTTAGTCCACGAATTCACATGCACAAAGGAAATATAGCAAAGAGAATCCATTAATACATATAATTCATACAGTTCCCATAATCATACATTTATTGGGGAAATTGCATTTCCAACCACATGAACCCAAAAATTAGGGTTGTAACATCCTTCCCCTTTTATAGGAATTTTGCCCTCAAAATTCCACCAAACATACAAACAATTCATGATACGACTTTTCCATATCCATCATCAGCTCCCATGTGGCTTCATCCTCTCCATGGTGCTTCCAAAGAACCTTTATCATCTTATATTCTTACATCTGAGTTCTTTCACCTTGGTATCTAGAATCCACACAGGTGACTCAGGACATTTTAGCCTCCCTCGGGAGCTCACTAGGTTCATTGCTCAGTAAATGGGTCGGGTACCTCACATAGTGCTCTAGATCGGATACATGGAACATGTCATACATCATATTATCCTGAGGGGTAAGACTAAACATGTGGCGACACATCCCGCTAACACACAGACAACGAGGTGCCATGCAAAAACGTGCGGAAAACACCATAAACCACTTATTACCAAAAACATGGGTTAATTAAAACCGATTTCGAAAAGCAGATAAACCAAGAAACTATTAATTCAGATCCTCATCCTGCAAGAAGACAAGTTAGGTAAACATTGACAAGTCTAGATATGTGTCCACAGCTTATTGGATCAGCTGTCTTGTCATCATATGAGTTCATCACCTGTTTATATACATAACGGGCCACATCCGGCCCACAACAGGATATACAAAGCTTCATTAGCTAAACTTCATAAAACAACGTCAAAACGCCTCCAAGGACCTGAGAGTACAAGGATGACTCTAAGACTCTACTACAAAACAACCAAAACAGCAGCATATCCATCTCTTGCCTTCTACTGCTCGTCTTGCTGCTCGACCGCAACCCCACGACCACCACCACGTCTAGCACAAACACCTAAAAAGGTTGTAAACCAACGGGGTGAGACACACAGTCCCAGTGAGAAACATGACTCCCCGCCGAAACCATAAAACCTCAGAAAGGTTAAGCAATAACAACAGATAACTAATAAAAGGTACAAAGAGAGCAATCTATAGAGCAAGGTTGTTATTACCGTCGAGCTTAGCAAGGTGTACGGAAGACATATAACCAAGTATTTATTTATGGGACATGATTGACAAGATAAGATTTATAAGATCTTACCACATAACATAAGGAACACATAAATAACTACAAGGTGCAACAAGATTAATTGTACAAGCAAGGCCTCAACCAATGTTCCGTGTTTTGCCTTAAGCAATAACTACTATTCGGCTGGATTATGTGTTATTATGCCCTGAGGAAGTGAGTCGTACCGCTCAAATCCAACCTTCGGTTGCGAAACCCAAGCCGGTGCCATACAAGGTCAATGGAAGAGCCGGACTCCACGACCTCCCACCTCGTGGTCAGTGCACGAGAACCAAAGCAGGACCGCAGTCTCATGCTTAAGTGGCCTCAGCCACAGGGTCAACTCCTGCAGGCTACCCTTCCTCTAGCCCGCCTTGGTATAGGTCTCGACGCTAGTATCTATGAGCCACGGGCCAGTTCACCGTGCTCCCTGAGCCATGAATGCATTCATGCTCTATCACACTGAGCCATGGGCCTATTCACCATGCTCTTATACACATCTTGAGTCTACAATCGAAGTTGCACTCTAACATCCTCATTTCCGGCTAGGAGAAACCGCACATATTCAATAATATGCGCTTCCAGGTTAACCCGCAGGAGAACCTGTTTCACCATCACCAACTACTGACGATGATGGATCTATGGCCAGGGCAAGCTACATAATATATTTCACTGTAATTAGTTAGTATATTTTAAGTGGATTGTAGAGGCAAACAAGTGGCATCACATGTATAACATTACTACATTATTGTTATCACCATCACAATCTCTCGGGATCTCAATCCCTCATCACAAGAAACCACTGCCTCATATATAAGGCATTCTCATCACTGGGGATAACAATCCCATGTCTCATCAATAGAGGGTAACACTTCAACTTAGGCATTTTTAGCCAACTCAGGTCCTTAGACCAAAAACATGTTATCTCATAAACAATAGTGACCATCAAAGCAGTGTTATTCAAACATATATGCCTCATAACCCTTTACCTGGCTATGCATCCGCATGAAACACCTGCATGGTTAGTATACACATTCATAGAGATATCTGAAGCCATAAGGATCATGCTATCAAATATAGGGCAATATTGATGATTGCAGGCTTTATCATTCATGCCTCAAACATGTGACCATAGGCATGGGTCACATCATCATGTGAAGCAACTCATATACTTCCATACTTATCATTATATATACATGATTTCAAGATTCTCATAACACATGTAATATCATGTCATTAGAATTACATGTCATGTTTACATGTGTGCGTTCTACTATATTAAACATGTCAAAAAGTTTTCAAACCATAACCCATAACTCTTAACAACCAAGAAGTGATCGCATGATAAGGAACTAACACATGAGTTTCCGGGTGGAACATGACCCTCACTAGAAGTGCCCACTACCCTCACAAGAAGTGTGAGGGGCAGGGCAACTTCCCTCACTAGAGGTGGTATCGGGCAGGGTACTCGACAAGGCATAACGCCCAAGCGTTCTAGCCACATATCAGTCAAGTCTCTACCAAGGGTGTCGGGCTACCACCTCAAGGTGTATCGTGCAACCAGAGACCAAGGCATATCGTGCACAAGCATAATGTGCAGCTAGGTCTATGGGGCATGTCGGGCAACCATGTATATCGTGCATGCATGTGTCATGCATCCATGTGTCGGGCAGCTAGGTTGGGGAGTGTATCGTGCAACCATAGGGTTAGGGTTACCATATATCACTATATCGGGCATCACCACCAAACCATGACGCCCAAAGGTACAACTCAAACGGGCAGCAAAGGAAAGCTTATCGTTCAACCAAGCTAGTCTCATCCTATCGGCCAACACACAAGGCAAAGACCAAGGTGTATCGCCCAACACAACCTCACCATCTCAACCCAAAACTCTAGATTAAGAGAGGGCATCGGGCAATACCATCCCAAGCCATATCGTGTAAGATACAACCCAACAATATCATCATCATCCTCAAGCACAAGGGTACCAAACCCTAGATTGATCAAGAAGATCGGCTCACCTCTCAACAACCAAGAGAGAGGGGTTTTGCACAACCTCTATCACAACTCGGGCAACCACAAGGATCAACCCCCACATGGTTCTACATCTACCAAAAAGCTCACCTTTCGAATCCATGGTGAGAGGAGGGTGTTGCTCAAGCAACTAGAACACAAGCTCACCTCTCAACTTAAACGAGAGAGGGGTATTGCTCATATTACTAAAGCTCAAGCTCACTTCTCTAGACCAAGGAGGGAAAGGAGTGTTGCTTAATAAGGAAACCCTAAAAAACATAGTTCGGCCAACTAGGGTACAAAGGTACAAAACCTCAACCATAACAACAAGATCACTAACCACAAGATTAAAGGTGCAACAAGCAAGAAACTTATCTTAGAACATACATGTCCAATTATGATCATATGAAACATAGAAGGAAGTAATATGATTAGGGTTAGGAGTTATGTAACCCGCCTTAAGCAAGCTCCAAGCTCCACCACAAGAAGGAGAACAAAGCACTCTAGTGTTCGGCCACCACTAGAGGAAAAAGAAGACTCCAAGGAGAAGGATCGACCACCAAGCTTGCAAAGGAAGAGGTGTCGTGCAACCAAGGGAGAAGGGAACTAAGGAACTAAAGGGATCCTTAGCAAGAGAAAGGGAACACATATATAGGAGGGGGTGGAGGAGAAACCAAGGTAAGACAAGGCAAGGTGTCGCCCACCTAGGGACACTTGTCCAAGGGCAATGCCACCACTCTATCTTGCCTTAAACACATGTCCAAGGCCATTGCCACATGCAAGCATCAAGCACCACCAAGCCCGACATCACTCCCTGGGCGACACAAACGAGGTCAAAAAGGGGTCAAAAAGGGGGGTCCATGGCCGACACACCCCACCACCAAGCCCGACATCACTCCCTGGGCGACACACCTAGGCCGATACAAGGCACTCCTGCCCGACACAAGGTCAACAAGGCAAGGGCAAGGTTCAAGCAAGGCATCTCAAGGCCCAACAAGCTCATCCAAGCCCAAAGCAACACAAGCAACGGGCCCAACCCTTCCTCTCAACACTAGAGGAAGCAAGGAGAGAGAGGAACACCTCACAAGGTGGCAAACTTGCTCTACAACCCTAGACTTGGGTTAATTGCAAGTAGCACCTCCAGCTCTCAACAAAGCACCAACAAACCCTAATCACCATCAAAGGTGATTAGCAAGCAACTAAACACCAGGGTTAAGCAAAGCAAACAGGATAAGCCCTAAATGGAGGTTTGGGTCCTTACAAGCTATAACCCTCACAAAGGGATTTCGTCCTCGAAATCCGAAGAGAAAAGTGAGGGATACTTCCTCCTCATCTCTTCCTCAAGCTCCCACGTGGCATCCTCAACGCCATGATGATGTCAAAGAACCTTTACCAGAACCAGGTCCTTCCTTTTCAGCTTCTTTACTCTTCTATCAAGGATCATCACAGGACCTTCCTCGTAGGTCACATCTTCAACAAGCTCAACCTCTACTGGCTGTATCACTGTCCCTGTATCTGGATGACTTTTCTTCAGCATGCTGATGTGGAACACTGGATGTAACTTGTGCAACTCTGGCGACAGCTCTAACTTGTAAGCTACCTTGCCAACACATGCTATTACTGGATATGGCCCCATATACCTGGGTGCTAGCTTACCTTTCCGGCCAAACCTTAACACGCCTTTCCAGGGTGAGACCTTAAGGTACACTTTGTCTCCTACTTGGAACTCTAAAGGTCGTCGGCGATTGTCTGCATACGACTTATGCCTGTCTTGTGTCGCTTTCAACTGTTGTTGTATCACTTTGATCTTTTCTGTTGTCTGTTGTACTAACTCATGACCCAAAAGCTGATATTCACCGGACTCATACCAACATAAGGGAGATATGCACTTCCTCCCATATAAGGCTTCATAAGGAGCCATGTCAATGCTCAGTTGGTAACTATTGTTGTAGGCAAACTCTATCAAACTGAGATGTACATCCCAACTGCCTAAGAACTGCAAAACACAAGCCCAAAGAAGATCCTCCGAAGTCTGAATAGTCCTTTCAGACTGTCCATCTATTTGTGGGTGGAAAACGGTGTTGAACCTCAACTGTGTTCCCAACACTTTGTGCAATTGTTCTCAGAAACGACTCGTGAACTGAGGACCTCTGTCGGAAACTATCATTGCTGGTACACCGTGCAAGCGTACTATCTCATCTACATATACACGAGCGAGCTTCTCGACTGTATGTGTTGTCTTCATAGGTATGAAATGGGCAGACTTCATCAATCTGTCCACTATCACCCAGATGGAATCATGATTCTTAGTTGTCCTGGGCAGACCAACTATGAAATCCATGGTTATGCGATCTCATTTCCACTATGGTATTGGCAGGGGTTGCAATGTATCTGCTGGCTTCTGATGCTCAGCCTTGACTTGCTGGCATACCGCACACCTAGCCACAAACTCGGCTACATCTTTCTTCAAGCTAGGCCACCAATACAAGTCTTTCAGATTGTGATACATCTTGGTGACTCCTAGATGCATAGCATACATCGATGTGTGTGCTTCCTCGAGTACTAGCTTCCTCAGATCATCAACATCGGGGACCACCATCCTATCATGATAGCAAACCAGTCCATCCTCGGACTCATGGAACCCATCACGCCTTTTGCCACCGGGCTCTGACCTGATCGACTGAATTGTATCATCTGTTAGTTGTGCATCTTTGATCTGCTGCCTCAACGTGGTCTTGACTAGCATCTGTGCCAAAAGTCCTACTAACAAAGAAACTTCCATCTGCACATTCATCTGCCGCAAGGAGACAAACATATCCCGTCTATGGCATACTAAGGAACTCAACTGTGCCTCTTTTGTGGTAAGAGAAGAAGACTTTTGACTAAGCGCGTCAGCTACCACATTCGCCTTACCAGGGTGATACTCGATGGTGCAGTCATAATCATTGATTAGCTCCATCCAACGGCGTTGTCGCATGTTTAGCTCATTCTGTGAGAAGATATACTTCAAATTTATATGATCTGTAAAGATTTGACACACTTCCCCATAAAGATAGTGTCTCCAAATCTTTAACACATGTACCACTGCTGCCAACTCCAAGTCATGAGTTGGATAGTTCTCCTCATGTTTCTTAAGTTGTCGGAAGCAAAAGAAACCACATGGTCTTCCTGCATCAGCACACAACCTAAACCTTTCTTGGAAGCATCGTAGAAAACAACATAGCCCTTTCCAGGCTCTGGCAGCACTAGCACTGGAGCACTAGTCAACTTCTCCTTCAAACTTTGGAAACCTTGTTGGCAACGATCATTCCAGACAAAAGGTACATCCTTTCTAGTCAACTTTGTCATCGGCAACGCGATCACACTGAAGTCCTTGATAAACCTCTGGTAGTATCCTACTAAACCCAAGAAACTGTGAACTTTAGTCAGCGTCTTCGGCTGTTCCCATTCTGCAACCGACTCCACCTTCCTTGGGTCCACTTAAACTCCTTCTGCGGATATCACATGACCCAAGAAAGTTACTTCTTTCAACCAGAACTCGCACGTACTAAACTTGGCATACAACTGATGTTGGCGAAGGAGAGTCAACGCTTTTCGAAGATGTTGCTCATGTTCTTGCTTGTCTCGACTATAGATCAAAATGTCGTCTATAAAGACTACAACAAACTGATCTAGGAACGGACGGAACACTCGATTCATCAGGTCCATGAAAGCAGCAGGTGCATTGGTTAGCCCGAACGGCATGACCACAAACTCGAAGTGACCATACCTCATCCTAAAAGCTGACTTTGGTATGTCATCCACCTTAATCCTCAACTGATGATATCCGGACCGTAGATCGATCTTTGAAAATACGGTAGCACCACACAACTGATCGAACAGATCATCTATCCTTGGCAACGGGTACTTGTTCTTAATCGTGACCTTGTTCAGCTGCTGGTAATCTATGCATAGCCGCATTGATCCGTCCTTTTTCTTAACAAACAACACTGGAGCACCCCAAGGCGACATACTTGGTCGGATGAAACCTTTCTCCAACAACTCTTGTAACTACTTCTTTAGCTCTACCATCTCAACTGGAGCCATCCTGTACGGTGTTTGTACAACTGGTTGTGTTCCTGGAACCAAATTGATCTCAAAATCGATCTCTCAGGGTGGAGGAACACCAGGGAACTCATCAGGAAACACATCTGCAAACTCTCGGACAATCGTCACCTCCTCAACGCTAGGACCTTTTGCCTTGGTATCAACAACGTAAGCTAAGAACACCTTACATCCTTGTCGCAACAACTTTTCTGCTACCATCGTTGATACTAGACATGTCAGAAGAATCTTCCTATCTCCTTGGAAGATCCACTTCTCTCCATAAACATCAAAAATTTCTTGTTTGGAACCACAGTCCAATACAATCTTATACTTCTCTAAGGTATCCATCCCAAGGATCACATTGAATCCATGCATATCAAGTGGTATAAGATCCACTTGTATATTGTGTCCCGAAAAAGATAAGACACAAGATGGGCACTCCTCTCGAAGCATCGAGAAACCATCAAGAGGGGTTTCTAACAACAAGCTATCTTTCTTACAATTAACAGGCAACAGACAGTTATCAAGCATAGAACGTGTGATAAAAGAGTGTGTAGCACCCGGGTCAACCAAAACAGATATAAAGCAAAAATAAGACAAATCAGAATGAGATAACTCCATCTGACCTGCCACCACTCACGGGTTGACTATCACCTCTGACTGACTCATAGCATAGAATCAAGCTGT
Organism: Alisma plantago-aquatica; assembly: GCA_963693085.1. Taxonomy (NCBI): domain Eukaryota; kingdom Viridiplantae; phylum Streptophyta; class Magnoliopsida; order Alismatales; family Alismataceae; genus Alisma; species Alisma plantago-aquatica. The sequence continues at coordinate 186,684,686 of OY856415.1, forward strand.
TGCTTGATGTCCACGTCCTCTACTTCCTTGAGTGGACGATCCCGCTTGTGATGCTTGACCATGTCCTCGCCCTCTGCTACTACTGGGTTGCTGTCGGTCTGACCCTTGTTGATTTTGCCTCAGCTGCTGTGTCACTTCAACATCTTTACTTGGGAAATTTGACTTCCAATGCCCGATCTGACCACAAAGATGGCATGACTGGTCTCGCTGTTGTGGCCTAGACGGCCCTGTCACTGCTACAGAAGCTGTATTATGTTCCCTTGACGGTGAAGAAATATATCCTCTTCCCTTACTCGGAGACCACTGTGACGGTGCACGAGATCCTCTTTCCCCAGAAGGTGCTGAAAACCTCGGCTTCTTGAAGCCACCAAACCTTTGTCCCTGAAACTGAACATGCCTCTTCTTAGACATGGATTCTCTTTTCTCCCTGACTGACCGTTCAATCCTTCAGACAGACTCCACAAACGTGGCAACCCGTTCTCGGTTCTCCAACGCAGAAGTAGGTGTTGTCAGCTCAACACTCAGGCCTTTCTCAAAACGTCTGATCCGTTCGTCATCTGTTGCTGCCATGTGAGGACAAAACCTCAACAGGTCCATAAACTTGGCTTCATACTCGGTGATGTTCATCGCTCCTTGGCGCATGTGCACAAATTGGCTAATTTTTTCGTCCAGATACGTCTTCGAAAAGTATCTACTGACGAACTCTTACCGGAAAACCTCCCAAACGATCACCTCACCGGGTCACTTCTCCTCCTCGATGGTCCACCAGTGACCAGCACTACCCTTCAGAAGGTAGACAGCGTGCTTGACTTTGTCTACTTCGGGGATGTCGAGGATCCGGAAGGCCTTCTCAAGACCTGTCAGCCACAGATCTGCATCTGTTGGATCAGCTGTCCCAACATAGTCCGAAGCTCTGACTCGACGAAGCCACTCAAAGGTCTTCCCAATACCTGATGTTTCACCATGGGGAGCCTATGCTCTCGGCGGAGGCACTGGCAATCTTTCTACCATGAGATTCATCGTAGCCATCATCTGCCCCATAAGCTGTTGGTAGGAAGGATTTTCGAGAATGGCTGGGTCAAGTTGGGGAACCTCAGGCACCCGATCTCCATGTGCCTGCCCTTCAACTCCATCAACTGATGCAGCATCGCTGCTCTCAGCAGCATGTTCTTCATGATTTCCAGACATCTTGTCTTTTTCTTCCGCTGAGGGCAGAAGATGATCGTAAGAAAATCTTGAAAACTCACAAAAATAGACACAACCTAGTCCTAAATCCTTGTAGACTCAGCGAACCTAGGGCTCTGATACCAAGCTTGTGGCGACACATCCCGCTAACACATAGACAACGAGGTGTCATGCGAAAATGTGCGGAAAACACCATAAACCACTTATTACCAAAAACACGGGTTAATTAAAACTGATTTCGAAAAGCAGATAAACCAAGAAACTATTACATTCAGATCCTCATCCTGCAAGAAGATAGGTTAGGTAAACATTTACAAGTCTAGCTACGTGTCCACAACTTATTGGATCAACTGTCTTGTCATCACATGAGTTCATCACCTGTTTATATACATAACGGGCCACATCCGGCCCACAACAGGATATACAAAGCTTCATCAACTAAACATCATAAAACAATGTCAAAATGCATCCAAGGACCTGAGAGTACAGGGATGACTCTAAGACTCTACTACAAAACAACCAAAATAGCAGCATATCCATCTCTTGCCTTATACTGCTCGTCTTGCTGCTCGGCTGCAACCCCACGACCACCACCACGTCTAGCGCAAACACCTAAAAAGGTTTTAAACCAACGGGGTGAGACACACAGTCCCAACGAGAAACATGACTCCCCGCCGAAACCATAAAACCTCAGAATGGTTAAGCAATAACAACAGATAACTGATAAAAGGTACAAAGAGAGCAATCTATAGAGCAAGGTTGTTATTACCATCGAGCTTAGCAAGGTGTACGGAAGGCATATAACCAAGTATTTCTTTATGGAACATGATTGACAAGATAAGATTTATAAGATCTTACCACATAACATAAGGAATGTATAAATAACTGTAAGGTGCAATAAGATTAATTGTACAAGCAAGGCCTCAACCAATGTTCCGTGTTTTGCCTTAAGTAATAACTACTATTCGGCTGGAGTACGTGTTATTATGCCATGAGGAAGTGAGTCGTACTGCTCAAATCCAACCTTTGGTTGTGAAACCCAAGTCGGTGCCATACAATGTCAATGGAAGAGCCGGACTCCACGACCTCCCACCTCATGGTCAGTGCACGAGAACCAAAGTAGGACCGCAGTCTCATGCTTAAGTGGCCTCAGCCACAGGGTCAGCTCCCGCAGGCTACACAGGTCTCAACGCTAGTATCTCTGAGCCACGGGCCAGTTCACCGTGCTCCCTGAGCCATGAACGCATTCATGCTCTATCACACTAAGCCATGGGCCTTTTCACCATGCTCTTATACACATCTTGAGTCTACAACTGAAGTTGCACTCTAACCTCCTCATTTCCAGCCAGGAGAAACCACACATATTCAATAATATGTGCTTCCAAGTTAACCCGCAGGAGAACCTGTTTCACCATCACCAGCTACTGACGATGATGGATCTATGGCCAGGGCAAGCTACATAATATATTTCGATGTAATTAGTTAGTATATTTTAAGTGGATTGTAGAGGCAAACCAGTGGCATCACATGTATAGCATTACTACATTATTGTTACCACCATCACAATCTCTCGGGATCTCAATCCCTCATCACAAGAAACCACTGCCTCAAAAGGCATTCTCATCACTGGGGATAACAATCCCAGGTCTCATCAACAGAGGGTAACACTTTAACTTAGGCATTTTTAGCCAACTCAGGTCCTCAGACCAAAACACATAAGACTAGTGATGCAGGTTATCTCATAAACAATAGTGACCATCAAAGTAGTGTTATTCAAACATATATGCCCCATAACCCTTTACCTGGCTATGCATCCACATGAAACACCTACATGGTTAGTATACACATTCATAGAGATATCTGAAGCCATAAGGATCATGCTATCAAATATAGGGCAACATTGATGATTGCAGGCTTTATCATTCATGCCTCAAACATGTGACCATAGGCATGGGTCACATCATCATGTGAAGAAACTCATATACTTCCATACTTATCATTATATATACATGATTTCAAGATGCTCATAAACACATGTAATATCATGTCATTAGAATTACATGTCATGTTTACATGTGTGCATTCTACTATATCAAACATGTCAAAAGGTTTTCAAACCATAACCCATAACTCTTAACAACCAAGAAGTCATCGCATGATAAGGAACTAACACATGAGTTTCCGGGTGGAACATGACCCTCACTAGTGTTGGCTAAATGGACATCTATAAAATCCCTTTGTTTTGATTATGACAAACATTTCATTCTTATTTATCTAACGAGCTACTTGAGTGTGCAGGAGTATGGTGGATGACGAAGCAACTAGGGAGATCATAAGTTTATAGTTTTATTTTCATGCAATGTAATCACTATTGTAAAAACTTGTACAGTTATATAATGTACAAGTACCTAGATTGCATGTAAATCAAGCAATGGATCTTCCCTAGCTACACACCATAGTTAGACAAGTCATCCCTTCTAATAGGATCACATTATGCACACTCATGTACACACTTAGTATCTTAATTGATAAATTGAAACAGAGTCAATCTCGGTCGACACACTCCTCGACCGAGACACTCTCGGTCGACAACCTTCTCGACCGAGAATTGACCTAAAGTAGCCGTTAGACTTAGCAAATGAGTTAGTTGGCAGTTGGAAGTGAACGTTGCACTCAGAGAGCCTGTCGGTCGAGGAAAGCTCGACCGAGTGGGTGTCTCGGTCGACCATCTGTCGACCGAGACGGTCTCTGACAGAATCTGCAGAGTTAAAGCAATTAGCCGTTGTAAAAACGACCAATCTATTCCTAACGGCTAATTGAGCACTTGGAACCCCCTAGAAACTATCTAGAAGGTCCTTAAGCATACTTAGGCTATCCCTATAAATAGGACAAGCCATAGGACACTAGAATTAACCTTGCTACACTTGAGAATTCTTTCTAAGCACTCTTGAGCAATCTTTTACAAGCAATTGAGCACTGTGATCACTTGGCCATATTCCATCTAGCTCAAGCTCGTCCTATAGGCTAGATTTTCCTAACCCTAGCATCCACAAGTCTATTACCTTGGCTAGGAAAATCCATACGCTTGATATAGGCAATTCAAGCCTTGAGCTTAAAAGGATAAGTTGTACTTTCCTATTTTCTTTCTTGTTCCTTGTAATATTTGTACTCTTCGTTGCTACTCCAGGGAGGAGGCTGCATATAGGAAGAGGGTGAAGCTCTTCGTGTGAAGAGGAGGACTTTGGACTACTTCAGAAGGCTATCTTGACGGGAAGCTACTTCGGGAGGGAGGCTACTTCAAGGGGGAGCTTGAAGTTACTCCAAGGAAGGCTGCTTCAAGGTTGGCAAGATTACTTCTAGGTGAAGGCTGTCCAAAGGGTGTTTAGAGAGTGTTGTAATTTTATGTAACATCCTTGAAAGGTAATAAAATTCAATACTTTCAAAATCCCGGTTGGGTAAGCAACCGGGTAGTGGACTGACTCCTTAGTATTTGCTAAGGTGGAACCACTCTAAACACCTGTGTTCCTCTTCTCAATCTTTTACTTTGGTTGTTTGAGTTTAAATTGTTTTAAATTATCATAAAACTCTATTCACCCCCCCTCTAGAGGTTTTCAATTGGTATCAGAGCAGGCTTCAAGGAGCCCTAACAAGGTCTTGAAGTAATAAAGGGAGGAGGTGACTACAACCACAAGAAAAGGAGCATGGACCAATGTGCGACAAGTTGCAATTGGTGCTTAGGAACAAAGCACTCTACTTCTAAATGTCCATGGAGGTCAAATAAAGAATGTTTCGTTGCTACAGTAAGTGAGGAAGAAGAAGAAGAGGTAAGCTTGTTTGATTTACCTAAAGAAGAGTTAGTTACTATTATTGAAGAAACACATAATAAATATGTTGAATACAAAAAGAAATTAAAGAAATCAAATAAAGAAAATGATGATCTAAATGCTAGACTTCTTGAGCTTACATCCGAAAATGACGATTTATATGCTAAATTGAATACTCTTGGTTTTGAAAAAGATAGCATTATGTCTGACAATCGTACTTTGAAATCATCTCTAAGTAACAGTGAAGTGAAAATTTTCACTCTAGAAACTAACTATGATCTTCTATGTCAAGAAAAGACTGAATTGCTTGCAAAGTTAAATGATATTCAAAAACAACCTATATTGTGCACCCATGTAGATTATGACAATATAGTGAAAGAAAGAAATATGCTATCATCCAATCTAGATCAAGCAAAATTAGATATCAAGAAAAGAATGGATGAGATCGTTAAGTTGCAACAAGAAGTTAGTAAGTTAAGCAACAATAGAATCCTTGATAATATACTAGAAAATTCCTATCATCAAATAGGGAGAAGAGGACTAGGTTATAAGCCTAATGAGAAATCCCATCAACCTAGAAGGACACAAGCGAGTCAATTTGCTTATATACCTAAAGGCACAAAAATGTATCTACCCAAGGATAACCTAAATCAAAACCATAGAAAAAGGCTTGAGGTTGATACAATTTGTTGTCATTATTGCTCACGCCTTGGACATTATTCTTTCTCGTGCCCATACAAGAAAAAGAATGTCGAGATGGTATGGGTTCCAAAAACCCCAAATTAAACAGGATTAGACTAAGTTGAGATATGACCATAGACCTTAATTTGTATATTCTTATGTCTATCTCAACTTAACATTTTAAGGATAACAAAATCTTTGCATTATATGTGAAAATTATTCTTGAAAGATTCTATCATTCTTGCAATGGATAAAATGTTTCAAATAATCTTTTTATGCTTTTTTAGTCTCTCCAAAGAAATCTTAAATTCATAAATGGATATTATTCTTGAATATGATTCACCATATTTGATGTCCTTATTAAGCTCTCATAATTAGTACACTTTAATGAGTCTCAAGCTATCTGCAGAACTTATATTTCGCATATGAATGATTCATACTGGAAACCTGCAAAATATGCCTCTTGGTTAAAATAAAATTTGACCAAGGGGCACTATGGTCGTAATCAAGGGCGACCTAAAATAAACTTTGATAAAAACTGTTTATTTGAACATTATTTTATTGAACTTTATCTTAGCATATTTTTAAATTAAAACGTCAAATCATTTGTGGTAATCAGAAGCCTTAAATATTATTACTCCCTTGGAATATACATATGCTCTACAAAAATTGTTCTATGATTTGCATTAAGATTCAGCAAAAAACAATTGAACTCAGAAAGTTAGTCGGTCGACGAGTGCTCGACCGAGAACCACTCGGTCAGCCCGTCTCACTCGACCGATAAATCCGAGGTTCCCATTTTCCGCATGTGTCTCATTTATGCCATCATAAAGGAAATTCCCATCAACTTCATTCGCATAGTACTTAAAAATATGCTTGAGTTCTCTGGCAATCCACCATATGCCGATTTTGTATGCCAGATTACTCAACATTGTCTTAAGGTAAACATTGAAGATATGGGATATATGTGGGAGCGTAGACCACCAAAAATAAGTAAGAACACCGTAGAGAAGATGGGGATTGATTTTGGCCATAAAAAGGCAAGAGTAGAAGGAGAGTCATCACATCAGGATATACCACCCCCTCCTTCTACTAACCTTTCCATTGATCCCATCCAAAATACCCTTACTTATATTGCTGGCTCCCAATACCATCTTAGTAAACAATTAAACTACAATCACCATGCCATGACATATTTGAATCAAAGAATGCAAAACCTTTCTCCTGGCCAAACCGATGAATATCCGCATTCTTTAAACCCTGGCATGCTCGACCCATTTAACCCCTCATACAACTACTATCAACCTCCACCTTCACCATCAATGGATCTTGCACATACTCAATTTTCGTCCATACAATTGCAAGACATAGCTGCTCATTTCCGTTTTGACCGAGTTCCCACTTTCCTGGAAGCATATGCATTGACTAAAACTGGTGCTTTGGATTGGAAAACTTTGGTCCAATACTATGGAGCTGAGCCATTTCTTGGGAAAGATCCGGACATTGATGTAATCCTTAAATCTTTCCTGTGAAGCGTTGGTGTTGTAATAGTTGTATTCCATATGATTGTAATCTTCTTCATGTTATTGAATGAAAATTGCTACTCTTTTCACATGATTATTTATTTTGGCATACTTCAAAATATGGATCATTGGTTCATTATTGTAGAGCATAACAATTAAGGAAGTAATAACAATTCAAAGGAAAAATATTACTACTATAATTAAATCAACCAATGCAGAAAACTCTGTTCTCCAGAACCTTTCTCGGTCGAGACAATAGTCGACCGATACACACTGTCGGTCGAACAATGGTCGACCGACCTGGTTCCTGTTTTCAGACTGACATAATAATTGCATATATCTTTGTAAAATCTTTTGTATAAACAATAAACACAAATCTGAATGATTACAAATTTTTTTAAATAATGTGCAAACATTATTTTGAAAAGGGCTATGACCTTAGTATTGTTAAACAAGATTTGTATGATTGAGAGATATTGTGGCTAAATTAGACAAGCATAAAATCAATATTCTTAAAGGAATATCCATTTAAGGGGGAGCAAAATACAATTTTAAGGAGGATGTTTTCTTTGATATCTGCGGCTCTTAAAAACGACTACTTATGCTTTTATGGTTTGTATCAATATTTATATGAACGTTTCAATTGGTAATTTGCAAATTGTTGCATCTTAGCAATTGCCTTACATTTTGGCTATTCAATGGACATCTTTTTCGTTCATTTTTGATGGGATATCTAATGAAGAGGGAGTTTTTAAATAAAATGGTTATCTTTTTGAGATGACAAAGGGGGAGAGATATATAAAACTATAATACTCATGACAAACTCAATCAATAAGTTTCATAAATATACTCTTAGTTTACATTGAAAGTTGCTATATTCCCAAATGAACTGGATTTCATGTTCCATAATTCACTGGGGATACTAAGCACACATTTTATAAATAAGAGGAAAAGTTCCAAACGGAAATCTAAAGGTATGGCATTTATATGTTTTATATTTCCTTTATTCATATTCTGGAAATGTTTGTCATCTTCAAAAAGGGGGAGATTGTTGGCTAAATGGACATCTATAAAATCCCTTTGTTTTGATTATGACAAACATTTCATTCTTATTTATCTAACGAGCTACTTGAGTGTGCAGGAGTATGGTGGATGACGAAGCAACTAGGGAGATCATAAGTTTATAGTTTTATTTTCATGCAATGTAATCACTATTGTAAAAACTTGTACAGTTATATAATGTACAAGTACCTAGATTGCATGTAAATCAAGCAATGGATCTTCCCTAGCTACACACCATAGTTAGACAAGTCATCCCTTCTAATAGGATCACATTATGCACACTCATGTACACACTTAGTATCTTAATTGATAAATTGAAACAGAGTCAATCTCGGTCGACACACTCCTCGACCGAGACACTCTCGGTCGACAACCTTCTCGACCGAGAATTGACCTAAAGTAGCCGTTAGACTTAGCAAATGAGTTAGTTGGCAGTTGGAAGTGAACGTTGCACTCAGAGAGCCTGTCGGTCGAGGAAAGCTCGACCGAGTGGGTGTCTCGGTCGACCATCTGTCGACCGAGACGGTCTCTGACAGAATCTGCAGAGTTAAAGCAATTAGCCGTTGTAAAAACGACCAATCTATTCCTAACGGCTAATTGAGCACTTGGAACCCCCTAGAAACTATCTAGAAGGTCCTTAAGCATACTTAGGCTATCCCTATAAATAGGACAAGCCATAGGACACTAGAATTAACCTTGCTACACTTGAGAATTCTTTCTAAGCACTCTTGAGCAATCTTTTACAAGCAATTGAGCACTGTGATCACTTGGCCATATTCCATCTAGCTCAAGCTCGTCCTATAGGCTAGATTTTCCTAACCCTAGCATCCACAAGTCTATTACCTTGGCTAGGAAAATCCATACGCTTGATATAGGCAATTCAAGCCTTGAGCTTAAAAGGATAAGTTGTACTTTCCTATTTTCTTTCTTGTTCCTTGTAATATTTGTACTCTTCGTTGCTACTCCAGGGAGGAGGCTGCATATAGGAAGAGGGTGAAGCTCTTCGTGTGAAGAGGAGGACTTTGGACTACTTCAGAAGGCTATCTTGACGGGAAGCTACTTCGGGAGGGAGGCTACTTCAAGGGGGAGCTTGAAGTTACTCCAAGGAAGGCTGCTTCAAGGTTGGCAAGATTACTTCTAGGTGAAGGCTGTCCAAAGGGTGTTTAGAGAGTGTTGTAATTTTATGTAACATCCTTGAAAGGTAATAAAATTCAATACTTTCAAAATCCCGGTTGGGTAAGCAACCGGGTAGTGGACTGACTCCTTAGTATTTGCTAAGGTGGAACCACTCTAAACACCTGTGTTCCTCTTCTCAATCTTTTACTTTGGTTGTTTGAGTTTAAATTGTTTTAAATTATCATAAAACTCTATTCACCCCCCCTCTAGAGGTTTTCAACTAGAAGTGCCCACTACCCTCACAAGAAATGTGACGGGTAGGGCAACTTTCCTCACTAGAGGTGGTATCAGGAAGGGTACTCGACAAGGCATAATGCCCAAGCGTTCTAGCCACATATCAGTCAAGTCTCTACCAAGGGTGTCGGGCTACCACCTCAAGGTGTATCGTGCAACTAGAGACCAAGGCATATTGTGCACAAGCATAACGTGCAACTAGGTCTATGGGGCATGTCGGGCAACCATGTATATCATGCATGCATGTGTCGTGCATCCATGTGTTGGGAAGCTAGGTTGGGGAGTGTATCGTACAACCATAGGGTTAGGGTTACCATATATCACTATATCGGGCATCACCACCAAACCATGATGCCCAAAGGTACAACTCAAACGGTCAGCAAAGGAAAGCCTATCATTCAACCAAGCTAGTCTCATCCAATCGGCCAACACACAAGGCAAAGACCAAGGTGTATCGCCCAACACAACCTCACCATCTCAACCCAAAACTCTAGATTAAGAGAGGGTATCGGGCAACACCATCCCCAAGCCATACCGTGCAAGATACAACCCAACAAGATCATCATCATCCTCAAGCACAAGGGTACCAAACCCTAGATTGATCAAGAAGATCGGCTCACCTCTCAACAACCAAGAGAGAGGGGTTTTGCACAACCTCTATCACAACTCGGGAAACCACAAGGATCAACCCCCACATGGTTCTATATCTACCAAAAAGCTCACCTTTCGAATCCATGATGAGAGGAGGGTGTTACTCAAGCAACTAGAACACAAGCTCACCTCTCAACTTAAATGAGAGAGGGGTATTGCTCATATTACTAAAGCTCAAGCTCACTTCTCTAGACCAAGGAGGGAAAGGAGTGTTGCTTAACAAGGAAACCCTAAAAAACATAGTTCGGCCAACTAGGGTACAAAGGTACAAAACCTCAACCATAACAACAAGATCACTAACCACAAGATTAAAGGTGCAACAAGCAAGAAACTTATCTTAGAACATACATGGCCGATTATGATCATATGAAACATAGAAGGATGTAATATGATTAGGGTTAGGAGTTATGTAACCCGCCTTAAGCAATCTCCAAGATCCAAGCTCCACCACAAGAAGGATAACAAAGCACTCTAGGGTTTGGCCACCACTAGAGGAAAAAGAAGACTCCAAGGAGAAGGATCAGCCACCAAGCTTGCAAAAGAAGAGGTGTCGTGCAACCAAGGGAGAAGGGAACTAAGGAACTAAAGGGATCCTTAGCAAGAGCAAGGGAACACATATATAGGAGGGGGTGGAGGAGAAACCAAGGTAAGACAAGGCAAGGTGTCGCCCACCTAGGGACACTTGTCCAAGGGAAATGCCACCACTCTATCTTGCCTTAAACACATGTCCAAGGCCATTGTCACATGCAAGCATCAAGCACCAAGTGTCCACTAGTGGTGACACAAATGAGGTCAAAAAGGGGTCAAAAAGGGGGGTCCACGACCGACACACCCCACCACCAAGCCCGACATCACTCCCTGGGCGACACACCTAGGCTGATACAAGGCACTCCTGCCCGACACAAGGTCAACAAGGCAAGGGCAAGGTTCAAGCAAGGCATCTCAAGGCCCAACAAGCTCATCCAAGCCCAAAGCAACATAAGCAATGAGCCCAACCCTTCCTCTCAACACTAGAGGAAGCAAGGAGAGAGTGGAACACCTCACAAGGTGGCAAACTTGCTCCACAACCCTAGACTTGGGTTAATTGCAAGTAGCACCTCCAGATCTCAACAAAGCACCAACAAACCCTAATCACCATCAAAGGTGATTAGCAAGCAACTAAACACCAGGGTTAAGCAAAGCAAACAGGATAAGCCCTAAATGGAGGTCTGGGTCCTTACAAAACATAAGCAACTTCACCCATCCATATCAAATGGACCCATGTATCGAGGACTCCGCTATAGCTCAGAGGGGGTGGGTTTTCATAACACATATTCACCCACAGTGGACTGCATGTCAGTCTGCTTCACATCAGCTCATGACTCCTATCGATCATGGGCTTTCTCCGCCATTACTTGATCAAAGTGTATTCATCTGCATCCATTGTGGTCTCACTGACCTTCATAAGGTTCTCTCACCGACATCATCCAAGTGAAGTGGTGACCGACACATCCTCCCTTATAGAGATCCATACATCCCGATACTATCTATGGTGGCTATCATAACAAGCAAACTTTGCTAGGGGCGGGAACTACTCCCATATATCACCCTGAATGAGTACATATGCCCTCATCAGACCTTCTAGAGTCTGGCTCATACTCTCTTGGTTGTACACCAGTCAGGGGTGATATGATGTACTCATCTTCAATCTAGTATCGAGTTCTTCTTACACCTACTTCCACCACATGGAAGTGAACTTGAGGTCATGCTCCAGATATAGAACTCGGATCATGGTGTAGTTGAACTATCTCTCTCTCATATATATAGTTCAACCAAATCTATCCCACTGACAGAGCTCTCTCTTAGGCAAGGGATTAGGCCAACTTGGTAAGGTGATCTACCATAACCCATATTGTATCCTGATCACTCTTGGTCCATGGGAGACCCACCACAACATCTATGGTGATCTACTCCCATTCCCTCTCAGGGACTCTTCATTATCTGTAGCAAATCACTGGGTTATTGGTGTTCGACCTTCACTCTCTGGCATGTATGGCAACTAGGTACATGGAACACTATATCTTTCTTCATCCTAGGTCCTCAAGGACCACATACCAACCTTAACCATCTTGGTAGTACCATGTTGTATGGTTTACTTAAAACTATGAGCTTCTGGCATGACATGATTCCTCAAGGGTGACTCCTCAGAAACCCTAAAACACTCTAGAAGTGGGTTTCACCACCTTCTCTTCTTGAAATATGTATCTGAGGTTCTTATATCAATCCGTTCATCTCATCAAGTCTGGGCTGGCTAATGGAGTATCCAACAACTTGACCAATGGGTCTGGTTGTATCTGGATGTTAGCCATATAGGTCTAGTCCTCTAATGGTCATAGGGTCCACCGAGCAACCTCTTTCAGCTCTTTCTATCGGCTAGACAAGGAAACTGTACACCTGAGCTGTATCTAGAAAAAGAGTATCGGTTACCACATCAATTTCCTTATGTGCTAGGTGATGGTGTAAACATAAACCTTCATATACTTCACTCATCACCCTCATATCTGGTTTAAGTCTAATGGAGTCAAGAAAACTTTGAGCTCATCATATCGATTACCATACCCAAGATGCAACTCTTAGGATCTAAGCTGCTCTTAACAAGAACGTCCTCATATGATAATTACCTTTGTTCTCTTCATGTTTCCAAACCACATATCCAACGTACTCTCAAAAGGTGCGATACTTCCTCTATCCTCAAACATGGTAGAAGGGTTTCAATTCATATCACCTTTATCCTTAGTATGGCATGCATTTTGTCCTGTCTCTCAAATCCATAACAAGATGAAATAAGCATTTGGCTATAGTCCAAATACAGAGTTCAACCTGTTCCAAGAGTAGAGATGGTGCATCACACATCGCCACCACACTTTCCAATCTAAGTTGAAACGTACATCACATGTCTCCACACCATGAATGTCTATGTGACATCCTGCTATAATACAAATAACAAAATGCCATGCGAAAATGTGTGGAACCTCTATAAACCACATATTACCAAAAACACGGGTTAATTGAAACCGATTGCGGAAAGCAGATAATAAAGAAACTATTACATCCAGATCCTTATCCTGCAACGAAACATGCTATATAAATATACATAAATCTTGATGTATGTCCACAGCTCATAGGACCTAACTGTCCCATAGGCACAAAGAGGTCACCACCTGTTTATATACAGAACATGCCATATCAGGCCAATAGTAGGATAAACAAGCTACATCAACTATACATCGTGAAACTTCGTCAAAACACCTCCAAGGACCTAAGAGTACATGGATGACTCTAGGACTCTACTATAAAACTACCAAAACAACAACATATCCATGTATTGCCTCCTACTGTTCTTCTTGCTGCTCAGCCACAACCTGATGACCACCACTACGTCTAGCACGATCACCTAAAAAGGTTTAAAACCAGCGGGGTGAGGCACACAGTCCCAGCGAGAAACATAACTCCCCGCCGAACTATAAAACTTCAGGGAAGCTAGAATAGATAAAGCAGATAGCTCATACTAACTTTATTAACAAACTTACCAAGATATCTGGGAGGCATATAACCAGATATTTCTTATCGAACATGATTGACAAGACAAGTTATATAAGAACTTATCATAAAATATGATGAACGTGTAATTAACTGCAAGATATAACTAGGGAAACTATACAAGCAAGGCCTCAACCAATGTTCTGTGTTTTGCACTAAGCAATATATACTATATGGATGGATTACAATTTATTATGCCCTGAGGAAGTGAGCCGTACCGCTCAAATCCAACCTTCGACTGTGAAGCCCAAAACTGGTGCCATACAAGGTCAATTGAAGAGCCAGACTCCATGACCTCACCTCCTCGTTGTCAGTGCATGATATCTAAAGTAGGACCACAGTCTCTTGCTTAAGTGGCCTTAGCCACAGGGTCAGCTCTGCATGCTACCCTTTTCTCTAGCCCCCCTTGGTACAGGTCTTGGCGCTAGCATACCTTGAGCCACGAGCCTCATCACCGTTCTCCTGAGCCATGAACGCATTCATGCTCTATCACCCTGAGCCATGGGCCTGTTCACCATGCTCTAATCATACTGAGTCTACAACCGAAGTTGTACTCTAATCCTCCTATTTTCGGCTAGGATAAACCCCACATATTCAATAATATGCGCTCTAGGTAATCCTGCAGGATAAACATGTTTCACCATCACTAGCTACTGACGATGATGGATCTATGACCAAGGCAAACTACATGAAATGTTCATCTGTAATTAATTAGTATATTTTAAGTGAATTATTGAAGCAACCAGGTTATAAAACATAAACAACATTGTGTCGCACCATTACTATCATTATCATATTGCCATGGGATCTCAATCCCTCATCACATAATGTCACTGCCCCTCAAAGCTTCATCATCATACATCATCATGGGATATAAATCCCTTATCTCATCATCAGAGGATAACACCTCAATCAGGCACTCAACCTTTATCAGGTCACCAGACCTTTCTCATCATATTGATGGTGCATGTTATCTCATCAACAAGGAACTTCATTATTCTGTGTCATACAAAACACATACATCTCATAGCTCTTACCTGGCTATGAATTCATTTGATAATACCTGCATATTTAGAATGCATATCCAAAGAGATAACTTGATCAACAAATACAGATCTTTAGAGAACATATTATGAATATCATGTCATTAAGATTTAAGGTGCATAGGATTGGAACAACATCCATTATTATAAACACATGAAGCATAAAGTTGTGGATGGTATGTCAAACAACTTATATTATTGTTACCAAACTGTGAGCATCCACCATGCCCTATATCTCATAACATCATGAACACAACCATGATCTTGTCATCTTTTCAACCTTAGGTAGCCACCACGTTACTGGGTACAACCCAACTATCATATCTCATCATCAGAACCAAAGATGTGGGCTCAAGACAACAAGTTCACCAACTTAGGGTTACCGGGTTAGGCGCATCCCTCACCAAAGGTGTCACCCACCCTCATCGAAGGTATTGCCTACCCTCACTAAAGGGATATCCGGTAGAGCACCATCCCTCACCCAAACAATATCGGTCACCACCAAAACTGTAGGGCACCAAGCCACATATGGGGAAACGAGCATATTATGCAACCATGCACAAGAGGGTATCAGGCAACCATGTACATGAGTGTGTCGGGCAACACTATCATCATATCGGCCAAGAACCTATATCGCCTGCTAGGGTTAGGGTTAGGGTTTTCCATTTTGGAAACCACCAAGACCATATCACCCAAGGCACACCACTGCCATCTATCAAGCGACATCATGGGCAGCCCACCATGGCACCCAAGGAGCTCCCATATCGCCCAAGGTAGCCCTATCATCCAAGCTAGGGTTTGGGACTCTCTATCGGTCAAGGCACCATATCGCCCATCAGGGTTACACCAACCAAGACTCCATATCGGGAAACACCATATCGGCCAAGGACATATCACCCAACCACATCTTGGGTAAAGGTCCATATCAGTCAAGAGGTCAACAAGGTGTTCACCTAGCATATCGCCCAAGCTCAACCCTAG
Organism: Alisma plantago-aquatica; assembly: GCA_963693085.1. Taxonomy (NCBI): domain Eukaryota; kingdom Viridiplantae; phylum Streptophyta; class Magnoliopsida; order Alismatales; family Alismataceae; genus Alisma; species Alisma plantago-aquatica. Next base: position 186,700,625 of record OY856415.1, read on the forward strand.
AAGAGAGATATCAGGCAGAACACAACTTAGGGCATCATGCAAGGGCTCAAAGGCCATGAGGGGTTGGTCATCTTTAACCTCAAGACTGCCACCAAGAAGACCTAAAAGATCAAGAGAGTTGTCTCACCTCTCAGCAACTAAGTAAGAGAGGGGTTTTGCACAACTTCCATCACCTATCGGGCAACAACGAGGTCCATCACCATATCGGCCATCCAACCCAAAACTCCACTCACCATTGAATTAGGAGACCCTATGTAACATCCCTGACCTGGGTTATGAACTAACCCTAGGTGTTTTGCTTAAATATGTGGTTAGATGCTTGTGATTGTCTTATGAAATGTAATTAAAGCTTTTTAGGAACTTATATTTCTATTTCAATCCTTTTTGAACAATGTTGCAACAGTGTTTTGTTAATTTTGGACTAAAGTGCAAATTACCCAAGTTGAGGGGTTAACTTGCAAATTGCACATGTTAAGATTTTTCTATTATGTTGAGACATCATAATAATGTATATGATATGGTGATATGGATTCCACAAGCTTGAGCACCAAGATATAGCTTGTAGAGCAATCCTTGTGCTTTAAAACCTAGTTTTGGTGTAAAGTGCAATTTACCCAAAACCTAGGGTCCAATATGTAAAATATACCCTCCAGAGTATCTCTCATGTTTCTTGGCATCAAGTACAACAAAGAAAATGAGGAGGGCACCTCATTTTAATGATCAAGGGGGGAAAGATAATCTTGATACTAGAATAATCAAGACTTCAGCAAATGGCCCTTTAATATTTATACAACTTAGTAAGGTAATTGGTTTCTTTTCCTTTTAACCATGGATAATGGAGGAGTTTTGCATAAGGATAGAATTAGGAAACGTGGCCAAGAAGTGGAGGAGGACTTGAGGGATATGTTTGAGAAATAAAGGAAATAATCTTCTTTTCCTTAAAAATATCCAAAATATATAAAGCATCCTTAACAACAAAGCAAGGGATCGTTTCCCTTAGTTTCTTTTCTCATCTTCTTGCTTTGACCAACCAAGAAGAAGATATGGACCAGAAGGAAGACGACCAAGATGATTTGGTAAGTAAGGACCATCACCTATCTCGAGTCCATGGTGGAAATCCTAATACAAGGTTCGTTTATTGGTGTTTTTCACACAATTCTTCTTTCTAGCCATCTTCTCCATCCAAAACTTGAAGAACGGACCTTGGACAACATTGGAGCTTCATCCACCATTAAAGATACATATCTTGGAGCTATATATCAGATCTAAAGGTGGGTTTTATTACTCTAACCCTTAAGCTTTGCTTTTGCATCTTTCTTTCTTAGAATCGTTGCTTATTCTTCTTCTTTAGACACCTTTGTGTGTTCTTGCAAGTAATTCCGTGAAGAACAGACCCTGTTCTTGAGGTAGAAGATGATGACGTTAATTCCTATGTTTATCCAAAAATAAACTTTAGCAAGCGGTCTCCCAAATTTTGCAAACGGTTTGCCAAACCGTTTGGGAGCAAACAGTTTCAAACCGTTTGAATGCAAACGGTTTCACTAGACCGCATAGAAGCAAACGGTCTAAGACCGTTTGGATGTGTTCACCAGGTGTTGACCATTTGGAGGTCTGTTGTAAATAATGTGGACTAATCAACTATCAAAAATCATCAAGTAATTCCAAGTAAATCACCAATTGAAGGCACATTAACCATCTAAACCCTAATCGGGTTAATTGCTGATTTCAATAATTGAATTAGGTTGAAGTTTGGGTTGAGTGGCCCAAACGGTTTCAAAACCATTTGGGGATCATCCAAACGGTCTCAAGACCGTTTGGTGATCACCCAAGACCGTTTGGAGGTCTAGGGTTGAGTAGGGTTGACCAATTGAGGGTCAAATGATATCAAGTTGATGAGCAATTAAGTGTTGATTTGGTGACCAAACCTAGGGTTCAACCCTTAAGTGAATGACTTGGTTTTTGATGACATAATGGGAAAACGGTCTAAAGACCGTTTGGAGGATATCCAAATGATCCCAAGAACATTTGGGGGTCACCCAAGATTGTTTGGAGGTCTACGGTTGACTATGGTTAAGTGGTTGAAGATTTAAAGGCAATAAGTTGAAGTGCAATTAACTGTTGACCTAGTGATCAATCTATTGAGCCAAACCTTAATTGGATGAGTTAGTTTTTGGTGTTGACTTGAGAAAATGGTCTCAAGACCGTTTGGAGGTCATCCAAATGATCCCAAGACCGTTTGGGGTCAGGTCATGACCAAATTGAATGATGGTTTAATGGTTTTAAATCAATTAGACTCATGTCGAAACATGTTGAAGGGTGATCGATTCCAAACCCTAGTCCAATTGATCCAAGCCCTAATTGATGATCAATTGAGGGAAAATTGAGTGTCAAATCAGTTGAGGGTTTACCTAATTGACACAATTGACGAGTGGTTAACAAATGCATGATCGATTGAAGGGTTCAACATTAGAAACCCTAACTCAATTGAAGTGGTTAAGATACTTTTTGGTCCATGCGGTTTTGAGGTGGTTTGGACCAAATAGTCTCAAAACCATTTGGAGACCGTTTGAGTCCAAACGGTCTCAAGACCATTTGGGACCAAACGATCCCAAACCGTTTGGTGCTCATGCGGTTTCAAAGTTGGTTATGTCCATGGGGTTTCAAGGTCAATCTTGACCAAACGGTCTTCATGACCAAACGGTCTTCACCCCACCTAGGGAAAACGGTCTTGAGTGTGTATTTTACCAAACAGTTTTAAAAGTCAAACTAGACCAAACGGTCAACAACACCAAACAGTTTCAAGGTCTATCCAAGACCGTTTGGGGGTTGATTAAGCAAGACCGTTTGAGGTCTAAAACGGTCAAGAACGTTTGATACCTTAGTGGTCAAGATGGTTTAGTAGATGATTAACCTAAACCTCAAAGATACCTAAAGTGAATAAGGGACCAAGTAATTAGTTGATTGATGTATGTTATAATCAATGGTGAACATTACAAAAGTACCCTTGATGGGATAGAGTGACTAACACCCTTTGAACAAGTGAATCTTGATAACCACGATAGTAATGACATAATCCATGAGGTCGATATTGATTTGACTTAGTCTAATTAAGGTGATGTAAACATCATCTTATAGAAAGAAGAGAGAGAAGACTCCTTATATAAATGAGAATCAAGTAACAAGCTTCCAATGTGTGTGAATGCATCTAATTAGGATATGATCCATCATAGTGAGATCATAAAAACCCTAATTATGATGGTTAATGAATCTTAACCTAATTTGAGGGTATTAATGGAAGTAATCCTCACACATGATGTTGGTATGATCTTAATTCATTATAATGTGAATAGTAAACCCTAATCTAGGGTAATGTGATGTAATATGAACAGTGAACCCTAATCTAGGGAAATGTCATAGTGTGAACAGTAAACCCTAATTTTGGGTTATGCCCTTAAGCATGAAACATTAAGCTTGATTATGAAATGAGTAATCATTATGCCTTCGTAAGCTAAAGGGGTTGAATAACCCTAATTGAATTGAAAAGGAAACCCTAACCCTAGAAATCAACCGTGGTGATGTAACACGGTCGTGGTATATCTTCTGTAGCACGACCGTTCAAGAGAGCACGACCGTGGTGTTCTATACTTGACTTGGAAATAATTTTTATTGTGCTGATATAGATATAATGTGCATGTTATCAATTGTGTTAGTCATGCAGGTCTTTATAAAGAAGTGATCATATCCAGGTAAGGGTTATGATGTCATATTCATTGAAAGCACTCTATGAGTTTTGAAAGTAATGACATGCTATGTTGCCTAGTAAGAGGTTACATATGAGATTGATAGGCTATATGAGTCATGAGAAATATCTGTATTGCCATCAAGTCATCAATATGTTACTTGATCTAAGGGTTTGAATACCCATATTCCTGAATCACAATGATGAGATGGTTAGGGATTGAGATCCCAATGTTAACTAGGTGAGAAATGAACTTGATACAATTAGTACTCTTTCTTAATAGCAATTGTCTTATTAGTTTATGTTTGAAAACATGCATGATGCTAAAAGAATGCCAAAATGTACTTAATTAATCAAGTATAATGATATCATGTAGAGCCCTGACCATAGATCCATCATTGTTAGAAATTAAATGATGGTGAAATAGGTTTTCCTAAGGGAACTCCTGGAGAGCATAATTTTGAGTATGTGGGGGTTATGGACGCGAATATCCTTACGTCCTAATAAGGGAATTGATGTGAGATGTACATTCAATCTCTCAATCCTTCATTATATGTTTATGCCAGGATGATGTATCACTAATCTCCCGATGATGTTGTTAATGCCGCATCGATGAGAGATAAACAAGAAATCCCTCGATGGCAAAGAGAGTACAACATGCCACTATAGATCTAATAGAAAAGTTGCCAGAATACCTTGGAAAGCTATTAAGTAGAGACATAAGATGTCCTTCATGTTGTACCTCACACTGACTGAGGAAGATGAGGTCATAGAAATCTGGCTCTTCTAATGACCTATGTATGGTACCGATTGCGATTTAGTAATGGTCAGTTGGAGAATGAGTGGTATACCTCATCTCCTCAGGGCATAAAAGTGTTTGAAAAATGTAATCAGCCGTATAGCTTAATTGCTTAGGTTGAACTACGAGAAACAATTATTGATAATGCATTGTTTATAGTGTCCTAGTTGAATAACTAGTATACATGCTCTTCATATTCTTTATTAATATAAGTCTTGTCATTCAATTAAGTTATAATTGAAATGATTGCTTAGAGAATGCTACTCTACTTAGTTTAATCAATGAATTGCCTGTTGTTAAATAATTATAGTTCTGCTACTCATTGTTATCTTAATCTTTGCAATAACAATGCTTCTTGTAAGGACCCTGACCTTCGTTTAGGGTTTACCCTGTTTGCTTTGCGTAACCCCGGTGCTTTGTTGCTTGCTAATCACCTTTAGTGGTGATTAGGGTTTGGTTGTGCTTTGTTGAGAGTTGGAGGTGCTACTTGCAAATAAACCAAGTCTAGGGTTTTGTTGGCAAGATTGCCACCTTGTGAGGTGTTCCTCTCTCTTTGCTTCCTCTTGTGTTGAGGGGAAGGCTTGGGCTCGTTGCTTGAGTTCTTTTGGGCCTAGTTGAGCTTGTTTGGCCTTGAGGTGCCTTGCTTTGTTTTGGTTGAGCCTTGTATCGGCCAAGTGGGGAGTGTATCAGCCAAGATGGTGTGTGTCGCCCATAGGGATGAGGTGTGTCGCCCAAGGTGCAAGTTGTTGTGTCACCCATGATGCTTGACCTAGCCCTGACCTTGTTTAGTGGACACTTGGTGCATATCTTGGACATGTGGATGGAGCTTGCTAGAGTGGTGACTCGTGCACTAGGACAAGTGTCCCTAGGCAAGTGACACCTTGCTTGGACCAACCTTGTTTTCTCCTCCCTTTCCTTCTATTTAGGCGGTTCCTTTCTTAGCTTAGGGTCCCTTTGGTCCTTTGGTTCCTCTCCACCTTGTTGCACGACACAACCCTCTCCCTTGCAAGTGGTGGCCGATATCCCCTTGAAGGAGCAAGCTTGGTGGCTGAAACACCTTGGAGAAGCAAGTTGGTGGCTGATAGCCTTGGAGTCTCCATCTTCCTTGCTTGGTGGTGCTTGGAGCTAGGAGCTTGGAGCTTGCTTAAGGCGGGTTACATAACTTATAACCCTAATTACACTATCTCTTGCTATGATCTTGTTTATATGCATGGTAGTAGCTTAGTTCTTGCTTAGTATCCATGTTGGCCGATCCTTGTGATCTAGGGTTTGTAGGTGAGCAATACTCCTTTCTCCCCTTGGTCTAGAGGAGTGAGCCTCAGCTTCTAGTAGCATGAGAAACACCCCTCTTTCTTAGTCGATTGAGGTGAGATTGTGTTCTAGTTGCTTAAGAAACACTCTCCTCTCACCATGGGCTAGAAGGGTGAGCTCGGCTTAGTGGTGACTCTTCCTAGGGTTTCTCCTTGTGACCCATTTGGTGATAGAAGATGTGCAATACCCCGCCTTCTTAGTTGATTGAGGTGAGCCTCTTCTTGACCCACTAGGGTTTCGGGTGTCCATGTGTGAGGTAGTGGATGACTTTGAGAGTTAAAACCTTGGTCGACATGAGCATGGGGAGGTGCTGCCCGACAGCCCTCTTGACCTAGACCCCTTGCACGGTACATGTATGGACGATATCCCTGTGGTCCCTATTGTTGACGGGCGTCACAACCTTGCTTTGCCCTGTGACAGCCGTTAGGATATGGTTTGGATAGCTGGACACTAGGTATGTGATGCTTAGGTGAGGTGAGCCCTTGGACGATAACCCTTGTGGAACACCCTGCACGAATAACGCCTAAGGTGCGCATCGTTGTGCTATGGTGGGCGAGCACACTGCCCCTGACGCCCGACACAGACCCTGCACGCTAGTATAGGTTGCACGCTACCCATGCACAGGGTGAAGTTGAGTTTGACGCTGCGTTGCCCAGGACTGCACACCCGGGGTGCGCGTTACCCTACCTGGCACCGTGTCGCCCGACATGAGCTGCACGCCCCATCGCGCGTCACACATCGACACTCCGTTGCCCGATAGCCTGCACGCCATGATGCTTGTTGCGCGTTGCCCGATATACCCTGCCCGGCATGGCTGTACGGTTGATCCTTGGCCGTTGCCCAGTATGCCCTTGACCCAGCGTTGTGCGCTGCACGCTTGCCCTTGATAACGCAGCGTTGCGCGCTGCACGCGGGCCGTTGTGAGTTGGTTGCCCGATATAACCTTTGGTGAGAGTGAGCCCTGCCCGTTATAGCTTTTAGTGAGGGTTGTGACTACTTCTTGTGAGGGTTCCGTTTGTCATGAAAGCCAAAGTGTTAGCTATACTCTTGTTAATCCATGGTGACTCGTTGCATGATAAGTATTTGTTATGATAAAGCTTTTCATCTAAACTTAATATGGCCATACACACGAATGTGAGCACTTTGATTATCTGTATAATGCTAAGAGAAATAATGAGCATGCATTAGGGTTTGCTTATTAATGTGCCTTATTCATGTGAACATAAGATGAGGCATGATTAAGAAAAGGATATAATCACTACTGTCACTTTGTGTTGATAATGCACTTAATCCTAAATGTCACCCTGTGTTGATAATATGAGTTCTAAGTTATTCATGTTGATTATCGAATAGTGCTAACCATGCAGGTAATGCATAGCCAAATGAAAGGCTATGAGGAATGATTATATGAGAACAATGGGATGACATGTACATTATGAATGTTGTTCCATGATGATGATATAAGCCTTGAGAGGCAGTGGCACTATGTGATGAGGGATTGATATCCCATGATATGTGATGATCCTTGTGATGGATCTAGATTGATTGGAAAGAGGCCAAGTGATAACATGTGATGTGGGATCCTTGTAAGGGATCAGTATGAAGTGAGTTGTAGTAAAAGCAAAATGTTAAGTTTATGTTGTTTCCCTTTTGTATTTATTGCATGTTATACAACTTGGTTGAATCTTGCAATCCATATAAAAGATACTAATTAATCACAGTGAAACCTATCATGTAGTTGCCCTGGCCATAGATCCATCATCGTCAGGAATTGGTGATGGTGAAACGGGTTCTCCTACGGGTTAACCCGGAGCGCATATTATTGAATATGTGAGGTTTCTCCTAGCCTAAAGTGAGGAGGTAAGAGTGAAACTTCGGTTGTAGACTCCATGGTGCGGATTCAGGCCCGTATCCCAATTGTGATGAAGAGCATGGTGAACAGGCCCATGGCTCAGGATATGTGATATGAGGAGCATGAATGCGTTCATGGCTCAGAGCACAGTGAATAGGCCCGTGGCTCAGTCTCACTAGCACCGAGACCTGTACTGAGGCGGGCTTGGCAGAGGGTAGCCTGACCATGTGGCGAAGACCACTTCAGCATGAGACTCCGGTCCTGCTTGTATTGTACTCGTGCACTGACCACGAGGGGCGGGGTCGTGGAGTCCGGCTCTTCCATTGACCTTGTATGGCACCGGCTTGGGTTTCGCAACCGAAGGATGGATTTGAGTGGTACGGCTCACTTCCTCAGGACATAATAATACGTAATTCAGTCGTTTAGTATTTACTGCTTAAGACAAACACGAAACATTGGTTGAGGCCTTGTTTGTGTAGTTACTCTCATTATATCCTGGAGTTACTTTTATGTTTATCATATGTAGTGGAACTTATATATCTTGTCTTGATAATCATGTTTCACAAATAATACTTGGTTACATCTGATAAGTTTGCTAGGTATGAACAACTTTATTTTGTAACTGCTCTCTTACACTTTTTATCAGTTAGCTGCTATATTCATCTGAGGTTTTGTAGTTTTGGCGGGGAGTTATGTCTCCGGCTGGGACAATGTTCAATTGTCTCACCCCGCTGGTTGACACCCCTTTTAGGCGGTCGAGATAGACATGGTGGTGGTTGTGGAGTTGTGGCCGAGCAGCAAGCAGAATAGTAGAAGGCAAGCGATGGACATGCTGCTATTTTGGAGGTTTTGTAGTAGAGTCTAGAGTCATCCCTGTACTCTTAGGTCCTTGGCGGTGTTTTGATGTTGTTTCACGATGTACATCTATAGATGTTTTGTATATTCTACTGTTGGCCGGATGTGGGCCTTTATGTATGTATAAACAAGTGATGAACTCATGTGATGACAAGACAACTGTTTCTCTAGGCTGTGGACATGTATCAAGGCTCGAATGAATGTATATGACCTGTTTTCTTGCAGGATCTAGACTGGAATGTAATAGTTTCTCAGTTTATCAGTTTTCCGAAATCGGTTTTAATTAACTCGTGTTTTGATAATCTGTGGTTATGGTGATTTCTGCACGTTTTCACGTAACACCTCACTATCTGTGTGATAGTGGGATGTGTTGCCACAAAGTTTTGGTATTAGAGCTTTAGGTTCGCTGAGTCTACAGGGATCTAGGACTAGGTTGAGTCTATTCTTATGAGTTTTCCAGATTTTCTCACAATCATCTTCTGCCCTCAGCGGAAGAAAAGCCAAGATGTCTGGAAACCATGAAGAACACGCTGCGGAGCACAGCGATGCTGCATCTGTTGATGGAGCAGTAGACCAGGCACATGAAGATCGGGTGCCTGAGGTCCCCCAACCTAACCCAACCATTCTTGAACATCCTGCCTACCAACAGCTTATGGCACAGATGATGGCTACGATGAATCTCATGGTTGAGCGATTACCAGTGCCTCCTCCGAGAGCACATGCTCCCCATGGAGAAGCATCGGGTATTGGGAAGACCTTCGAGCAGCTTCGCCGAGTCGGAGCTTCGGATTATGCTGGAATGGCTGATCCAGTGGATGCGGATCTGTGGCTGACAAGTCTTGAGAAGGCTTTCCGGATCCTCGACATCCCCGAAGCAGAAAAAGTAAAGCACGCCGTCTACCTTCTGAAAGGTAGTGCTGGTCACTGGTGGACCATCGAGGAAGAGAAGCGGCCTGGTGAGGTGATCTGTTGGGAGGTTTTCCGACGCGAGTTCGTCACCAGATACTTCCCAAAGACGTATCTGGATGAGAATATCAGTCAGTTTGAGAGTCTGCGACAAGGAACGATGAGTATCACCGAGTACGAAGCCAAGTTCATGGATCTGTTGAGGTTCTGTCCTCACAGGGCAGCAACAGATGAGGAACGGATCAGACGTTTTGAGAAGGGTCTGAGTGCTGAGCTGACCACACCTGTGTCTGCGTTGGAGAATAGAGAGAAGTTTGCTACGTTTGTGGAATCCGTCCAGAGCATCGAATGATCAGTTAGGGAGAAGAGAGAGTCTATGGCTAAGAAAAGACCTGCTGAGTTTCAAGGGCAGAGGTTTGGTGGCTTCAAGAAGCCAAGGTTTTCAGCACCGTCAGTGATGAGAGGTTCTGGTGGACCATCTCAGTGGTCTCTAAGTAGAGGAAGAGGTTATGTTTCTTCACCATCTAAGGCACAAAGAACAGCTTCCGTGGCAGTGACAGGGCCATCTAGGCCACGGGTTGACGATAGAGCATGCCATCTGTGTGGTCAGATCGGGCATTGGAGGTTCAACTGCCCAAGTAGAGATGTTGAAGTGACGCAGCAGTCAAGGCAGAATCATCAAGGATCAGACTGACAACAGACCAATGGTAGTAGAGGACGAGGACGCGGTCAAGTGTCTCAAGCGGGGTCGTCTGCTCAGGGAAGCAGAGGGTGTGGACAGCAAGCAACAGCTCGATTCTACGCTATGAGTCAGCCGGAGGCGATAGTCAACCCACGAGTAGTGACAGGTCAGATGGAGTTATTTCATTCTGATGTGTCTTCTTCTTGCTTTATACCTGTTCTCGTTGATCTGGGTGCTACACACTCTTTTATCGCCTATAGTTTGCTTGAGAACTGTCGTTTACCTGTTAGTCGTAAGAAGGATAGCTTGTTGTTAGAAACCCCTCTTGATGGTTCCTCGTTTCTTCGAGAAGAGTGTCCATCTTGTGTCTTGTATTTCTCGGGACACCGCATTCGAGTGGATCTCATACCACTTGATATGCATGGGTTTGATGTTATCCTCGGGATGGATACCTTAGAGAAGTATAAGGTTGTTCTGAACTGTGGATCTAAGCAGGTAGTGTTTGATAATGCTGGCGAGAAGTGGATCTTCCAGGGAGATAGGAAGATTCTTCTGACGTGTCTGGTATCAGCTATGGTGGTAGATAGGTTGCTACGACAAGGATGTGAGGCGTTCTTAGATCATGTGGTGGATACCATTGTGGCTACTAAGGCAAAAGGTCTTAGTTTTGAAGAGGTGCCAGTGGTCCGGGAGTTTGCAGATGTGTTTCCTGAGGAGTTTCCTGGTGTTCCCCCACCCCGAGAGATTGATTTTGAGATCAATCTGGTCCCAGGTACGCAGCCAGTTGCACAGACACCATACAGGACGGCTCCAGTTGAGATGGCAGAGTTGAAGAAGCAGTTACAAGAGTTGCTGGACAAAGGTTTCATCCGACCGAGCACGTCGCCTTGGGGTGCTCCCGTGTTGTTTGTCAAGAAGAAGGATGGTTCGATGCGGTTTTGTATAGACTACCGACAGTTGAACAAGGTCACGATCAAGAACAAGTACCCGTTGCCAAGGATAGATGATCTGTTTGACCAGTTGCGTGGTGCTACAGTGTTCTCGAAGATCGATCTACGGTCTGGATATTATCAGTTGAGGATCAAGGAGGATGACATACCAAAGTCAGCTTTCAGGATGAGGTATGGTCACTTTGAGTTCGTGGTTATGTCGTTTGGGTTAACCAATGCACCTGCTGCTTTCATGGACCTGATGAACAGAGTGTTCCATCCGCTCTTAGATCAATTTGTTGTAGTCTTTATAGATGACATCCTGATCTACAGTCGTGACAGGCAAGAGCATGAGCAACATCTTCGACGAGCGTTGACTCTTCTTCGCCAACATCAGTTGTATGCCAAGTTCAGCAAGTGTGAGTTCTGGTTGGAAGAGGTGACTTTCTTGGGTCACGTGATCTCTGCTGAAGGAGTCAAAGTAGATCCGAAGAAGGTGGAATCTGTTGTAGATTGGGAACAACCAAAGACGCCGAACAAAGTTCGTAGTTTTCTGGGTTTAGCAGGATACTATCGAAGGTTTATCAAGGACTTTAGTTCAATTGCGTTACCGATGACAAAGTTGACGAGAAAGGATGTGCCTTTTGTCTGGGATGATCGATGTCAGCAAGCTTTCTAGAGTTTGAAGGAGAAGCTGACCAGTGCTCCAGTGTTGATCCTGCCAGAGCCTGGGAAGGGCTACGTGGTTTTCTGTGATGCTTCCAAGAAAGGATTAGGTTGTGTGCTGATGCAAGAGGATCATGTGGTTTCTTTTGCTTCGTGACAACTTAAGAAACATGAGGAGAACTATCCGACTCATGACTTGGAGCTAGCAGCAGTGGTTCATGCGTTAAAGATTTGGAGACACTATCTTATGGGGAAGTGTGTCAGATCTTTACAGATCATAAGAACCTGAAGTACATCTTTACGCAGCAAGAGTCGAACATGCGACAGCGGCGATGGATGGAGTTGATCAATGATTATGATTGAGTATCATCCTAGTAAGGCGAATGTGGTAGCTGATGCGCTTAGTCGAAAGTCTTCTTTTTCTTCCAAGAAGGAACAGCTGAGTTCTCTGGTATGCCATAGGCGGGATATGTTTGTCTCTTTGCGGTAGATGAACGTGCAGATGGAGGTTTCCTCGTTAGCTGGACTTTTAGCACAGATGCAAGTCAAGCCTACGTTGAGACAACAGATCAAAGATGCCCAGCAGATAGATGATGCGGTACAGTTGATTAGATCAGAGTTTGGCAGCAAAAAGTGTGATGGGTTTCATGAGTCTGAGGATGGGCTAGTCTGCTATCGTAATAGGATGGTGGTTCTAGATGTTGATGAGCTGAGGAAGTTCGTGCTCGAGGAAGCCCACACATCGATGTATGCTATGCATCCAGGTGTCACCAAGATGTACCATAGTCTGAAAGACTTGTATTGGTGGCCCGGCTTGAAGAAGGATGTAGCTGAGTTCGTGGCTAGGTGTGCGGTTTGTCAGCAAGTGAAGGCTGAACATCAGAAGCCGGCAGGTATGTTGCAACCCTTGCCAATACCGCAGTGGAAATGGGATCATATAACCATGGATTTCATAGTTGGTCTACCCAAGACAACTAGGAATCATGATTCCATTTGGGTGATAGTGGACAGATTGACGAAGTCTGCTCATTTCCTACCAGTGAAGACAACGTTTACATCAGAGAAACTCGCTCGAGTTTATGTGGATGAGATAGTTCATTTGCATGGTGTGCCAACGACGATAGTTTCTGACAGAGGTCCACAGTTTACAAGTCATTTCTGGGAACAGTTGCACAAGGCGTTGGGAACACAGTTGAGGTTCAGTACCGCCTTTCACCTGCAGAAAGATGGACAGTCTGAGAGGACTATTCAGATTTTGGAAGATCTTCTATGAGCTTGTGTTTTGCAGTTCCTAGGCAGCTGGGATGTACACCTTAGTTTGGTAGAGTTTGCCTATAACAATAGTTATTAGCAGAGCATTGACATGGCTCCCTATGAGGCTTTGTATGGGAGGAAGTGCAGATCTCCTTTGTGTTGGTATGAGTCTGGTGAGTATCAGTTGTTGGGTCCTGAGTTAGTGCAATAGACAACCGAAAAGATCAAGGTGATACAACAACAGTTGAAAGTGGCACAGGACAGGCAGAAGTCTTATGCAGACAATCATCGACGACATTTGGAGTTCCAGGTAGGAGACAAAGTATACCTCAAAGTCTCTCCGTGGAAGGGAGTGCTAAGGTTTGGTCGGAAGGGTAAGTTGGCACCCAGGTATATGGGGCCTTACCCAGTTATAGCACGTGTTGGTAGGGTAGCCTATGAGATAGAGTTACCTCCAGAGTTGCACAGGTTGCATCCAATGTTCCATGTCAGTATGCTGAAGAAAAGTCATCCAGATTCGGGAACAATGATACAGCCAGTTGAAGTTGAGCTTGATGAAGATATGACCTATGAGGAAGGTCCCGTGGCAATCCTTGACAGAAGGGTTAAGAAGCTGAAGAGGAAGGACCTGATTCTTGTGAGGTTCTTTGGCATCATCGTGGCACTGAGGAAGCTACGTGGGAGCTTGAGGAAGATATGAGGAGGAAGTATCCCTCGCTTTTCTCTTCGGATTTTGGGGACGAAATCCCTTACAGGGGGTTAGTTTGTAAGGACCCTGACCTTCGTTTAGGGTTTACCCTGTTTGCTTTGCCAATTGGTTAGCAATTGAGAGTCAATTGAATGTCCAATTAGTTAAGGATAACCCTAATTAGCTCAATTGACAAGTGGTTAGTAAGGATGTGGCCAATTGGAGGCTTCAACATGGAAAACCCTAATCAATTACAACCTTGGATGCACTTTTGAGGTCCATGCAGTTTTGAGCCCATTTGGACCAAACAGTCTCAAGACCGTTTGGGCTCAAACGATCTCAAGGTCGTTTGGATCCAATCGATCTCAAGGTCGTTTCATTTCAAACGGTTTCAAAGTCAACACTCCTAAACGGTCAACGCACCCATGCGGTCTTGGTGACCATGCAGTCTTGGATGTCAAAGTGCCCAAACGGTCAACGCCCCCAAACGGTTTCAAAACCGTTTGGAGGTTGAGGGGTGAAACCATTTGGGGACTTTTAGGGCTGAAATTGCTTAGTGGTTTGAAGGCTCAATTGGTACAATGATGGTCTAATCCAAACCCTAATCGTACCCTAAGACATTAAGGGGCTAAGTAATTAATAGATTGAACCATGATGTGAGATAGTGGTGTGTTTACCAATGTGCCCTTAAAGGGTTCAAGTAGATGACACCTTGTTTAATCAAAACCCTAATGGCATGATAGTGGTGACTTAGCACATGATAATCAATAGAGACTTGATCTAACTTAATCTAGAGGGATGTAATCACCATCTATTAGTAAGAGGAGAGAGAAGGTCCCTTATATAATTGAAATTCAAGTAAAGTACCTTCAATGTACATGAATGTGCATGATTAGGGTATGATCCACCTATGTGAGATCATGAAAACCCTAATTATGATAATTGATGAATCTTAACCTAAATTGAAGGCATTAAGGATGGTAATTTCATACATTGTAATGCTATGAGCCCAATTCACTGTGAAGTGAATAGTAAACCCTAATTCTAGGGTGGTGACATGTGAATGAATAGTAAACCCTAATTGAGGATGATGTGATGAAATGTACAATAAAATCCTAATTCCAAGTTATTCTTTTAAACATAAATCTTTATAATTAAAGTATGAAGTGAAGGATTAATATTCCTAATTACAATGGAAGGGATTGTATAAACCTAATTGATATTAATAAGGGAACCTGGCCTTGGTGGAGGCATAAAGGTACAACCTTGAACTGGAATGATATCCCTGCTTTATAAATTGTTGTCTTGGAGATAAATTGTTTATTATTATCAGTTGAATTGATGATGCAGGTCCTTATGGGAGAATAATCATGACCAGGTAAGGGTTATGACAAGATATTCATTGAAAGCATGTTAGGCTTTGTGAATAGTGAAATATGTTATGATGCCTAATTTATGTGGCACATATGAGAATGATGGGATGTAAGAGCCATGAGTAACATCAAGGTCATGCTAATTAGATGACTTGTAATGAATTGACATCTATTTGATAGTTAATGTGAATTAAACCTGATACGTACAATATTCTTCCGCTTTTACTATGTTTAATAGTTAATTGCTTGGAAACCTGCTTGAAGTTAAAAGAATACTGAAATGTGCCTAATTAATCAAAGTATAATCATATCATGTAGAGACCTGATCATAGATCCATCATTATCAGAAGTTAGATGACGGTGAAACGGGTCTTCCTAAGGGAATTCCTGAAGCACATGCTTTTGAGTATGTGGGGGTTATGGGCGCGCATATCCTTACGTCCTAGTGTAGGGATTGATGTGGATATACCTTGAATCCATCAACCCTTCACTAAATGTCTTATGCCAGGGTGATGTCTCACTAATCCCCCGAGGGAACCTTCGATTCCGCCTCGATGAGAGATAAACAAGAAATCTTTCGATGGTGAAGAGAGTACAAAATGCCACTATAACTTTGATAGCGAAGTTGCCAGAATACGCTGGATAGCTATCTTAGCAGAGACACGAGATGTTCTACATGTTGATCCTCAAACTGACTGAGGAAGATGAGGTCATGAGAATCCGGCTCTTTCGATGACCTAGTATGATACCAAGGCGACTTAGCAATGGTCGGTTGGAGTATGAGCGGTATACCTCATCTCCACAGGGCATAATGTTGTATGTAAAACGTAATCAGCCGAGTAGCATATCTGCTTAGGTTGAACCACGAGAAACAATGCTTGGTACTACATTGATTATAATGATTCAGTTAAATCTTTAGCTTACATGTTCTTCATATCCTTCATAGAAGTAAATGCTGCTTTATCTACTCTTAAGCCCACTTTTGCAGGGTAAGCTACCTAGCTTATATTGTTTCCCTTTTGTTAACGAGTTTCTGGCGAAGAGTTATAACTCTCGCTGGGACAATTATTTAAAATTGTCTCAACCCGTAGATTTCAACCTTTTAGGTGGTCGTCGAGGACGAAGGAACTAGTCCACAGGAGATTAGTATCAGCAGTAGCAACATCAGGGGCAGCAGTGAGCCTCAGGTGGATACCCTGGCTGTCCAGTCTGTTAGTTAGAAAGTCCTATGTCGTCTCTGTACACTCAGGTCCTTAGAGTTAGATGATCTGAGCTTTTGAATTTTGAGTCTTGAGATTTTTTTTGTACATGGTTGTATATGATCACTCAAGAAGTGACTTAACAGAGATGTAAACTGTTTATCATACTTTTATGAAGGGAGTCTCATGTTTTCAAGATCTTTCCTCGAAAAGTTTTAATTTTTCATGATTTTTTGCATTCCGCCGTTAATCGAATCGTTTCCACTAAGTTTATTTCGTGTTTTGGAAATCAGAGCCCACAATTAAGTGGTATCAGAGCTTTAGGTTTGCTGAGTCTACAGAGACATAGGACTTAGGACGTCGAGTCTATCCTTAGTGTTGCTTCTTATATAAAAGAGTCTTCTGCTCCTCAGGAGAAGAAGATATATAAGGATGTCTGCGCCACATGAGGAGTATGAGGGTGAGAGTAGCGTAGCTGCACCTCGAGACGGTGCAAGGAATCCAGAGATAGAACAGCCCGTACCTGAGCCACCTGTACAGCCACCCCAGTTTGACCCGGCTGATATGGCAAACCCAGTTGTTCAAGCTATGTTCGGGCAGTTCATGGCTGCCATGACACGCATCACCGACAGGATGCCCATGCCTACACCTAGGGCACCTGCTCAGCATGAAGGACAAAGTATCGGGAAGACGTTCGAGCGGCTTCGCAGAGTCGGAGCGACCGAATACTTTGGCACAACTGACCCCGCAGATGCGGACCTGTGGTTAACCGAGTTGGAGAAGGCTTTCAGAATCCTAACCATCCCCGAAGCTGAGAAGGTTAGACATGATGTCTATCTTCTCAAAGGAAGTGCTGGTCACTGGTGGAACATGGAAGAGCAGAAGAGGCCTGGAGTAGAAGTTTCGTGGGAAGAATTCAGTCGAGAGTTTGTTAAGAGATACTTCCCAAAGACCTTCCTGGATGAGAAGATCTCTCAGTTTGAGAGATTGAGACAAGGTGTGATGAACATTAACGAGTACAAAGCTAAGTTCATGGAGCTACTGCGGTTCTGTCTGCACATGGCTACCACAGAAGAAGAAAGGATCAG
This sequence comes from Alisma plantago-aquatica, assembly GCA_963693085.1. Classification (NCBI taxonomy): domain Eukaryota; kingdom Viridiplantae; phylum Streptophyta; class Magnoliopsida; order Alismatales; family Alismataceae; genus Alisma; species Alisma plantago-aquatica. Next base: position 186,717,966 of record OY856415.1, read on the forward strand.
GAGGTTTGAGAAGGGTTTGAATGCTGACTTGTCTACTCCCGTGTCCGCTCTAGAGAACCAGGAGAGATTCGCTACCTTCGTTGAGTCAGTCCGAAGGATAGAAAGATCTGTAGTTGAGAAGAGGCAAACCCACAAGAGATATCCACAGTTCCAGGCGTCTTCATCTAGAGACTTTAAGAAGCCTATATCCTCTGCACCTAACCCTCCACCACCCAGATCTAGTTCTCAGACACAGTGGTCCCCAAGTAGAGGTAGAGGACGGAGTCTACCGCCATAAGAGACTCACAGTTCAACATCGATGTCGGTCACATGACCACCTAGGCCACAACAAGACAGAAGCTGCTACAACTGTGGGAAAGTAGGACATCTGATGAAGGACTGCAGGTCTAAGCCTGCCAGTGTGACACAGCCTCAGAGGTAGAGTCAACAGGGGTCCCAGAGAAGGCAGTTCCAGGGCATCTAGGGGACGTGGACAAGCGTCCCATGCCGGATCGTCAGCACCAACTCAACCTCAGGCGACAACGAGGTTCTATGCTATGAACCCACCAGATGCAGTGGTCAATCCATGGGTTGTGACAGGTCAGATGGAGCTATTATATTTTGATATGTCTAAATCCTGTATTGTATCTGTTTTGATTGACCCGGGTGCTACGCACTCCTTTATCACTCGGAGAGTGATCCGTTACTGCAATATGGCAGTAAATCATTGGGAAGATAGTCTGTTGCTTGAGAATCCGTTGAGAGGATCTGCTGTTTTACGGGAGGTGTGCTCTCCTTGCATCCTCTTCTTTTCTGATCATCGCATTCAAGTGGATCTTATACCACTTGAGATGCAAGGATTTGATATAATCCTTGGTATGGATACCTTGGAGAGGTATATAGTTGTCTTGGATTGTGAATCCAAGCAGGATGTGTTTGCTGATGATAGCGACACATGGATCTTTCAAGGAGAGAGAAAGATTCTACCCACCTGTCTAGTATCAGATTTGGTTGCTGAGAAGCTGATGAGGCAAGGATGTTATGCATTCTTGGCCCATGTGGTAGATACTACCATGGAGAGTCCCACCCTTACTGAAGTTCCTGTTGTCAGGGAATTCGAAGACGTATTTCCTGAAGAACTTCTGGGTGTACCGCCGCCTCGGGAAATTGATTTTGAAATCAATTTGATCCCATGTACACAACCCATAGCCCAGGCACCGTATAGGATGGCGCCTACTGAGATGGCAGAACTCAAGAAACAACTTCAAGAGTTGCTTGAGAAGGGTTTCATCCGACCGAGCACTTCACCTTGGGGTGCTCCGGTCTTGTTTGTTAAAAAGAAAGACAGATCAATGCAGTTATGCATTGATTACAGACAACTTAATAAAGTAACAATAAAGAATAAGTACCCTCTGCCGAGGATTGATGATCTCTTTGACCAGTTGTGTGGTGCGTCCGTCTTCTCCAAGATAGACTTGAGGTCTGGTTATCATCAACTTTGTATTAAGGATAGTGACATACCCAAGTCTGCCTTTAGGACAAGGTATGGTCACTATGAGTTCACAGTTATGTCGTTTGGACTAACTAATGCACCAACTGCATTCATGGAACTCATGAATAGAATCTTCCGACCCTTTCTCGATCAGTGCGTTGTCGTCTTCATAGATGACATTCTGATCTATAGTAGAGATGCTCAACAGCATGAACAGAACCTTCGCCAAGCTTTGACCTTGCTAAGAGAACATAAGCTATACGCTAAGTTCAGCAAGTGTGAGTTCTGGTTGTCGGAGGTATCTTTTCTCGGACATGTGATATCTGCTTCGGGAATTCGTGTTGACCCCAAAAAGGTAGAATCTATTTCACAGTGGGAACAACCAAAGACACCGACGGAGGTTCGTAGTTTCTTGGGGTTAGCCGGCTATTACCGGAGGTTCATTAAGAACTTCAGTTCCATAGCCCTACCCTTGACGAACTTGACTCGGAAGGATGTTCCCTTTGTTTGGAATGATAAGTGCCAGCAGTCTTTTCAGCTGTTGAAGGAGAGGTTGACAAGTGCACCTGTACTTGTGCTACCTGAGCAAGGCAAGGGATATGTAGTTTTCTGTGATGCCTCCAAGAATGGACTCAGATGTGTGCTGATGCAGGATAAACAAGTGATTTCTTTTGCTTCCCAACAGCTTAAGAAACATGAGGAGAACTATCCGACACACGACCTGGAGTTAGAAGCTGTAGTTCATGCCCTGGAGATCTGGAGACATTATCTCTATGGAGAGACGTTCCAGATTTTTACAGACCACAAGAATCTTAAGTACATCTTCTCACAGCATGAACTTAACACGAGGCAACGTCACTGGATGGAGTTAATCAAGGATTACGATTGTACAATAGATTACCATCCAGGGAAGGCCAATGTAGTTGTAGATGCTCTGAGTAGGAAATCAGCAACACCATCCTCTAGTAGGACACATCTAAACTCTTTGGTATGCCCTAGGAGAGATATGCTCATCTCTTTAAGACAAGATAATGTACAGTTGAAGGTGTCGTGGTTAGACGGGTTGTTGGCTGAGATGCATATCAAACCTACCCTAAGAGAGCAGATTAGAGAGGTACAACTAGTTGATGCTGCGATTCAGCATATCAGGTCAGAGTATGGTGATGAGAAAAGAGATGGTTTCCATGACTCAGATGACCAGGTGGCATGCTATCATGGGAGGATGATAGTACCATATGTGGATAACTTGAGGAAGTTAGTCCTGGAAGAAGCTCATTCTTTGATGTATGCTATGCATCCAGGGAGCACCAAGATGTATCGAAATTTAAAAGATATGTATTGGTGGCCAGGGATGAAGAAGGATGTTGCAGAGTTTGTTCTGAGGTGTCTTGTGTGTCAGCAGGTTAAAGCTGAACACCAGAAGCCTGCAGGAACAATGCAGCCTTTCCCATACCACTGTGGAAGTGGGACCATGTGACCATGGAATTTGTGGTTGCCCTACTCAGGACAAGCAAAGGACATGATTCCATCTGGGTAATTGTTGATAGGTTGACAAAGACAGCGCGTGTCTTACCTGTCAAAACAACCTATTCTGCTGAGAGGTTGGCACAGATGTATGTTCAGGAGATAGTTCGTCTGCACAGAGTTCCAGTTACCATAGTATCGGATAGAGGTCCCCAGTTCACGAGTCGTTTTTGGGAACAACTGCACATAGCCTTAGGCACCCAGTTAAGGTTTAGTACAACCTTTCACCCACAAACTGATGGGCAGTCGGAGAGGACTATACAGACCTTGGAGGACTTGTTGAGAGCATGTGTTCTCCAGTTTACCGGGAGTTGGGACCTACACCTGAGCTTGATGGAGTTTGCCTATAACAATAGCTACCATCATAGCATTGATATGGCACCTTATGAAGCTTTGTATGGTAGACGTTGTAGATCGCCAGTATGTTGGTACGAAACTGGTGAATATCAGTTGTTAGGTCCTGATCTTGTGCAGCAGACTACAGAGAAGATCAAAGTAATTCAACAATAGATTAAGACTGCACACGATAGACAGAAGTCGTATGCCGATAAACATCGTAGACCCTTAGAGTTCTAGGTTGGAGACAGGGTGTATCTCAAAGTCTCGCCTTGGAAAGGAGTTCTGAGGTTTGGAAGGAAAGGAAAGTTAGCTCCTTGGTTTATGGGGCCTTATCCAATCATGAACGGGTTGAAAAGGTAGCCTATAGACTAGAGTTACCCCCAGAGTTGCAGAGGTTACACCCTGTGTTTCACATTTCTATGTTGAGGAAATGTCACATGGATACCGATTCAGTTCTACAACCTATGGAGGTAGAATTGAATAATGATATAACTTATGAGGAGGGACCAGTGTCGATCCTTGATAACAGGATTAAAAAGATGAAGAAGAAAGATATAAGTCTTGTGAAATTCCTCTAGAATCATCGTGGTGTTGAAGAAGCTACTTGGGAACTAGAGGAAGAAACGAGGAGGAAATACCCTGCTCTTTTCTCTTAATATGTCTTACCGATTTCGGGGACGGAATCCTTGTAAGGGGTGGATGATTTGTAACATCCCTGACCTGGGTTATAAGTTAACCCTAGGAGTTTTGCTTAAATATGTAATTAAACGCTTGTGATTAACTTCTGTCATGTAATTAAGTTCCTAAGGAACATACATTCCCAATTCTATCCTTTTTAAACAATGTTTTAGTATTGTTTTGTTATGCATGGACCTATGTGCAAATTACCCAGTTAAAAGGGTTAACTTGCAATTTTCACATATTGAGATGTTCCTCTAGAAATGATACATCATATGGATGAATATGATGAGGTATGACAGATTCTCCAAGCTTGGGCATCAAGATGTGTCTTGTGGAGCAATCCTTGTGCTCGAAACCCTAATTTTGGTGTAAAATGCAATTTACCCAAAATGTGGGGTGCAACTTGTAAAATACATCTTCTAGAGTATCTTGTGTGACTCTTGACATCATTTAGAGTAGAAATGATGAAAAAGGGCACTTCAATTAATTAATCAGATAAGATAAATAACCTTTGTATTAGAATCACCAAGTTATAAGTAAGGAAACCCTTATATATGCGTACCTTAGTGATGAGATGACTTTCCCTTCCTATGGACCTTTGTTTAAAAAATAATTTCACCTAGAGAAGGAGGAGGGACGTGCAAGGAAGAAAGGAGGGACCTAGATGAGAAATGGAGAAAACTAGAGGTCCTTATGATGAAACCAAACCAAGCTATATAAACTACCCTCCTTGCAACCAAGTGAACGTACTCCCTTCACTCTTTCACTTGTCACCTTGTTTGGTCCATCCAAGGTAGAGCTTGGGAGCTAGAGAAGACGACCAACTTGTTCTAAGGTAAGAGACACCATCTTCTAGGCTTGGATTCATGGAGGAAGTGGTTTATAAGGTTGGTTTCATGGTTATCTCATTTAGGTTTCTTGTTCTAGCCGATCTTCCCCAACCTTTTCTTGGAGAAAAGTCTTTGGCCGACCAGTGGAGCTCAAGGCGCCATTAAAGACTTGAGATCTTGTAAGCTTGGAGCTCTAGGAACAACCATAAGGCGGGTTTTATATCTCTAAACCTCTTGCTTTCTTAATGCATATACTTGTTCTTGCATGTAGTAGTTAGTTCTTCTTCTTCCCCATCCTTCCTTGCCTTCTTGCAAGCAAATCCATGGAGAAACCGATCTGTTTTGAGGTTGAGGACGATGTGCGTGAATCCCTAGGTAACTTTACCAAACGACCTTGGACCATTTGGTCCAAACGGTTTGCAAACCGTTTGAAATCAAATGGTCTCACAATCATTTGATTTCATGCGGTCTTGCAAGACCGTTTGATAAGGTTGACCAAGGGAAGACCGTTTGGAGGTCTGCTGTACACATGTTGAATTTAAACACCTACAAAGAATCGTAACCTAATTGCAAACCAATCACAAGTTGAAGGCACCTCAACCCTCTAAACCCTAATCGGTTGAAATTGCTGATTTCAATGACCAATTTTGGTGAACTTTGACTTGAAGGGCCCAAACGGTTTCAAGACCGCTTGGGGGTTCACTCAAACGGTCTAAAGACCATTTGGTGACAACCTAAGACCGTTTGGAGGTCTAGAGTTAAGGTAATTTGATCAGTTGAGGGTCCAATCACAGTAGGTTGATGAATTGGATAAAAGTGCTGATTTTAGACCTAATTAGGGTTCAACCCCCATCAACTTGACCTAGTTTTTGGTGAAACTTTGGGCAAACGGTCTCAAGACTGTTTGGAGAGTGTCCAAACGGTCTCAAGACCGTTTGGTCCAAGTATGGGCCCATTTGAGTGCCAATTGACAAGTTCAACTCCAATTAGACTCATGATTATCAATGTTGATGGTTAATTGCTTATAAACCCTAATTCAATCGGTTTCAACCCCAATTGGTTAGCAATTGAGGATCAATTAAATGTACAATTAGTTAAGGATAACCCTAATTAGCTCAATTGACAAGTGGTTAGTAAGGATGTGGCCAATTGGAGGCTTCAACATAGAAAACCCTAATCAATTACAACCTTGGATGCACTTTTGAGGTCCATGCGGTTTTGAGCCCATTTGGACCAAACGGTCTCAAGACCGTTTGGGCTCAAACGATCTCAAGGTCGTTTGGATCCAATCGATCTCAAGGTCGTTTCATTTCAAACAGTTTCAAAGTCAACACTCCTAAACGGTCAACTCACCCATGCGGTCTTGGTGACCATGCGGTCTTGGAGGTCAAAGTGCCCAAACGGTCAACGCCCCCAAACAGTTTCAAAACCGTTTGGAGGTTGAGGGGTGAAACCGTTTGGGGACTTTTAGGGCTGAAATTGCTTAGTGGTTTGAAGGCTAAATTGGTACAATGGTGGCCTAATACAAACCCTAATGGTACCCTAAGACATTAAGGGGCTAAGTAATTAATAGATTGAACCATGATGTGAGATAGTGGTGTATTTACCAATGCGCCCTTAAAGGGTTCAAGTAGATGACACCTTGTTTAATCAAAACCCTAATGGCATGATAGTGGTGACTTAGCACATGATAATCAATAAAGACTTGATCTAACTTAATCTAGAGGGATGTAATCACCATCTATTAGTAAGAGGAGAGAGAAGGTCCCTTATATAATTGAAATTCAAGTAAAGTACCTTCAATGTACATGAATGTGCATGATTAGGGTATGATCCACCTATGTGAGATCATGAAAACCCTAATTATGATAATCGATGAATCTTAACCTAAATTGAAGGCATTAAGGATGGTAATTTCATACGTTGTAATGCTATGAGCGCAATTCACTGTGAAGTGAATAGTAAACCCTAATTCTAGGGTGGTGACATGTGAATGAATAGTAAACCCTATTTGAGGATGATGTGATGAAATGTACAATAAAATCCTAATTCCAAGTTATGATTTTAAGCATATGATGCCTAATTTATGTGGCACATATGAGAATGATGGGCTGTAAGAGCCATGAGTAACATCAAGGTCATGCTAATTAGATGACTTGTGATGAATTGACATCCAGTTGATAGTTAATGTGAATTAAACCTGATACGTACAATATTCTTCCGCTTTTACTGTGTTTAATAGTTAATTGCTTGGAAACCTGCTTGAAGTTAAAAGAATACTGAAATGTACCTAATTAATCAAAGTATAATCATATCATGTAGAGCCCTGATCATAGATCCATCATTGTCAGAAGTTAGATGATGGTGAAACATGTCTTCCTAAAGGAATTCCTGGAGCACATGCTTTTGAGTATGTGGGGGTTATGGACGCGCATATCCTTACGTCCTAGTGTAGGGATTGATGTGGATATACCTTGAATCCATCAACCCTTCACTAAATGTCTTATGCCGGGGTGATGTCTCACTAATCCCCCAAGGGAACCTTCGATGCCGCCTCGATGAGAGATAAACAAGAAATCTTTCGATGGAGAAGAGAGTACAAAATGCCACTGTAACTCTGATAGCAAAGTTGCCAGAATTCCCTGGATAGCTATCTTAGCAGAGACACGAGATGTTTTGCATGTTGATCCTCAAACTGACTGAGGAAGATGAGGTCATGAGAATCCGACTCTTTCGATGACCTAGTATGATACCGAGGCAACTTAGCAGTGGTCGGTTGGAGTGAGCAGTATACCTCATCTCCGTAGGGCATAATGTTGTATGTAAAACGTAATCAGCCGAGTAGCATATTTTCTTAGGTTGAACCATGAGAAACAATGCTTGGTACTACATTGATTATAATGATTCAGTTAAATATTTAGCTTGCATGTTCTTCATATCCTTCATAGAAGTAAATGCTTCTTTATCTACTCTTAAGCCCGCTTTCGCAGGGTAAGCTACCTTGCTTATGTTGTTTCCCTTTTGCTAACGAGTTTTTGGCGAAGAGTTATAACTCTCACTGGGACAATTATTTAAAATTGTCTCACCCCGTAGATTTCAACCTTTTAGGTGGTCGTCGAGGATGAAGGAACCAGTCCACAGGAGATCAGTATCAGCAACAGTAGCATCAGGGGCATCAGTGAGCCTCAGGTGGATACCCTGGCTGTCTAGTCTGTTAGTTAGAAAGTCCTATGTCGTCTCTGTACACTCAGGTCCTTGGAGTTAGATGATTTGAGCTTTTGAATTTTGAGTCTTGAGATTTTTTTTGTACATGGTTGTATATGATCACTCAAGAAGTGACTCAACAGAGATGTAAACTATTTATCATACTTTTATGAAGGGAGTCTCATGTTTTCAAGATCTTTCATCGAAAAGTTTTAATTTTTCGTGATTTTTTGCATTCCTCCGTTAATTGAATCATTTCCGCTAAGTCTATTTCATGTTTTGGAGATCAGAGCCCACAAGGATGTTATGCATTCTTGACCCATGTGGTAGATACTACCATGGAGAGTCCTAACCCTGTTGAATTTCCTGTAGTTAGGGAATTTGAAGATGAATTTCCTGAAGAACTTCCAGGTGTACCTCCATTCCGAGAGATAGATTTTGAAATTAATCTAATCCCGGACACACAACCTATAACACAAACATCGTATAGGATGGCGCCTGCTGAGATGGCAGAACTCAAGAAACAACTATAAGAGTTGCTTGAGAAGGGTTTCATCTGACTTTGTACTTCACCCTGGGGTGCTCCGGTCCTCTTTGTTAAAAAGAAAGACGAGTCAATGCAATTGTGCATTGATTATAGACAGTTAAATAAAGTAACAATAAAGTATAAGTATCCTCTACCAAGGATTGATGATCTCTTTGATCAGTTGCGTGGTGCAACCATATTTTCAAAGATAGATATGAGGTCGGGATATTACCAGCTATGTATTAAGGATGGTGACATACCTAAGTCTGCCTTTAGGACAAGGTATGGTCACTATGAGTTCACAGTTATGTCGTTTGGACTAACTAATGCACCAACTACATTTATGGAACTCATGAATAGAATCTTTCGACCTTATCTTTATCAGTGTGTTGTTGTATTTATAGATGACATTCTGATCTACAGTAGAGATGCTCAATAGCATGAACAACATCTTCGTCAGACTCTAACTTTGCTAAGAGAGCATAAGTTATATGCTAAGTTTAGCAAGTGTGAGTTCTGGTTACCAGAAGTTTCTTATCTTGGACACGTAATATCTGCTTCAGGTATACGTGTTGACCCTAAAAAGGTAGAATCTGTTCTGCTATGGGAGCAGCCGAAGACACCGACAGAGATCTGTAGTTTCTTAGGATTGACATGCTATTACCGGAGGTTCATTAAGAACTCCAGTTCCATAGCTTTACCCTTGACTAAGTTGACTAGGAAGGATGTTCCTTTTGTTTGGAGTGATAAGTGTCAACAATCATTTCCGTTATTGAAGGAAAGGTTGACAAGTGAACCTGTGCTAGTGTTACCTAAGCAAGGAAAAGGATATATAGTTTTCTGTGATGCCTCTAAGAATGGACTAGGATGTGTGTTGATGTAGGATAAACAAGTGATTTCTTTTGCTTCCCGACAGCTTAAGAAACACGAGGAGAACTATCCGACACACGATCTAGAGCTAGTTGCTGTAGTTCATGCCTTGAAGATCTGGAGACATTATCTTTATGGAGAGACATTCCAGATTTTCACAGACCATAAAAACCTTAAGTATATCTTTTCTCAGCATGAGCTTAACATGAGGCAATGCCGCTGGATGGAGTTAATCAAGGACTATGATTGTACGATTGATTACCATCCAGAGAAGGCCAATGTGGTTGCTGATGCTTTGAGTAAGAAATCAGCAACACCAACCCTAGATAGAGCACAGCTGAATTCCTTAGTGTGCTTAAGGAGAGATATGCTTATCTCCTTAAGACAAGACAATGTACAATTGAGAGTATCGTTGTTATCAGGGCTGTTAGCTGAGATGCATATAAAACCTACTCTGAAACAACAGATCAAGGAGGCACAACAAATTGATGCTGCAGTTCAACTGATTAGATCAGAGTATGGTAGTGAGAGACGAGAAGGTTTCCATGACTCAGATAATCAAGTAGCCTGTTATCATGGTAGGATGATAGTGCCTGATGTGGATAACTTAAGAAAGTTAGTCCTGGAAGAAGCTCATTCTTCAATGTATGCTATGCATCTAGGAAGCACCAAGATGTATCGAAACTTGAAAGATATGTATTGGTGGCCTGGTTTGAAGAAAGACGTTGCTGAGTTTGTTATGCGGTGTCATGTGTGTCAGCAAGTTAAAGCTGAACACCAGAAGCCTGCAGGGACAATGCAACCTTTGCCCATACCATAGTGGAAGTGGGATCATGTAACCATGGACTTTGTGGTTGGTCTACCAAGGACAACCAAAGGACATGATTCCATTTGGGTAATAGTTGATAGGTTGACGAAGACAACATATTTCTTACCTGTCAAAACAACCTATCCTGCTGAGAAGCTAGCACAGTTATATGTCGATGAGATAGTGCGACTGCATGGGGTCCCAGTTACCATTGTTTCTGACAGAGGTCCCCAATTTACAAGTCATTTTTGGGAACGACTCCATAAAGCCTTAGGCACACAGTTAAGGTTTAGTATAACCTTTCATCCACAAACAGATGGACAGTCGGAAAGGACTATACAGACTTTAGAAGACTTGCTTAGAGCATGTGTTCTTCAGTTTACAGGGAGTTGGGATCTGCACCTAAGCTTGATAGAGTTTTCCTATAACAACAACTATCAACATAGTATTGATATGGCACCTTATGAAGCTTTATATGGTTGACGTTGTAGATCACCCCTATGTTGGTATGAAACCGGTGAATATCAACTTTTAGGTCCTGATCTTGTGCAGCAGACCACCGAGAAGATTAAAGTAATACAACAACAGATAAAGACTGCACATGATAGGTAGAAATCTTACGCTGATAAGCATCATAGACCTTTAGAATTCCAGGTTGGAGACAGAGTGTACCTCAAAGTCTCACCTTGGAAAGGATTTTTGAGATTTGGAAGGAAAGGGAAGTTAGCTCCTAGGTTTATGGGGCCTTATCCAATCATTGAACATATTGGGAAGGTAGCTTATAAGCTAGAGTTACCACCAGAGTTACAGAAGTTACACCCTGTGTTCCACATTTCCATGCTTAGGAAATGTCATCCTGATACAGAATCAGTTCTACAACCTATGGAAGTAGAATTGAATGATGATGTATCTTATGAGGAAGGACCTGTGTCAATCCTTGACAAGAGAATTAAAAAGTTGAAAAAGAAAGACATAAGTATTGTGAAAATCCTCTGGAATCTCCGTGGTGTTGAAGAAGCCACATGGGAACTAGAGGAAGAGATGAGAAGGAAATACCCTACTCTTTTCTCTTAGTATGTTTTGTTGATTTCGGGGACGAAATCCTTGTAAGGGGTGGATAATTTGTAACATCCCTGACTGGGTTATGAACTAACCCTAGGTGTTTTGCTTAAATATGTGGTTAGATGCTTGTAATTGTCTTATGAAATGTAATTAAATCTTTTGAGGAACTTATATTTCTATTTCAGTCCTTTTTGAACAATGTTGCAACAGTGTTTTGTTAATTTTGGACTAAAGTGCAAATTACCCAAGTTGAGGGGTTAACTTGAAAATTGCACATGTTAAGATGTTTCTCTGATGTTGATACATAATAAGAATGTATATGATATGGTGATATGGATTCCACAAGCTTGAGCACCAAGATATAGCTTGTAGAGAAATCCTTGTGCTTTAAAACCTAGTTTTGGTGTAAAGTGCAATTTACCCAAAACCTAGGGTCCAATATGTAAAATATACCCTCCAGAGTATCTCTCATGTTTCGTGGCATCAAGTACAGAAAAGAAAATGAGGAGGGCGCCTCATTTGAATGATCAAGGGGGGAAAGATAATCTTAATACTAGAATAATCAAGACTTAAGCAAATAGCCCTTTAATATTTATACAACTTAGTAAGGTAATTGGTTTCTTTTCCTTTTAACCTTGGATAATGGAGAAGTTTTGCATAAGGATAGAAGGAGGAAACGTGGCCAAGAAGTGGAGGAGGACTTGGGGGATATGTTTGAGAAATAAAGGAAATAATCTTCTTTTCCTTAAAAATATCCAAAATATATAAAGCATCCTTAACAACAAAGCAAGGGATCGTTTCCCTTAGTTTCTTTTCTCATATTTTTGCTTTGACCAACCAAGAAGAAGCTCTGGACCAGAATGAAGATGACCAAGCTGATTTGTTAAGTAAGGACCATCACCTATCTCGAATCCATGGTGGAAATCCTAATACAAGGTTGGTTTATTGGTGTTTTTCACACAATTCTTCTTTCTAGCCATATTCTCCATCCAAAACTTGAAGAACGGACCTTGGACACCATTGGAGCTTCATCCACAATTAAAGCTACGAATCTTGGAGCTCTAGATCAGATCTAAAGGCGGGTTTTATAACTCTAACCCTTAAGCTTTGCTTTTGCATCTTTCTTTCTTAGAATCGTTGCTTATTCTTCTTCTTTAGACACCTTTGTGTGTTCTTGCAAGTAATTCCGTGAAGAAAAGCCCCTGTTCTTGAGGTAGAAGATGATGACATTAATTCCTATGTTTATCCAAAAAGCAACTTTAGCAAACGGTGTCCCAACGTTTGCAAACGGTTTGCCAAACCGTTTGGGAGCAAACGATTTCAAACCGTTTGAATGCAAACAATTTCACTAGACCACATAGAAGCAAACGGTCTAAGACCATTTGGATGTGTTGACCAGGTGTTGACCATTTGGAGGTCTGTTGTAAATAATTTGGACTAATCAATTATCAAAAATCATCAAGTAATTCCAAGTAAATCACCAATTGAAGGCACATTAACCATCTAAACCCTAATAGGGTTAATTGCTGATTTCAATGATTAAATTAGGTTGAAGTTTGGGTTGAGTGGCCCAAACGGTTTCAGAACTGTTTGGGGATCACCAAAACGGTCTCAATACCGTTTGGTGATCACCCAAGAGCGTTTGGAGGTCTAGGGTTGAGTAGGGTTGACCAATTGAGGGTCCAATGATATCAAGTTGATGAGCAATTAAGTGCTGATTTGGTGACCAAACCTAGGGTTCAACCCTTAAGTGAATGACTTGGTTTTTGATGACATAATGGGCAAACGGTATTAAGACAGTTTGGAGGATATCCAAATGATCCCAAGACCGTTTGGGGGTCACCCAAGACCGTTTGGAGGTCTAGGGTTGACTATGGTTAAGTGGTCGAAGATTTAAAGGCAATAAGTTGAAGTGCAATTAATTATTGACCTAGTGATCAATCTATTGAGCCAAACCTTAATTGGATGAGTTAGTTTTTGGTGTTGACTTGAGAAAATGGTCTCAAGACCGTTTGGAGGTCATCCAAATGATCCCAAAACCGTTTGGGGTCAGGTCATGACCAAATTGAATGATGATTCAATGGTTTTAAATCAATTAGACTCATGTTGAAACATGTTGAAGGGTGATCGATTCCAAACCCTAATCAAATTGATCCAAGCCCTAATTGATGATCAATTGAGGGAAAATTGAGTGTCAAATCAGTTGAGGGTTGGCCCAATTGATGAGTGGCTAACAAATGCATGATCGATTGAAGGGTTCAACATTAGAAACCCTAACTCAATTGAAGTGGTTAAGACACTTTTTGGTCCATACGGTTTTGAGGTGGTTTGGACCAAACGGTCTCAAGACCATTTGGGTCCAAATGGTCTCAAGACCGTTTGAGTCCAAACGGTCTCAAGACCATTTGGGACCAAACGATCCCAAACTGTTTGGTGCTCATGCGGTTTCAAAGTTGGTTATGTCCATGCGGTTTCAAGGTCAATCTTGACCAAACGGTCTTCATGACCAAACGGTCTTCACCCCACCTAGGGAAAACAGTCTTGAGTGTGTATTTTACCAAATGGTTTCAAAAGTCAAACTAGACCAAATGGTCAACAACACCAAATAGTTTTAAGGTCTATCCAAGACCGTTTGGGGGTTGATTAAGCAAGACCGTTTGAGGTCTAAAAAGGTCAAGAATGTTTGATACCTTAGTGGTCAAGATGGTTTAGTAGATGATTAACCTAAACCTCAAAGATACCTAAAGTGAATAAGGGACCAAGTAATTAGTTGATTGATGTATGTTATAATCAATGGTGAACACTACAAAAGTACCCTTGATGGGATAGAGTGACTAACACCCTTTGAACAAGTGAATCTTGATAACCACAATAGTAATGACATAATCCATGAGGTCAATATTGATTTGACTTAGTATAATCAAGGTGATGTAAACATCATCTTATAGAAAGAAGAGAGAGAAGACTCCTTATATAAATGAGAATCAAGTAACAAGCTTCCAATGTGTGTGAATGCATCTAATTAGGATATGATCCATCAAGTCTGCAATAAATTATGAGAAATACAACACCCTTTGTGGCACACCTTGAGTATCACACAAGCCTTACAGATACATGCATATGTTATTTCATTGAATACGGCTTTCACATCTTCAGAAAGCGAGCTTATCCTCTTGCTTCATACCAGCTAAGCAACAATCTTTACCTTCATACAATATTTTCGCTTCAAAATACAAAATTTTATTCTCTTTGCCGACTATAGCTCTCCTCCCCAAGAACAACTTGGCTGTCAGATCAAATCAGAACAAAATATTGGCTCAGAGAACAGCAATAAAGACTCATCAAACGATCGGGCAACACCATACGTACAGGAGGCGTGCTCACTCTCGCCACATGCATAAATACACCTTGCATGCATAGAAACGGTAAGACTTCTGCCTTCCGCCGTGCTTTAAGGGAAAAAAACCCTTGGCGACAAACGGAAACACAAAATCTCTGCCACCTCTTGCCGTCATGAACTCCCGTTTCTCCTTCATGGAAATCCCTCTCTCAGACCCCTCATTTTCTGTGAGCATCCCATTACCTCGAGCTTGGATCTACCACAAGTTCGACATCTCGCCTGGCACCTACATGATTAACATTGGTCATCGCTCATTCCAGGTGAAGGTCTCATGGTCCCTCCCCACCAATCCAACCTGGGGCAAAAAAACTCCCATCCTCCTCATTTCCGAAGGCTGGAGCAACATGCGCGCCGAGATGAAGCTCAAGCCCGAGTGGTCGGTTTTCATTCAATCGATGGAAAATCGTATTTTTCGAGCCTGGGTGCGTGACTTCATCAATGAAACTCCTCCAGAGTTAGCCTATCTTTACAAAAGACATGATCATGCTAGCTCTTCATCATCCAACTCGGCGGACCAACTCTTCGTCAGGGATGAGTACTAACCTCCCATGGGAGCAAAACATGGCCTATCTCCATCTCTTCTGGCTCTGAGGATGACGACGATGCAGTCACATCCACTATGGAACAACAACAAAGTTCAATCACTGAAAGGTACAAACTTTTCCCCTCCCCATCATTTAAAGAAAAAAATAAGCCCAATTTGTCATCTTTGCATAAAACCCTAAATATTTGACCCTCCCAGGTCGAGGATATCATCCCCAATGACTTGTATCGCCTAAACACCGCTTTTCCAGTTCTAGGACATGCAAAATCGTCCCTCCTTATAAACAATCTCCTAGATAAAACCCCCACCGCCCAAATCTGGACTGCGGTCCCCCCAAATAAACCTTTTAGAGCTCTGCACTGTTCTCTTTTCCTCCGTAACAACCACTCGACATCCAGATGCTTTTCTCGCCGCACATGTTTTGGATGTCACCAGATAGGTCACATAAAAAGATTCTGCAAAGCTCGCCTCCCCCCAAACCAGGACAAAACCCATGCAGATCCCACTTTCTCCTCCATGCACTTTCACTCGATTAGATTCTCGCCTTTTCACAAAACCTCCACAGTCCCAAAAAGCCCTTTATAGATCTCTGGCATCATACACACCTCCCCCAACACCAGTTTTTTTCAAAAAACTCCTTTGCATGCCTCGCAAATCTCCCGCTTGAACATTCAGACACTACCCCATCACGCCATCCGATCACAAACTCCTGGACTTCTCCTATATCTAAACCCTATCAAAAGCTAAAGAACCATACAGTCACAACGCTCAAACCACAATCTAAAAACCCTCCCCCCAACCCCATCCCAAACACATAACACAATCTTTCCATCTGCCTCATCAAACATGAAAGCCCCTGACCACCTGGAATACGCAATCCCTCTTGACCTTCCAGCCAACTCAATGCATCTTCTCAAGGTCCTCACCCTTAGAAGCATTCTCATTTCTATCGAAAACAACCTTGACAACAACCCCCTTAATGTCTTGGATATTACCCGTGCCTTAGCCCTACTCATTCCCGGCCAAACCATCCTCAAACCAAAAATTTTCTCTCCCACCCAGCTCATCTATATTGTCCCAGAAGGAACTAAGATAAACCACCTCTTCAATCAAGTTCTCAGCATACCCTATGGATCGAGTTTCATCATGGCCAGACTATCAAAATGGTCTGCCGACTTAGGTTCTTTTCCTGCCCCAGCAGGAGGCTCCGACTGGGTTACCATTTCAAATCTCCCTCCTCATCTTTGGGAAATTGAGATCTTCAGAGGCATTGCACATTCAATCGGGGCAACTCTACAATACATCAGTCCTAAAACCTTACATCCTTCACAATACATCAAAGCATATTGTCTCTTTTATGTCAAAGCTGCTATCTCCTTTCCTCCATCTATCAACATTAGAATTGGCAAATCCATCTACCATTTAAAACTTTCTGCTGAACATCCTACCGAGAACAACACCACCTTCTCTGACCTCACTACACATCCACCATCTTGGTTTAGCCCAAACAAATATAAAATGACTTCCATGCATTCCAGGGCATCAAACGACCGAAACCATGTTTGGATCTGGAAAAACTCAAACCACTCCGAAAACTCTTACCTCCAGCCAAACAAGAAAAGAACCAGATCACCCGATCCTACTTTTCATGATAACAAATACAAACCTAGAGGCTCCACTTTCCCATATCCTTCCTCTACTAAGGAAAGCTACCCATCTATAAACCAAAAACATCAAGCTACAAAGAACCAAACATCATCTCAACATAAGGATGAAAATTCTTTGCAGAGTTCGGAGCAGGAGAGCCCACAACAAAGGCATTCTTCCAGCTACCTCCAGAAGATCATGAAGCCAAATCACAAAGACTCAACAAGTTCTATCATCGTCAACATAGTAAAGACAGGTACTTCTCCAAATATCTCTCCCTGTTCTTTTAGTGACGTATCTTCCGCTTACTCTTTATCATCTACTCCCTCTTTAAAAGACAAAAATAAAGATTTAGATTCTATTGATGATTTAGAATCTTGGTCTAACATAAACAACTTCACTTCCTTTGCAAATAAGATTGGCATTCAATTAGACAATGAAGATAACGCTCATAAAGTTCTAGATAACCTAGAAACCTTTATGGGTTGGACAAATAAAAGTCTCTCTCCTGCAGTGACAATATCAACAACCTTTTAAATATCCTATTAGGCGTAAATCATACCTAGAATCAAAAATGAAAATCTCTTCTTGGAACATATGTGGAGCTACAAACCTCCAAAGAAGAAAAAAAATATGCACTCACATATACAAAAACAAAATCGATCTGATTACTATTCAAGAAACAAAAACCTTTCTAACCCCTTTTTCTCTCAAAACAATAGGAGGAAATAGAATCACAAACTGGATCCAATGACCTCTTGAGGGATTCAAAGGAGGCCTATTAGTTTGTTTTAACAACCAATCTCTAGTTTCACATAACACATCTATCCTTAACTTCTCCATAACCATCAAATTCAAAAAACTTTTCGATGGATATCTTTGGTCTTTCTCTGGTATCTATGGGGAACCAGGACACAACAAATCCATTTATCTTTTTTTTTTGGTCGGTCGAAAACTCGTGTTGCTTTTTTTGTATTTTTCTTTTTGGTTTCTGTACAATGCATTCCATTTTCAACTGAAAATGGAGAAAAAAAGGAGAACATATAACTATACAGAGTACACTAAGAAAGAAAGAGAGGAGTGATGATGAAGAAACAAAAAACTGAGCAACACACTCCAACTCCTCCAGAAAAAACTTCAGGGACACCAAAAAAACACATGTCCTTTGTCAAGAAGACCAAAAAAACCATAACAGGTCAGCCGATCAAACCACCCTTCAGCAAGCATCAAAGGAACTCCAGAGGGAAAAGCAAGACAGATCAGAACTAACATCAAAACCTGCAGCACTCCAACTCCAAACAAACCACTTTCAGCAGATCAGCAACAGAACTCCCAAGGGCATAGCAGCACAGATCAGCCACAGCATCAAACATATGCACCCTTTCAAACCATCAAAAAAACATAACCTCCATCAACACAGCAACCAACAACATCCAAGCATCCAGAAACAGCCAACCTTCACGAGAACAAATCTCCCCTGCAGCACATAGAGCAACAGCAAACAAAACAACATAACATGCTAGCCGAACATCAAAAAAACAATCTATACAAAGGGACAGCAGGTGAGATATCCATCCATGGATCCACCCCCTAAAGCTCAGCACCACATGGGTGAAGTCCGAGAACATCGCAGACTAAACAACTCAAAATCTCAGGCACTTCCAGACGAGAAACCCTTCAACAACCCAACATACCTCAGAAAAAACACAACCTTCACACTTCCTTCTCAGCCAAGGAAAAACTCAAGACCACCAACATACCTCAGAAAAACCATATACACTTCCTTCTCAACCAACAGAACAACCAAGGCTTCAGTTTCCTGACCAGGCAGAGCAACAAACTAATCACGGTGAGCAGCTGCTCATCAGGAACCGCCACAAGCCAACTCTCCAGCTGAACAAACAAGCTACAGCCATCTCAAAGGAGAACCAAGAAAACATCAGGCAGAAAAAAGAAGCAGCACCCGCAGCAACTCAACAACAGCAAAAAAACACAACAAAGATAGATCTTGAGTGAGTTCTGCCACTCCGCTCGGGATAAACTCAACCTCTCAAGAACAGAAGAGCAAACCACGGAACCAACACTTCCACGATAACAGCGAGCACTTAAGCGAGACGCAACAGCAAAAGAGCTCAAAAAACTCCAGCACCCAGCATAAACAGCCCACCGAAAAGAAGCCAACAGCCTTCAGAACAACAAGAAACCCAAACTTCAAACAACGAACATCCTAATATCAGCATCAATAACCTTCCAGAGAGCGTACACATCCTTATACCTATTATCATGAACTCTTCTGTTTCTTTCCAGCCAGACATGATACAGAATTAAAGGAATAGTAGAGCCAGCCTTCAAGTCCTTCATACTAGCGATAGATTCCCAATCATCAGGGATACTATCAATAAGCTTCCCTTTCAGGGCATAATTCCAAATATCTTTAACATACTTGCAGCTGAAACAAATATGCATAGTATCCTCATAATCCTTTCTACACATATAACAAATAGATGTAACAGGAATCCCCATTCTTCTTAAATAATCCGTGGTAGGAATCTTATTATGAATAGCTTTCCACATATGCATCTTTGCATTCATACTACTTTTAGTCTTCCAGAGCCACTCAAAGACATCCTTTTGCACCCCCTTGGATCTGACATGATCCCACACATGTTTAATCTTGACGTCACTCTGACCTTTCATAAGAAACTTATCCTCACTATCTTTATCAATCTTAACATTCTTTAACTTTTCAAGAATAGACATAGAACATCTCGACTCCTTAATACTCCAATAACCATCTCTTATAATAGAACACAATTTGGCTCCATGAGGGATGCCAGCTCTAATAGACATACCCTTCTCAACAGTCTCGTGGAAATAATTTCCATTAACCCACGGGTCACCCCAAATATCCACATTTTTGCCATTTCCAACCTTGATCTCAAACAGGTTTAGGAGACTACTCCTCATACGAAGCACATTATTGAACATCCAAGAGTAATTAGAAGACTTTTCGATACTCCAGAAAGACGCTTTCCTTAAGTACTTCTCATTAATCCACTTGACCCATAAAGAGTCCTTCTTTCTGGCCACATCCCAAGCATTCATAACAAGACAGGCTTCTGCAATCTCTTTACTTTTTCTAATACTAAGACCACCTTCCTTTTTCGGAAGAGTTATAATATCCCATTTAATCAAATGGACATTCTCCTTCTTATCAGATTTTCCCCAAATAAAGCTTCTACACAACTTATCGATCTCGTCAAGCGTAGAGGAGGGAATAGGAAAGGACAACGCCCAATAGATATACATAGTTGAAAGCGTCGACTTAACAAGCTCAACCCTACCAGCAAAGGAGAGAGATTTGGCTTTCCATCCTTCCATCCTTCTCTTAATTTTATCCAACAACTTTTCACAATGTTTTTTGTTCAACTTGCCAGCAAAAAGGGGCATCCCCAAATACTTGGTATCTTCAATACTACCAACATTAATACCCATAGCCTCGGAAATATCCACAGCCTCCCGACCAGGTCTCAAATAAATCATACTTTTGTTTTTATTCACACACAAACCAGACATCAAGCCAAACTTATCTAACAAATCCTTTATGCCAACAGCATTACTAACCCCTGCTCTAGAGAACATCATCAAATCATCAGCAAAAACCAGATGAGAGCAGCTCATATTACTTGAAACATGAATCGGACAATAAGACTTGTCCCTCTTAATCATCTCAGATAAACCCTGCATAGCAATAGTAAATAAATAAGGTGCAATAGGATCTCCTTGCCTAACCCCATTAGACGGGACAATCGTTCTTGACGTTTCACCATTAATCAAAATCTGGTATGAAGTAGTTCTGAAGATCACCTCAATCCAACGAATCCATTTATTAGAAAAACCCATTCTGCTCATAATAGAAAACAAATACTTCCAACTCACAGAATCGTAGGCTTTGGATATGTCAGCCTGAATACACATACCTCTACCATTTTTTCTCATGATATCACTGAAAATATCATTCGTCAACAGAGTAGCTTCCTTAATGCTCCTCCCTTTAACAAAGGCGCACTGATTATCATCAATGATTGAAGGGAGGCACACCTGCAACCTATTTGAGAGAATCTTCGAAATGAGCTTATAGAAAATATTACAAAGAGCAATAGGCCTCCAGTTAGAAATCAAAGAACTATCAGCACCCTTAGGCAGCAAAGTCAAATAAGTTCTATTAGCCTCTTTCAACATATTATTATTAATGAAGAACTCCTTTACAGCACTGAACACATCATCCCCTATAACCTTCCACGCAGATTTGTAAAAATAACCATTAAAACCATCGGGACCAGGACTCTTATCCACATTCAACTCATCAATAACCTCCTCAAGCTCCTTTCTAGTAACAATCTTCGTCAACAGCACATTTTTTTTCTTAGTAATCGTTGGTCCATTCCAGTCATCTTTCCAGACCTCTCCATTGTTGATGTTACAAAAGATGTTTTCATAATACTTAGCAATAGACTCCTTAATCACATCATTATCCCTAGTGACATTCCCATCAACATTAAGACAGTTAATCGAATTTCTAGCTCTCCTTGTCCTCAAAGAAGAATAGAAAAACTTGGTGTTCATATTACCCTCTTTCAGCCAAATAGTTCTGGATTTTTGTCTGTAGAGGGCTTCCTCTCTAATGGACGCCTCTCTAGCCTCCCTTCTCAATCTGTTAGCAGTAGATCTCAGATTAACATCATTAGGATTCAGATCAGCCTTCTTCTGAGCTTCTAAAGCATTCAAACTCGTCGCAGCTGCATTTTCCATAACATTCCCAAACACCTTTTTATTCCAATCTTGTAACTTCTTTTTAAGATGTTCAAACTTCCTGAACAGCCTAAACATGGCATGACCTTGAACCTCTAAATTCCAGCTCTCCTCCAGAATTCTTTGAAAGTCCTTATGATTAGCCCAAATATTTATAAATCTGAAAGGAGATTTATATTTACGAGGCTTGCCAATCGTCAGCATAATCCTATTATGATCACTAATAGTATTCGTAATAGTTTCACCATGAACCTGATCGAACTTTTTTTGGAACTCCATATTATAAAGAATTCTATCAAGTTTAGTAGCAATGAACTTATCCCCATCCTGGTGATTATTCCAAGTAAAGCGAGGCCCAGACATATCCATCTCCATCATACCACTATCCAACATAAAATCATTGAAGTCCTCCATAGATTTCTTAGAAGGAGGTTGC
Organism: Alisma plantago-aquatica; assembly: GCA_963693085.1. NCBI lineage: Eukaryota > Viridiplantae > Streptophyta > Magnoliopsida > Alismatales > Alismataceae > Alisma > Alisma plantago-aquatica. Next base: position 186,740,120 of record OY856415.1, read on the forward strand.
TCACCAATTTTTTCATCAAAATTCCTGACCGCGTTAAAGTCTCCAAGAACCACCCAAGGACCAATGTTCATCATATTACTGTTCTCCAAGTTCCTCCAAAGCCCTTCTCTATCATAATCGTCGTTATGCCCATAAACAGCTGAAACATTAGACATAATGTCATCTTTTTCCAATCTAAAATGGATAGTTTGATCAGACTCTGCCAACTTAATCAGCTTACAATTTTCCTCTTTCCACAAAACAATAATGCGTCCCAAAGCATGAGAACTGCTATTTGAAAACCAATTGTACCCCTCAAAGAATTTATTCAACACTTTTTCAATCTTATTAATTCTGAGCTTCGTCTCTACAAGGACAAATACATCACAATTTGCCCTTCTTACCTCCTCCTAGACACTTAGGAGCTTATTACTTATGCCCCTAACATTCCAAGAGGAAATAGTACATGAACTCATTTATACACTTCGGCTGTTGAACTGACAGCCTCAGTATCTTCAGAAATTAGTTCCAACTCACGTGGAATAGGAGCATCCTTAAGTTCCTCGATTATGATATTGGTATTCAGTTTACCTTGACATCTAGGAGGTACTTTTTGACCAGCGCGCCTTATCATACATTTCACAGAGCTTGACGATCCTTGTGAACTGCCATCGCTATCAGGTGACTCCCTTGGAGTAATGATAATGGGACTAGCATGCACCTGCTCTGAAATGTCCTTTAATCCTTCAGAATTAGCCTTAACATTTTCATTCAGAGCTTCTAGAGTCAACGATTTATCCTTCATAACCATTCTAACTTTCTCATCATATTCTATTCCTTCGTTCACCTCTTTAGATAATTTATCATCTTCTATAACCAGTTCTTCAGGCAACTGAACAGCTGATCCACTCCTTATATCCCCTTCATCTTCTATTTCTTCAATAACATATTCAGCATCGTTCTTCAGATTTCCTTTGGGAATATTTTCAAGCACTTCTCCTGCATTTTTCTTCTTGACTTCCCATGTTTGAATTGGTTTCAATGCTCTACTTTTCTGATCAGGTACAACAACATCCGGAAGACATTCATCATGCCCCATAAATCCGCACTTACTACAAACATATGGAACCCATTCATACTCAATCAAGACACAGTGTTCCTTCCCATCATCACTTCTTAATGTTACTCTTTCCGGAAACTTTGAATCCTTATTCATCAGAACTTGTATCCTCGCCACATCCAGCCGCCTCAGATTAAGCGTCATGTCATCCATCTTCACCGGATTACCTAGGAATGAACCGATTCTACAAAACATCCTCTGATCCCATAGTTCCATCGGTAGATTCCTCAAATTTGCCCATACAGGGACATCAGATAACACAACCTTTTCTTGTTTCTCGTCCATGTTCCATTTCCTGAGAATAACCGGCCTGTCTTTGACATACCAATCGCCTTCAAGAACAGTATTCATATCATTAGCATCCTCAAACCGTACCAGAAAAAAACCGTCTCCTCTGTCAAATATTTCAAAGAATCCGCTTATGAGCCAAACACTGTTGAAATAGTTCACAAGAGTGGGAATGTGTGGACGGAAGTCGACAACGTAACCAAGCAGGCACCTACTCCATTTGTCCGCATTTTCCTCCGCTTCAGATCTAGGATACACCAGTTTTCCATCTTCCAGTGATATAGCTATTTTTTTCAGAACTGACCCATCACCAGCTAATCTCGGCTTCAGGCTTTCCCAGTTAATGGATTTCTTCTCTGGTTCCGTTGTTGAGACTCTGCTATTGATCTGAAAACCTTTGTGAAATCTCTCCCTTCGTCTGTAATCACCCCAAGGAGGCTGCCAACGAGTCACCATCGCACCTCTGGTCGCCTTACATTTCGCAGCGTCGGGAGCTAGGGAAGCCATTCCGTTATTGAGATAAATCCATTTATCTTGCGGAACTAGATCACCTCATTTCTAAATTTCACTTGACTCCCTGGGTTTTGGGTGGAGATTTCAATCTGATCACACATGTCTCAGATTGACTCAACTCCAACCACTCCCCTCAAATGATGTCTGCTGCAGATAAAAAATTCAGTAAGATGCTTACAAACCATTCTTTGATCGACATCAAACCTTCAAATGCTTTATACACCTGGTCTAGAAACCAAACTTTTGCCAAACTAGACCACTTCATTTGTACAAACCTCTGGGAAGACAAACACCCGCTCTCATCAGTTCATATCTCCCACCGAACCATATCTGATCACTTCCCTCTAATCCTTGACACATCCTCTACCTCGTGGGGCATGCGACCTTTCAAATTTGAAAACTATTGGCTCTCCATAAACAACTTCTCCAGATCCTGTCTAGAACCATGGAAACTTGCTGACTCACAAACAGAAAACATAGGACTACATATCCAAAACAACACAAAAATATTAAAACTCATATCAAAAAATGGAAACTCCAAAACTCAAAAAGCTTATTAGAAATACAAAAAGATCTCGAAGATCAGTTCCTTTTTGTGGATAAGGACCCAAACGCTGACCCTGCTCTTGTCCTTACCATCAAAGCCGAATTGGACCACATAAATAATTGTATTGACACCAAATGGAGACAAAGGGCTAAAATCACTTGGGCTAAAGAAGGGGAAAAACACTAAATTCTTTCACAAAATTTGTAACCAAAATTTTCGACATAATGCCATAACCCATCTAACAATAAACGGTAGACTCACATCACACAAACAAACCATCATAACTCACATAAATAACCATTTTAAAAATATCTTCAATAACAACCACAATCACACATGTCTAGATAACTTATCATGGGATACCTTTTGTCAAAAAAACATAAAAAAATCCACAAGAACTCATCAAATCCTTCTCCCTTGAAGAATTGCATGCTGTCATCTCTGACCTAGGAAAAAATAAATCTCCCGGACCTGATGGACTTAACTCTGAATTCTACCTGGCAAATTGGGACCACTATAAAAAAGTTTTCATAGCCTTTCTGTCTACTTTCCATGATAGTACAAACCCACATAACATCATCAAATTCATAAATAAAACTTTTATCACCCTTATTAAAAAAATAGTCAACCTGACCACATATCCCACTTCCGACCCATCAGCCTTATAAATACCTCATATAAAATCATTGCTAAAACACTAGCAAACAGGATTAAACCTCACTTGGAGGACATTATCCCGCTCAACCAGACTGCCTTCCTAAAAAATAGAAGCATACAAGATGCCTTCCTGATGGTCAATGAAACAATTCATCATTGTCACAAAAACAAAACCCCCCTTCTAGCTATCAAACTAGATTTTAAAAAAGCTTTTGACTTTGTTAATTGGCAATGTCTTATTAAAACTCTAAAAGGTTTTGGCTTTCCCGACATTTGGGTAAATTGGATCCATGCTTGCATATCTACAAACCATTTCTCAACTATCATAAATGGTGTTCCATTTGGTTATTTTCATAACACAAATGGACTTAGACAAGGAGACCCTCTCTCTCCTTATCTGTTCATCATCATTACAACTATTCTTTCCCGTATGATCTAATTGGGAAAACAAAATGGTCTTATCATTTCTCCTGGAGAATGCATGGAGAATATCATTCAATTTGCGGACGATACCATTATCTTCTCCTCCCCGAATGAATCCTCCCTTCTCAATATCTTCAGAATCATTTGCATCTTCTCATATATCTCAGGTCTCAAAATAAATATTCAAAAATCTTCCATCTTTGGGGTAAACATAAATCAACCTTCTTTGGAGCACTTTAGAGACCTCTTAAAATGCAAGATAGAAGAATTTCCAATCAAGTATATAGGTCTTCCCATTACCCCATATAACATAACAAATGCTATCTGGACCCCTATCATATCAAAAATAAACTCAAAACTCACAAATTGGACAAATAACTTCCTTAACCTCTCTGGAAGACTTACCCTACTAAACAGTGTCATCACTCCTATCACTACTCACTTCCTGAGCTGCGTTCCCCTGCCCTCAAAAACAAAATCCATTCTAGACAAAATCAGAAGAAATTTTCTTTGGAACAACTTTCACAAATCGGATAAACCAGGGAAACATTATCATCTTGTTAACTGGAAAACTATATCAGCGCCTCTCGATCAAGGTGGTTGGGGCATCATCAACATTGAAACTCACTCACTCTGTCTTATAGCTAAAATCATCGATAGTCTGCTCCAAAACAAACAAAAAATCTGGATTCAACTCATCAAATACAAATATTACAAATGCTCACCCCTGGCATCATATCCCTAAGAAAACAGCTTCCCCGCTTTGGAAATTCATCAACAAAAACATCCAAACGATCTCTCAAATCATTAACACCCCCCTCACTCGCACCAAAATAGCTCCTTCTGGTATGATCCTTGGTTCAAAAACAACTCAGTCATAAATCTTCAACAAAATTGGACCATTCCAAATAGTCTACACAACTTGAAGATTGACAAAGCTCTACCTCTTATCACCAGCAACAGATCAAATTCCCTTAAAAGATGCATTCAATCTCAGATCAGCCAAAACGACTTCAGAAATCTAGCTCACACCTTGGAAAACAACACCTCAAATGCTATTACTTGGAAATGGGGCAGCAAATACTCGGTTAAACAAGCCTACACCTACCTCTCCTACAGAGGTATTTCCCCATCAACATCAAAAATCTGGAAACAAAAATGGCCACAAAAATATAAAACATTCCTTTGGCTTTTACTACAAAACAAACTTCTCACAGGTGAAAACATTACAAAAAAGGGATTTATTGGCCCATTCAGATGCTCTCTTTGCAAAAAAAACAATGACACAATGGATCACATCTTCTTCCAGTGTATATTCTCACAAAATATCTTCACACATTTTACATGATACTGCCTTCCTGACCTCAAATGAAGGTGACAAATCATAGTCACCTGCCAGTGGATTCGAACAATCTGCTGAGGGGTTTACATCGGGGAATGTTTAAGAACCCAAAGACAGTTCAGATGTGCTACCCGAGAAGGATGTCGATACGGAAGACAAACTAGAGAAGGAAGGTGTGGATAAGGACGACACACCGAGGAAATGAGGCAGGCTGAGACTCATAAGAAAATATGTGGAAGAGAAGGAGTCAGAAGATGAGAATGATGGTAAGAAAAATGGTGATGAGGAGGAGAAGAAGAAAGAAAAACCAACTGAAGGTTCTGAGCAGGGAAAGTCTGCACGACATGCAGAAGAAAAGAGCAAAGAAGAAACAGAGGAACAACATGAGAATATAATCGAAGAAGAAGAAGAAGGGCAGAAGGAGGAGCCCAGAAAAAAGTTGTCAAAAAGGAAGAAGATGGAACAACAAATCATAGGGAGCATCGAGAAGAACGTGAAGAAGAGGAGGGAGGAAAAGTTAAGGTTGCATCTCCTTTAAAGTATATCAATACTTGAGTAACTGTGTAAATACAGTAGAGTAACTTTGTGATATTGTAGAGTAACTGTAGTAATATAAAGAGTAACTCTACGATAGTCTAGAGTAACTCTGTGAATTAGAAGAGTAACTGTAGGAACATAAAGAGTAACTGTACAATGGTCTATAATAAATGTACAACATATCATCATAGTGTAACTAGTGGAAAATGAAGATTGATTCTAACATGGACTGCTCTTTTGTTGTTGACACCACAAGCTGTCAAACTTTATTGGTTTTGAGCATTTCAAAACAAAAGAAACCAGGGAAATTGTCCACCACTTCATGGACAACATAGAAGAAATGTAAGAGAATTGGTTATTTTGTCAAGTGTACACAGATAAAACATCGCTTATTCAATATCCAAAACTAATATGTATAACATATATAAAAATAATTGACAGGTCAAAACGAGAATGGAGATTCAGTGATGAAACTTGGTGCACGAGGAAGGACCTCGCCACCCTACTGTACAAAGATCAAATGATGCAATCACCAGTAAGAAACAAATAAATAGCAGTGTAACTCTTTGAAAGCTTGTGGTTTTTTTTCTAAACAAAGAAAGCTTGAGGTTTTTTTTTCAGGTTATGGATTGCTTTGTACAGATGCTCAAAGCTACCACAAGCAAAAGGAGGAAGAAGGGTCTGTCATGGCACTGCTTGAGCACATATGCTCCGGTAAGAACAAAAAAATTTGGTATACAAAATTACATCAAAAATACAAAAATATATACACAAAACTGAAACTTATAGATGTGATTTTTTTTAATTCTACATTTACACCAGAAGCTGGCGTTTGATGTTGAAAACATAACCACAGAGCATATCGACATTCTATCTCTACTATTCAACGTCCCGATGAAAGATTGGGACACAATGGACTCAGTGTTCACCATACTAAAAAATGACAACCACTAGCACTTGTACGAGACAAGTTTCAGGGATGGAGCACACCGGTCTTATAACTCAATGAGTGGAAATAGCAAGTCAAAAAAAGAATTCCTTAGATGGGTAAGCGATCTATAAAAAGTAACTATATTTGTAGTGGGTTGACAGGGTTAATGTTTGTTGATTGATGATTAATAAGAGTTATGTATTTTTAATGCAGGTCGGGCAGAAAAAGGGGACCAACTGTCATAGTGGGGACGGGAGTACCTCCCTGTGCCCATAGCATGAAGAAGACTCACTTGACTGTGGGATCTTTGTCATGAAGTACCTAGAATGCCTGGTAAATGGAAAACACATGGACTTCACCTGCAAGGACATGTCGACCATAAGGGCTGATATATTTTAGAGAATGATGGTGAGGGGGGAGCTACAGCCTGTACAATCACATGAAAAAGATAACAATGAAGACATCAAAAAAGGCCCATCTGAGGAGAACAAGGGAGGAAGAGATGAATGTCAGAAGCAGTAAGAAGAAGAGAAGACAGAAGCAGCAGTTGAAGAGAAGAGCGCAGAGGAAGAGGTTGTTTCAAGCCTAGATAAATGGCTGAATTTTAGCTAAAATAGTGAATTATTAATTGAAATGTAAAACTTGAATAATTTGCTTCTAGAATTCTGATGTGTAACCGCTATGAGATACATTTACTTGTGTGCTGCGAAAAGTCTAAAAATTACATTTTTGATCTAAATCATATTGCAAATACGAGCATTTTTGAGTTTAATATATAGCATTTTGTGCTTTGAATGCTGTGTTCTTGAATGTAAAACTGCTGTGGTTTTGTATGGTGATATATACTTTGAGTTAGACTGCCAAACAAAAAAACAACACAAGAGAAAGAGTGATGATAATATCATAACACATAGAGTAATTATAAGAACACTAAGAGTAACTGTGATACTCTAGTAAAGTAACCCTATGATTTAAAGGAGTAACTCGCATACTTTGTAAGAGTAACTGAGAGAACACTGAGAGTAACTGTGACAATACTAAAGAGTAACTGAGAGAACATTGAGAGTAACTATAACAACATTAAGAGTAACTGTGAGAGCACTGAGAGTAACTGAGACAACACTGAGAGTAACTGTGACGATATAAAAAGTAACTCCAGCGTTCCAAAAATAACTCTTGCAGCTGAAGGTTTGCCAAAAACACAAAACCAGTGTATGCGAACCACATAGTAGCAAAAACTGACATTTCATGAGTAAACTGAATAAAACATGTTAGAGACTGTACTAATACAAAAATGTATGTATTTTTATAAGATAACTGTACTAATCCATTACACACGAAGATAAAACAAATAATATTCTTCAAAAAGAGTAACATATAAAAAGTAACCGTGACAACACTAAGAGTAACCGTGACAATATAAAAAGTAAATGTGACAATAGTAGAGTAACTATGACAGCACAAAGAGTAACTGTGACAACACTAGAGTAACTGTGACAACACTAAGAGTAACTGTGACAACACCAGGAGTAACTGTGACAATATAAAAAGTAACTCTAGTGTTAAAAAATATAACTATTGTACTTTGTAAAGTAACTCTTATGGAAATACTCCCCAGTACCTCCACCACCAACCCAACCCTCCTCACAAGGCCTGCTATCCTCTTCTTTTAAGTTCCAGTGCTCTCATTTCATCACTGTGGCTGATGCTTCTCGCCCTTTCACCCATTTTGGAATAGCTTACCTCCTTCTACCATTCCTAGTGTTCTCATAAACCTCAACACAACCTACCATGACGCCGTTCATCCAACCCATGAACTACACCCTTGACGACAAAACTATGGAATCCATTCAACGGCCTATAGAATGGAAATATCTCCATTTTCACATTAAACTAGGCAACACCACTTTCATATCAGAAACCAGACATTTCAGATCACCCTTGTTCAAAATGAAAATGGATCCCTTTCCACTGGTAGCGGCTAGAAAGAGATGATCACACAGCTCAATCTTCACAAAGATTGGATCATCTTCCTCAGGCCAACCGATCACCAAACTATCACAACATGGATCACATATTTTTTCTTAGAAACACCAACCAAACTACTTCCGCTCTTCAGAGTGCTTGGTGAATCTAGAACGGATGAGTCTGCAGATCAGCTATTTGTTAGGGAGAAAAACCAAGCACCGCCGAGTTCATGGGTGAATCCTTTACAAGTTGACTCATCTACGATAGCTGACACCACAACATCTGCATAAGACACTGCTTCTTCTTCTTCTTAGCCTTTCAATCATAAATAGGTATGCACCACATCCCTTTTCTCCTTGACTTTTGGTCAATAATCTTCCCCATCACAGCCTATACCGTCTACCACCCCCAACCATCCTGTCATCACCACCGCGGCGGCGGTCGTTGATAAACCCCTCCTACAATACCTACGATGGTGGTTGTCTACCCAATAACTAGCCATAAACCCCTCGTACAGATACCAACAACGGTGGTCGTCTACCCAGTAACCAGAAATACTCCCCAATCTCTCCACCACCAACTCAGCCCTCCTTGGCTTTCTTCAGCACAACCACTCATCTCATCCCACAACCCCTACTCCGCCTCTTCTAACTCCCTCCTAGCCTCTCCTGCCACCCCCAACTATGTAGCAGCCTCCAGGACCAGCATATCACCTCCCAACTATGTAGCAACGATTGATCTCACATGACACCATCAGCAGTTCTACTATCCTCTTCTGTTAAGTTCGAATGGTCTCATTTCGTCACTGTGGCCGATTGTTCTCGCCCTTTCACCCACTTTGTAACAACATACCTCCTATTACCATTTTATGCTTTGAATGCTGTGTTCTAGAGACTATGTATAATATATATCATTTGTTCCAAAAACTATGTATAATATATATCGATTGTTCCAGAGACTATGTATAATTATAAGAACACTAAGAGTAACTGTGATAGTCTAGAAAAGTAACTGTATGATTCAAAGGAGTAACTCGCATACTTTGTAAGAGTAACTCTAAAAAAAGAGAGTTATTCCATAAGGTAACTGTGACAACACTGAAGAGTAATTGAGATAACACTGAGAGTAACTGTAAAAACATTAAGAGTAACTGTGAGAGCACTGAGAGTAACTGAGAGAACACAAAGAGTAACTGTGATGATATAAAAAGTAACTCCAGCATTCAGAAAGTAACTCTTGCGGCTGAAGGTTTGTCAAAAATACAAAACCAGCGTATGTGAACCACATAGTAGCAAAAACTGACATTTCGTGAGTAAACTGAACAAAACATGAATGAAACTGTACTAATCCAAAAATGTATGTATTTCAGAATAAAAGAGTATCCATTGCACACGAAGATAAAACAAAAAATATTCTTCAAAAGAGTAACATCTGATCAGAATAGATTCTTTGTAGCATAGTCAAAGTATACATACAAATGGTGAAGCTCAACGTAACACATAGATACATTACAAAACACAAAAGTGAAAATACATGGAGGGTTACAAAATAACTTTCACAAAAATTGCAGACAAAAAGAACAACCCATTACAGATTTGAATATCCCTCACTCACGCACTAATCAACTACAAACTCCACTAAAAAACGTCTAGCATCAAAAAACCACACGATCAACAACCGAGATAATCATTGAACAACAAATAGCAACAACACATAGTCCAGAAACAAAATCCCTGCAGAATGGACTACTTGTTTATAGGGAAGTTCCTGCTGTCATGGTTGACCCCACACTCTAAGCAATTCTTGCACTGCCTCTCTCTTTTAGACAGGGCAATCTCAACTCCAGATTTAAACCTCACATCGATTGATCTAGGTCTCCCCTTAGTTTTGCAAATACTAGGTATATGGACCTTGACAGCAGAAGAGGAAGCTGTATTAGAAGCAGTTACACCAGCGCCTGCACCAGTATCAGTGAGATCCAAGTCTAAGAGCCCCTTTCATAGAGATAACAATTTTTCATGGTAAAGATGTACAACGTTGTTCCTAAATGCTATGTTGACAATCGAATTGCAGGCAGAAATAAACTGAAGTGTCCTCCCAGTGGATGGATGCTTAACCGATGCTTTGCCAAAAATCAAAGGGTGTTCTCTATATCCTTCGGTCCACCTCTTCAGTATGTAAGGCTCGGGAAGAGTGCAATAGTCGCGGCTCTTCAAATAAGAGAGGATGTGCCTGCAAGGGATGCCTTTGCGTTCCAACATGAAGCAACTACAGGAAACAATGTCACTAGATGACTCTTTCTTCAATATACGGGGAGTTCCAAGTCCACCGACACGATACACCTCAAAGACACCTTCTGAAGCTTCCTTTACATTGTAGAGCATGCTTTGGTGAACCTCAGACTGGAATATCTTAAAGATAGACTTGGTGTACATACCTCTCATCTGATCCTCCAGGGGCCACAATGATGACAAAGGGAGGTTACTGTACTCATCGTCAAAGTCTTTGAAATTTTCAATCTCCCGTACATGAGAGTAGGTAGTCTCCAATGAACATACAAGTTCAAAGAGAGTCTTCCTACTATTCACATAGCTCCTAATGAACACATTCATGATCTCGCTCCTCTGAGTCATCCTCATGCCCACAAAGAAGGAGGACTGCATATAGCACGGAACCCAATCGCAACGCATCACATACATACCAGAAAGCCAGGTGATGGACAACAAATCATTCTCCTGAATTACAGAATCCCACCTCTCTTCAAAAATGTCGACATCATTCATGTTCTAGACGTAATCATTCAAGGAGCTTATGATCTGGTCCTTGTTAGGAACGCCACCAAGATTGGAGGGAAGCATCTATAGGATGTGCCAGCTGCAGAAGCGATGCTTGCAATTGGGAAAAATAGTGATGATAGCAACATTCATAGCAAGGTCCTGGTCGGTTATGATGGAAACCATCTCTTTGCCAAAACAAAGTAGGTACTGCTTGAAAACCCAGACAAATGAGTCGTACTTCTCATCAACTAGCAAAGAAGAAGCGAACAACACTATCTTGCGATGGTGATCAACTCCCCCAAACATTCCAAAAACCATCGAATACTTGTTGGTGCGGTAGGTGGTGTCAAACACAATTGCATCCCCGAATAGCCTGCAGTCTTCAATGGAGATAGGAACAACCCAAAACAGATGAGTAAGGCAGCAATCAGGGTCATTTTGGTAGCTATAGAATAATTTCAGATCGAGGACCTTGAACCTGGTAAAGCGATCTAAAACCATGTCGACGTCGTATTTGGCCGACTCTTTCCTCTTGCTATTGATGTGTCCATGAGCTTGTCTGCCGGTAAATATCAGATTTTCATAGCTTCCAGACTCGGATGCTATCAATGCAATCTGTCTCGATACATGTATGTTAGCTTGGCTCATGGAAGAAAGGATCTCTTTTTGAGTTTCATCAAGAGATGAGTTACACTTGAGGTAACAGAGATGAGCATTGTCAATAAGATCGTGCTTGTGTTCCTCAACAAATGCAGTAACAACCCACATGGATGAGGACTTATCCAGTGTGAAACAGATCATGGCTCCACAACCACACCTCTTCACAGAATGCCTGTGCTCCTTGTATAGCTTATCCTGCAACTTACCCACTTCATCACAAACGGGGCTCATAAGCCCTCTAGACCTCTTAGAATGACAGATCTTACCCTGCTTGTCACAAACTAGATCTTTGGCAACCAAAATCTTAGTTCCCCGTTCATATCTGATGTTGTCTTTCCTGATATTAAACCCAATCATTCCAGCGTACCTGCAATAGAAGGAGATACCTTTATCTAAACTTCCAAATTGAAGGCCAATTCTAGGGACTGCAGCTGGGGGCAGAGAGGAAGCACCAACAAAATGAGAAAACTGAGGATTATCATCGTCACGATCGACACTTGCATTAGCAGCATCCGTATCAAGGCTGGGATCCATGTCAACATGTTGGAGTAACTCAGAAGACCAGAAGAGTAACCCTGTAACACAACAAGAGTAACTCGGTAAGTCAAAAGAGTAACCATGAATAACAAAAGAGTAAATACGTAAAACATAAAAACATGTATGACAGTTAATACTTCAAAATTGAAAATGCAGACACAAAAATTGGGTTTCTTTCCCACACAAGAGAAAGAGGGATGAATACACATTGAGATGATGATAAAAATGAGAAAAATGAGTATAACTGAATGAATTAACGAAGAGAAATACAAAATCTACCTGAATGTAGCTTGGAAAAACTGCTGCTCCTAAAAATGCAGATAGAACAGGAAATTCTCCCACCACCTCCACTCTCTCCTCCTTAGCGGCATGAGATTCACAACAATAATTTGCTCCTAAATATACAGATAGAACATGGAATTCTCCTACCACCCCCACACCCTCCTCCTCAGCGCCGTGAGCTTCACAATAGTAGGTCTGGACGGTGGAATCAACTTGGTGAAAATCGATATCATCATAGGACACACAGACGAAGGTGGGAGACACCTTCATCGTCCTCTTCTACAAGACTAATAAAAGGGGAAGTCATCCTTGTTGTTCGGGAATGGAGATGAATATAGGGATTTCTGAGGAAGAAATGTAAAAGGAAGATCGAAATACGCCGCAGAAGGCGGAATCAGAGGCAAATTTATGGTAGTAGGCCGTCCAACGGCATATGGGGGGGGGGTAGATCGGATCTATTAGCTCGGCGGCGGCACAGACGAACACGGAGGACGCTGCGTGGGTTTTTCTTTCTTTCTTGAAACACGTTCTATAGTAACTTTGAGTTATTTACAAACGGCTGCCACCACATCACTTGGACGGGTAACTTGCCCAATGCTACCCACCGGGCAACAAATAAATAGCCATATATATATGTATATATATATATATATGGCTAAAAGAATTGTGTACCTATGTTATGTATCTTATATGTACCCATCTACATTTATGATGAATGTACAACTCTACACCATAATCCAACCTTATAGATATATTTTATACCCCTTAGATAACATGTGTATCAAAATTTACCTTAATTAGACATGCCTAGATCATGCAATTAAAGAAGATGTGCATTTTTGATCAACGATAAGTTGTAGAAATTGCATGTATTGTTGGATGATATATAGTTATATCTCATGATATATATGAGATGTGGCTGTGATCTTTTAAAAACATCTTATCTAAACAATGTTGATTCAATCCATATCGTCAAATTTATTTAGTAGATTCCATCCATCTCATTTTTATGGGTAGTACATATAACTTACATGTAACAACTCTTACACGCTTCCTAACCCCTATATATATATATGTGTGTGTGTGTGTATAGATATATATATATGGGACCATATTTAATACCTGCGTGGGTGGCTACCCGCCCCTATTTTGATTACTTTTTTGGAGTTATGCTCTCACCATCTTAGGGCTCTCACTGAACCATCAGATTATACCCCCTATTTTGATTACACACACACACACACACACACACACACACACACACACACATATATATATATATATATATATATATATAGTCAGGCTAGAATACACTCGAGTGTATCCAGAGCGGAATACACTCAAGTAGTTTTTCATGATGCAATATTTTTTTTTAAATCTAATCCGTTGATCTTCTTAAACATCATGTGAACAACTCATACACAAAATTTGAGCACATTTAGATATGTATAGCTCATGTTATGAAGACCGCAAAAATTATGCATTTCAAATTAGTTTCGCGCGTCAATTTTTTTGCCCTTGGATGAGTGACTTACACTCATCCAAATGGGCTCAAAATTTGTAAGTAACCTAGTTATAGTACGACGGTGAAGATCAGCAGTTTACATTTTGCAAAAAATAGTCTTGATATGCAAACACACTTGAGTGTATTCGTGCGATCCGTACACTCGAGTGTATTCTATCCTGACTATATATATATATATATATATATATATATATATATATATATATATATATATATATATATATATATATATGGAGAGAGAGAGAGAGTTAGGCTAGAATACAATCGAGTGTACATATTACACTGTACACCTCAATGGTGTTTGCCTATCTAGACCTTGTCTTTCCAAAATCCAATCCACTGATCTTCATGGTTACAATAATAATAGGCCATATACAAAATTTGAGCTCATTTGGATGAGTGTAAGTCACTCATCCAAGGGAAACAAAATCGACACAAAAAACTAATTTGAAATGCATGATTCTTGCCTCCTTTAGATGCACGGCCTATAAGTATCGAAATGAGCTAATTTTTTTTTATATAGTATGTCCTTAAGATATTTAAGAAGATCAATAGTTTAGAATTTTAAAAAAGTTACAGAATTTTTAAAAATGACTGAGCTGTACGGTGCCTCTGGTACACTCGAGTGTACACTAGCCTGACTCTCTCTCCCTATATATATGTGTGTGTGTGTGTATATATGTGTGTGTGTGTATATATATATATATATATATATAGACGCACATAAATAATTTGAAATGCACCATTTTTGCATCCTACAAATGCATTACCTATAAGTGTCCAAATGAGCTCAAATTTATTTTGTGGTATGTTCTTAAGATATTTAAGAATAATTGCTTCATGAAGAAAAACAATTGAGGTGTATAGCGTCTCTGATACACTTGAGTGTATTCCAGCTTCTCTCTCTCTCTCTATACACACACACACATATATATATATATATATATATATGTTATAAATACACGTACACACATATATGTATACTAAAAGAATTGATTACCTAAGTACATGTAACTTTTATGTACCCGTCACCATATGTGATGATTGTAAAACTCTTCTAGCCTTAGTAATGTGATGTATATCCTTAAATATCATGAATCATCTCAACTTAACATTGGTAGACCATCATCCAATGGAAGATGTTTAATTTCTAATGAATAATAACTTGTAGAAGTTATAGAAACCATTGGATAATATATAGTTATATTTCATGGTATGTATAAGACATGATTGTGATTTTCTAGACTAGAAAATCTAGTATTATATATATAAGGCTTGGATATGAAACCAAACTTGACCATAGACTAAACTAAACTTGCCCAGACTTCCCAGTCAAGTGGTTTTGATGGATACTGCAGTCAAAATTGATTTGGAAAATATTCATACATACTTTATCCAGTCTAGTCATAGTTTGGACAATTAGTTACCTGATTAGATCAAACTTGACTGACCATAAATATGCATGTATGCATATCTAATAGACTTTATTTTTGAATATGTGTTTACTTAATACACTTTTATTTATGTAAGTATATTGATACATTGACACAATAAATGTTTACTATATACCTTCTATTTTAGAGACTATGATAGAAAAAAGGAAAAAGGAAAAAGGAAAGCCATATTGACGCATGACAAGGACCCATGTTTAAGTGATTCAAAAATATGATGTTAGGTAAAAAGGTCGATATCACATATTAATGAGAAGACGTTAAACTTCCATGATTTGGTGTGGTCAAATTTTCCAGTAATTGTCATACTTACTATCACTTTACTTGATAAAAAATAACTTTTAATCTTGATATCTGAAACTTGTATTATGACTTTTGTGAATAATAGCTCTGGAATCCGAGTGTGCTTCTGCTTATTGCTATCTAAATAACAAATCAAAGCTACATTATGGTGATTAATGATTATGGAAAATGAGAGAAAGTAGAGATGTGGCTAAAACATAATAAAAAATAGAAACAACACAACACCGAGTCATATATTTTTCCTTTTTGGAAACAAGAAACAAATGTTAAAATTGCAACAAATAATATAAAGTATATGATGCTATCCTTTTAGATTTGTTGCCTTGTTCCTTTCTTCCAACAAATTTCAGACCTCTACTTCTAGTTTGGGTATCAATGCCAGAGATATATATAATATAGCATTTGTCTTCTTCCCTAGTCGTTGCTTCTCTACTCTATTTGGAATATGTGCACTGGAAGGATGAAATCATGGCTTTCTACTTCTAGTGTTGATGGGAAAAGTTGCGTTTCGTACTCCTACAACAACTACTAATTATTTTCACCTTCCTCCTCCATTTGTGGTTAATTCTACCTTATACCTATCTATGTGGCACACGAACAGTCAATACATTAGTCATTAACCATGTGCAATAAGTGCCAACACATTACAAAGGATGTTGGTGAATCGACAAAGATGTTGAGACTTGACAAAGACTTCAATGTCTCTTCTAACCGATAACAGTAGGGTGTCTTGATTCTTCCATAATCATGTTTCTACCCCTGCTCATACTTGTTTATTATTTCAGTTCTAATAAAAATATTAGAACCTTGAACAAATTATAAATTAGATCTTATCCTAACTGGACTAAGTCTTCTATGTTAATTTTGTATCAAGTTATATTTTTTGAAGTGCATGATATTAATATGTGACTCACTTTATTGAGGATGGAACCTTTTATGGACGCTAACACAAGTTCATCTAAGGATCCAAAGGTTGCTCTCAAGAGTGTTCCAAATGATGAGGTATGCCCACTAAAAAGAAAAGTTCAAAAATCACCCTCTGATGCTTGGTTGCCTTTTAAAATGATAAAAAACAAAGCTGGAAAAGTTGGTAAGAAAACTTGCAACTATTATAGGTTTGTATATTCTAGCTGATGTGAGACTAGAAGCCTAAAATGCCATATTAAAAAATTCTAAAAAAAACTAACAAGAAGATAGACATGAAACAAATAACTTTAGGATTTGAAATCAAATATGATGGATCCTTAAAATTTATCCCATGGAAATTTCATCAACAACTATGTCATGGTGCATTAGGTAGAATGATTATCATAGATGATCTATCATTTAGAGTTGTGGAACATGAGGGATTTCAGGAATTTATAAATATAGCTCAACCAAAATTCAAGTCTATTTCTCATAGAACAATATTTTGGGACATTATCAAAATCACACCACTGGGAAGAGGTTTAAATCTTTGTTGTCAAGTTTTTACTATTGGAGTTTCAGTTATGACATATAGTTGGAAAAGCTTACATAATACCTTTTACATGTGTGATACCGCCCACTTTATAGACAAATATGGGAAGTTGCATAAAAAATTGTTACTTCTATTGTGATGAATAGACATGCAGAGAAAAACATTGAAAAATTAGTTAAAACATGCCTTTTTGATTGGGGCATTACTCAGTTGACATGCATGACCCTGGATAATGCTACATCAAATGACTTTTTCATTTCTTGTCTTGTAAAACAACTAGTAAAGAAAAATGGCCTCATTTTGAGTGAAAATTATTTCACCTAAAATGTACAACACGTCTTAAATCTAGTTGTTAAGGATGGACTTGGTGAAATTTCCAACTCACTGGATCACATTCATGTTGTTGCTAAATACTATCAGAATTCTCCTTCTTGTAAGAACCAACTTGAATTATCTTTTGATAAATAAGGGATTAATATCGAGGCTCTTTGTGTGTTGATGTTCCACAAGATGGATCTCTACTTATTTAATGCTAGATTCATCTTTAAAGTTCCAAAAAGTATTTGATTGGAAGGAGGAAGATGACCCAAAATTTTCTTAGAAATTAAGTAAAGGGACTCCAACTGAAGAGGAGTGGAATGAAACACATATTTTTGTAAATTCTTGAAATGTTTTCATGATGCTACTAACACTTTTTTTGTTGCATCACATGTTAGTGCCAATTTGTATTTTTTGTGAAATGTGTTCCTTGGAGATTAAGCTAAATGAATGGTGTAATAGTAAGAATAACTACCTTAGTTTCACGAACACAAGGATGAAAGGAAGTTTGATAAATATTGGGGGAATATGGTAAGATGAACATGTTTTAAGTATTGCTATCATTTTAGATCTTAGATATAAGTTTAAGTATGTGAAATACTCTTTTGAGAAACTACATTCACCGAAAAATGCTATTGAGTATTGTAGATATGCAAAGAATGTTCTTCAAGAAACATTTCAATATTATGAAACCCACTTAATGACCTCAAACTATAAAACAATGAGAGGGTAATGAAGAAGATGGTCTTCGTTTAAATAATGACACTATAATTAATTTTGTTGTTAAATTTAAGAAAGTGCAAGATGAAAAGGAATTTCATACAGTAAAACCAGAGCTTGATAAATACCTCAAAAAGAATCTGGAAAAATAGGATCCTACTTTTGACTTGTTGACTTGGTGGTACTCGAATGATACATTTTATCCTTGATGCACTAAATATTAGTCACTTTTCACATGTTCTTTTATTATGTATTTTGTGTACATTAACTCACTTTGATGTTATTTGTGCATGGTTTATCATTATCAGCATGTGATATATTTTCACATCAAAGAATTGCTATTTTTACCGTTTCATACTAATTTATCATTATTTATGGGACTTATGTTCTTCTTTGTTGAATTTCATGTGAATTGACAAGTCATGGATCAACTCAGTGCTATCGATAGAATTGTAGGTGGTACCGACACTTAAAGAGAAGAATAGGCATGAGTCAAAGATGCTCAGTAGTATCTGAGAAAGGAATTGGTGCTACCAACTTGATCAAAAGTAATGCAACCGTAGTGGTTTGGTGCCACCAACATCAAGTCGGTGGTACCGACTTGTACCTGGAAAAAATGTCAAAAGATGTCAAGGAGTAACTCGGTGCTATCAACACCTTAGTTAGTAGTACTGACACTCACATGTAGTTGTGACCCGAGAAAGGATTTGGTGCCACCGACATCCCGTCGGTGGTACCGACTTGTCGTGATCAGATGAGATTAAAGATGATAATTAGTTTGATGGGCGTGACTTAATGATGCCCTAGGTTAATCTTATAACTAGGGAGGATTTCGACCAAACCTAGAAAGGATGTTGTTGTTCGTTTCATGATAGAGGAGAGCTGGGAGATGAGGAAATAGAGGAGAAAGCTACGTTCTGAATGATTTGAGCACTTTTGATGGATAGTTTTATAGATGAAAGACAACAAATTGCTACATTTGCCAGAGGGAATCAACTAGATCATCTTCTCTAGGGGTTTTCATTGATTCTTTAATATTTTCCTCATCCTTAGATTCTACATCTATGTGTATGGCAACTAAAATTGTGACGACCGTCTCGCAAAAACAAGATCAACGAATTTAAACTAATGCGGAAGCGTTTCGTTAACAGCGGAATTACTAAAAATCACTAAAAATTAAAATTTTTGTAAAGAGATCCACAAATGGTAAAACTCTTTCATAAAGAAACAAGGTAGTTTATTTACAAACTGATCCATCATTACATCTCTGTAATATCACATCTCGAGAGTCATAACACTGACTGCCCTGTTGAACTGTACATGAGCATCATACAAAAATCTCGAGGCATTACGCCAAAATATCATATCTATTTAAAACTTCTAATTATTCTTAGGACCTGAGAGTACAGAGACGACACATAGGACATTCTATAAACAAGACTTGACAGACAGTGTGTCCACCTGAGGATCACTGCTGTCCCAGATGTTGCTGCTGCTGTTGCTCACCCACTGACAGGTTCCTTTGTCCTCGGCGTCTACCTGAAAAGTTGAATCCCACGGGGGTGAGACAATTGAATAATTGTCCCAGCGAGAGTTATAACTCTTCACCAGAAGCATTGTTATTGCAAAGATTAAGATAACAATGAGCAGCATAACTATAATTATTTAACAACAGGGAATTCCTTGATTAAACTAAGTAGAGCAATAATATCTAAACAATCATTTCAATTATAACTTGATTGAATGACAAGATTCATATCAATAAAGAATATGAAGAACATGTATACTAGTTATTCAACTAGAACACTATAAACAATGTATCATCAATCTTTGTTTCTCGTAGTTCAACCTAAGCAATTAAGCTATATGGCTGATTACATTTTTCAAACATATTTATGCCCTGAGGATAGGGATGATCATTGGGTTGGGTCGGCCCGATCCGACTCGTGACCCAACCCGCATAACCCGATCCAGACCCGAACCCGGTTTACAATATGGGTGGGCCGGGCCTAAAATTTAAACCCATATTTTATTTGGGCCGGGTACGGGCAGAGGTAAACCCAGGCCCAAAAATCCAAATGCCCAGATTATATTTTATGTACATTATATACCTATATATCTATCTTTGTCTTGAAAGAAAAACATACAAATTTCTTGATACAATATGTAGTATGTACCTAACCAATGGCAACATGGATACTATGCAATCAATCAACATGATTAATGAATTCATACTAGTAAGATAACCATCATTGACATGAATAGACATACTTGATATCTTTATTTTGATCTGATTGTGTCCACATATAGGAGACGAATGATCTTTTGCTCAGTGCATCGTAGATTATGCTCATCGTTTTACTCATATGCCCACATGTAGGAGACAAATGATCTTTTGCCCTTCCAAAACCCATTTCATTGTATATACATATAGTATGAGGAGGCAAAAAGGCACACCATTGTGGACTCCATTGATTTTTTACTTCTTATACATTCACATGTACCAGAAAATGATTTGTTACTCTTTCAATATAGTGTATATACATTCTTTTGAAGGTTTATCACAAAATACATTTACAATAATTCAGTTTTCATGTTAACAAGTTAGATCTAGCAAAATTTAGTATACTCATCTGATGTTATATGGGCAAACCCGAATCTGGCCCGAAACCCAGCATTCTTATATGGGCCGGGTATAAGCTGACATTTTTCAATTTTATCCAGGCCCGAACCCGGCCCGTGGCCCGCTTTAAAATGTGGGTTTGGATTTGGGACAGGAAAAACCCGGTATAACCCGACCCGATGCTCATCCCTACCTGAGGAGATGAGGTATACCACTCATTCTCCAACCGACCATTACTAAATCGCAATCGGTACCATACATAGGTCATCAGAAGAGCCAGATTTCTATGACCTCATCTTCCTCAGTCAGTGTGAGGTACAACATGCAGGACATCTTGTGTCTCTGCTTAAATAGAAATCCAGGGTATTCTGGCAACTTCGCTATTAGAGTTACAGTGGCATGCTGTACTCTCTTCTCCATCGAGGGATTTCTTGTTTATCACTCATCGATGCAGCATTAACAACATCATCGGGAGATTAGTGATACATCATCTCGACATACACATATAATGAAGGATTGAGAGATTAAATGTACATCTCACATCAATTCCCTCATTAGGATGTAAGGATATTTGCGTCCATAACCCCCACATACTCAAAAGTATGCTCTCCATGAGTTCCCTTAGGGAAACCTATTTCACCATCATTTAATTTCTGACAATGATGGATCTATGTCAGGGCTCTACATGATATCATTATACTAGATTAATTAAGTACATTATGGCATTCTTTTAGCATCAGGCATGTTTTCAAACATAAACCAATAAGACAATTGCTATAAAGAAAGAGTACTAATTATATCAAGTTCATTTCACATCTAGTTAACATTGGGATCTCAATCCCTAACCATCACATCATTGTGATTTAGGAATATGAGTATTGAAACCCTTAGATCATCAAATACTTGTTACCAAGTAACATATTGCTATTAAGTCATTTAACAGTATGAACAGAATGATAGCAATGCAGTTATTTCTCATGGCTCATACAACCTATCAGTCTCATATGTTACCTCTCACTAGGCAACATAGCAATTCATTACTTTCAAAGCTTAGAAAGTACTTTCAATGAATAAGACATCATAGCTCTTACCTGGCTATGTTCACTTCTTTATAAAGACCTGCATGACTAACACAATTGATGACATGCACATTATATCGGTATCAGCACAATGCAAGGCATAGATAACTTTACTATTCAAGGATTGTATCACCATGCTTTTACCAGTGTTAAGGTTTATTTGCAAAACAATTCCAAGTCAAATATAGAACACCACGTCCGTGCTCTCTTGCACGGTCATGCTACAGGAGATTACCACGACCGTTTTACATCACCACAGATGGTTTTAGGGTTAGGGTTTCCTATTCAATTCAATTAGGGTTAACTAACCCCTTTAGCTTAATTAGGAATAATGATTCTTCATTTCATAATTCAATTAAAGAGTTTCATGCTTACAAGCATAACCCAAAAATTAGGGTTTACTATTCATATCATTACATTACCCTAGATTAGGGTTTACTATTCACTTTACAATGAATTAAGATCATACCATCACCATGTATGAGGATTACTTCCATTAATGCCCTCAACTAGGGTTATGATACATTAGCTGTCATAACTAGGGTTTCATGATCTCATTATCATGGATCATACCCTAATTATGCATCCATCCATATTGGGAGTTTATTACTTGATTAATCATTCACATAAGAAGTCTTCTCTCTCTTCTTTCAATAAGATGATGTTTACATCACTCTTGATTAAGCTAAGTCAATTCAACATTGACATCATAGGTCATGTCATTACTATTGTGATCATTAAGGCTTACTCATACAAAGAGTATTAATCACCCTATCCCATCAAGGGTACCTTTATAATGATCACCACTGATATAACATGCATTAATCAACTAATTACTTGGTCCTTTAATCACTTTAGGTATCCATGAGGTTTAGGTTAATCAACCACTAAACTATCTTGACCACTAAGGCATTAAACGATCTTGACCTTCATAGACCACAAACGGTCTTACATACTAAACTATCAAATGATCTTGAACAGACCTTGAAACCGTTTGGTGTTGAAGACCGTTTGATCTTGTTGACTTTTGAAACCGTTTGGTAAAGTGCACACTCAAGACCGCTTGCCCCAAGATGGGGTGAAGACCGTTTGGTCATGAAGACCGATTGGTCAAGTTGACTTTGAAACCACATGGATACAATCGACCTTGAAACCTCATGAGCACCAAATGGTTTGGGATCGTTTGGTCCCAAATGGTCTTGAGACCGTTTGAGTCCAAACCACCTCGAAACCGCAAGGACCAAAAAGTGTCTCAACCACTTCAATTGAATTAGGGTTTCCAATGTTGAACCCCTCAATCGATCATATACTTATTAGCCACTCATCAGTTGAGTCAATTAGGTCAATCCTCAACTGATTTGACACTCAATTGACCCTCAACGATCATCAATTAGGGCTTGGATCGATTGGGTTAGGTTTTGAAATCGATGACCCTTCAACATTTTTCAATGTGAGTCTAATTGATTTGTCACCATTGAACCATCATTCAATTTGGTCATGACCTGACCCCAAACGGTCTTGGGATCATTTGGATGACCTCCAAACGGTCTTGAGACCATTTTCTCAAGTCAAAACCAAAAACTAACTCAACCAATTAAGGTTTGATTCATTGGATTGATCACTATGTCAACAATCTATTGTACTACAATTTGTTACCTTTAGATCTTCAACCACTTGACCATAGTCAACCCTAGACCTCCAAATGGTATTGGGTTACCCCCAAAAGGTCTTGGGATCATTTGGATATCCTCCAAACGGTCTTGAGACTGTTTTCCCATTAGTTTATCAAAAACCAAGTCATTCAATTAAGGTTTGAACCCTAAGTTTGGTCACCAAATCAACAGTCAATTATTCATCAACTTGATATCATTGGGTCCTCAATTGGTTAACCCTACTTAACCCTAGACCCCCAAATGGTCTTGGATAATCACCAAACGGTTTTGAAACCATTTGGGCCACTCAACCCAAACTTCAACATGATATTATTATTGAAATCAGCAATAGACCCGATTAGGGTTTAGGTGGTTGATGAGCCTTCAATTGGTGATTCACTTGGAATTAATTGAGGATTTTTGGTAGGTAATTAGTCTACATTATTCACAACAGTCCTCCAAATGGTCAACGCCTGGTCAACGCATCCAAACGGTCTTGGACTGTTTGCTTCTATGCGGTTTAGTTGAAACCGTTTGCATTCAAACGGTTTGAAACCGTTTGCTCCCAAACGATTTGGGAAAGCATTTGAGAAAGGGTTGAAGATCGTTTTCTAAAGTAAATTTTTTGGATAAACATAGGAATTAAGGTCATCATCTTCTACCTCAAGAACAGAGGCTGCTCTTCACGGAATTTCTAGCAAGAACACAAGAGTAGCAAAGGAAGAAGAATAACTAATGATTTTTCATGGAGATGAAGAAGCAAAACAAAGCTCAAGGTTTAGAGTCATAAAACCCGCCTTTAGGTCTGATCCAGAGCTCCTAGCTCCGTAGCTTTAATTCTGGATGAAGCTCCAGCAGTTGTCCAAGGTTCGTTCTTCAAGTTTTGGATGGAGAAGATGGCTAGAAAGAAGAATCGTGTGAAAAACACCAATAAACCAACCTTGTTTTATGGTTTCCACCATGAATTCGAGGTAGATGGTGATCCCATACTTACCAAACCAGCTTGTTCGTCCTTACTCTGGTCCAGAGCTCCTTCTTGGTCGGCCAAAGCAAGTTTGAGAAGAAAAGAACTAAGGGAAATGATCCCTTGTGTTGTTGGAAAAAGGTTGTTTATATATTTATGGGTCTTTAAGGTAATTAGATAAAAGAGAGTTATCTTCTTTTATTTTCCAACTAAATCCACCAAAACTTGCTCCAATTTCTTGGCTACGTGGCCACTTTCTAAACCTTGCAAGACTTCTCAATTATCCAAGGTTTAAAGGAAAAAAACCCAACATCTTAATAAGTTGTATATATTAAAGAGCTATTTACTTAAATCTTGATTATTCAATACCAAGATTATCTTTCCTTCTATGATCCTTCATATGAGGCACCACTCTCATTTTATTTGCTCAAATGTATGCCAAGAAACATGAGAGATATTCTAGAGGGTATATTTTACATGTTGGACCCTAGGTTTTGGGTAATTTGCACATTACACCAAAACTAGGTTTTAAAGCACAAGGATTACTCTACAAGCTATATCTTGGTGCTCAAGCTTGTGGAATCCATACCACCACATCATATTCGTTCTTATGATGTCTCAACATCATAGGAACATCTTAACATGTGCAATTTGCAAGTTAACCCCTCAACTTGGGTAATTTGCACTTTAGTCCATATTTAACAAGACAATGTTTCAACACTATTCAAAAAGGACTGAAATGGAAATATAAGTTCCTTAAAAGCTTTAATTACATTTAAAAAGATAACCACAAGCATATAATCACATGTTTAAGCAAAACACCTAGGTTTAGTTCATAACCCAGGTCAGGGATGTCACAAATTATCCACCCCTTACAAGGATTTCGTCCCCGAAATCATTACAAAACATATTAAGAAAAAAGAGCAGGGTATTTACTTCTCATCTCTTCCTCTAGTTCCCACGTGGCTTCTTCAACACTACGGTGATTCCAGAGGACTTCCACAAGACTTGTGTCTTTATTTTTCAGATTTTTAATTCTTCTGTCAAGGATCGATACATGTCCTTCTATATAAGATATATCATCATTCAATTCCACTTCCATAGGTTGCAGAACTGATTCTGTATCAGGATGACATTTCCTTAACATGGAAATGTGAAACACTGGGTGTAACTTTTGCAACTCTGGTGGTAACTCTAGCTTATAAGCTACCTTTCCAATCCGTTCAATGATTGGATAAGGCCCCATAAACCTAGGAGCTAACTTTCCTTTCCTTCCAAATCTAAGAACTCCTTTCCAAGGTGAGACCTTGAGGTACACTCTGTCTCCAACCTAGAATTCTAAAGGTCTATGATGCTTATCAACATAAGATTTCTGCCTATCCTGTGTAGTCTTTAACTGTTGTTGTATTATCTTAATCTTCTCGGTGGTCTGCTGCACAAGATCATGACCTAAAAGTTGATATTCACCGGTTTCATACCAACATAAGGGAGATCTACAACGTCTACCATATAAAGCTTCATAAGGTGCCATGTCAATGCTATGTTGATAGCTATTGTTGTAGGCAAACTCTATCAAGCTTAGGTGCAGATCCCAACTTCCTGTAAACTGAAGAACACATGCTCTAAGCAAGTCCTCCAAGGTCTGTATAGTCCTTTCTGATTGTCCATCAGTCTGTGGATGAAAGGCTGAACTAAACCTTAACTGTGTGCCTAAGGCTTTATGAAGTCGCTCCCAAAAATGACTCGTAAACTGGGGAGCTCTGTCAGAAACAATGGTAACTGGGACTCCATGCAGTTGCACTATCTCATCTACATACAACTGTGCCAGCCTCTCAACAGAATAGGTTGTTTTGACAAGTAAGAAATGTGCTGTCTTTGTCAACCTATCAACTATTACCCAGATGGAATCATGACCTTTGTCTGTTCTAGGTAAACCAACTACAAAATCCATGGTCACATGATCCCACTTCCATTGTTGTATGGGTAAAGGTTGCATTGTTCCTGCAGGCTTCTGGTGTTCAACTTTAACTTGTTGACACATAGGACACCGCATAACAAACTCAGCAACGCCCTTCTTCAAACCAGGCCACCAATACATATCTTTCAAGTTTTGATACATCTTGGTGCTCCCTGGATGCATAGCATACATTGAAGAATAAGCTTCTTCCAGGACTAACTTCCTCAAGTTATCCACATCCGGTACTATCATCCTACCATGATAACAGGCTACTTGATCATCTGAGTCATGGAAACCTTCTCGTTTTCACTACTATGCTCCGATCTGATCTGTTGAACTACAACATCAACTTGCTGTGCCTCCTTAATCTGCTGTCTCAGAGTAGGTTTTATGTGCATCTCAGCTAACAACCATGATAACAACGATACTCTTAACTGTACATTATCTTGTCTTAAGGAGATAAGCATATCCCTTCTAGAGCATATCAAAGAATTTAATTGTGCTCTATTTAGGGTTGGTGTTGCTGATTTCCTACTCAAAGCATCAACAACCACATTGGCCTTCCCTGGATTGTAATCGATTGTACAATCATAGTCCTTGATTAACTCCATCCAGCGGCATTGCCTCATGTTAAGCTCATGCTGAGAAAAGATATACTTTAGGTTCTTATGGTCTGTGAAAATATGGAATGTCTCTCCATAAAGATAATGTCTCCAGATTTTCAAGGCATGGACTACAACAGCAAGCTCTAAGTCGTGTGTCGGATAATTCTCCTCGTGTTTCTTAAGCTGTCGAGAAGCAAAATAAATCACTTGTTTATCCTGCATCAACACACATCCTAATCCATTCTTAGAGGCATCACAAAAAACAATATATCCTTTTCCTTGTTTAGGTAACACCAACACATGTGCACTTGTCAACCTTTCCTTCAATAGCTGAAAAGATTGTTGACACTTATCACTCCAGGTAAAAGGAACATCCTTCCTGGTCAACTTAGTCAAGGATAAGGATATAGAACTGAAGTTCTTAATGAAACTCCGATAATAGCCTGCCAACCCTAAGAAACTACAGATCACCGTTGGCGTCTTCGGCTGTTCCCATAGCAGGATAGATTCTACCTTTTTAGGGTCAACACGTATACTTGAAGCAAATATTATGTGTCCAAGAAAACAAACTTCTGGTAACCAGAACTCACACTTGCTAAACTTTGCATATAACTTATGCTCTCTTAGCAAAGTTAGAGCCTGAAGAAGATGATGTTCATGCTGCTGAGCATCTCTACTATAGATCAGGATGTCATCTATAAAGACAACAACACACTGATCAAGATAAGGTCGAAAGATTCTATTCATGAGTTCCATAAATGCAGCTGGTGCATTAGTTAGTCCAAACGACATAACTGTGAACTCATAATGACCATACCTTGTCCTAAAGGTAGACTTAGGTATGTCACCATCCTTAATACGTAGTCGATGATATCCCGACCTCAAATCTATTTTTGAGAAGACGGTTGCACCACACAACTGATCAAAGAGATCGTCAATCCTCGGCAGAGGATATTTATTCTTTATTGTTACTTTATTTAGCTGTCTATAATCAATGCACAATCGCATTGACCTGTCTTTCTTTTTAACAAAGAGGACCGGAGCACCCCAGGGTGAAGTACTTGGTCAGATGAAACCCTTCTCAAGCAACTCTTGCAACTATTTCTTGAGTTCTGCCATCTCAGCAGGTGCCATCCTATACAGTGTTTGTGCTATAGGTTGCGTGTCCGTGATTAGATTAATTTCAAAATCAATCTCTCGTGGTGGAGGTACACCTGGAAGTTCTTCAGGAAATACATCTTCAAATTCCCTGACTACAGGAACTTCAGCAAGGTTAGGACTCTCCATGGTAGTATCTACCACATGGATCAAGAATGCATAACATCCTTGCCTCATCAGCTTCTCAGCAACCATAGCTCACACCAAACAGGTTGGAATAATCTTTCTATCTCCTTGAAAGATCCATGTGTCACTATCATCCATGAACACAGCTTGCTTGGACTCACAATCCAAGACTACCTTATACCTTTCTAAGGTATCGATCCCAAGGATTACGTCGAATCCATGCATCTCAAGTGGTATAATATCCACTTGAATGCTATGTTAAGAAAAGAAAAGAATGCAGGGAGAACATATCTCCTGCAACACAACAGATCCCATCAACGGAGTTTCTAGCAATAAACTATCTGTTCTATGTCTCGTAGTCTAGTTGTAGTCAAGAATCACTCTTCGAGTGATAAAGGAGTGTGTAGCACCCAGATCAATTAAAACAGATACAACACAAGATATGGGCATATCAGAATTAAACAACTCCATCTAACCTGCAACAACCCGAGGGTTGATCACTGCCTCAGGTGGATTCATCGCATAGAATCTTGCCGTTGCTTGTGGTTGATTCGGTGCTCGATGACTTGGTGTCAATGATCCAGCTTGGGACGCTTGTCCACATCCTCTAACTCCTCCTGGAAACTATCTCCTTTGAGAACCTTGCTGACTCTGCCTTTGAGGTTGAGTTACACTCACTTCTCTGGCTCTACAATCTTTCATCAGATGTCCCATCTTTCCACATATGTAATAGTTTCTGTTCAGTTGTTGTGGTCTGGGTGGTCCTGTAACCGACATAGATTCTGAACTGTGAGCTCCTTCTAGTGGTAGGCTTCATCCTCTACCCCTATTTGACGTCCACTGCGTCTGGGTACTAAATCTAGGTGGCGGTGTAGGTACAGAAAACCTCAGTTTCTTAAAACCTTTGGATGAAGATCCTTGGAAATGGGGGTACATCTTCTTGTTCTTGGTCTGTTGCTTCTCTGACACAGACCTCTCTATCCTCTTGACTGACTCCACAAAGGTAGCAAACCTTTCCCTGTTTTCTAGAGCAGACACAGGGGTGGTCAACTTAGCGTTTAACCCCTTCTCAAAACGTCTAATCCTTTCTTCATCTGTAGCTGCCATATGCGGACAGATACACAACAACTCCATGAACTTAGACTCATATTCGCTAATGTTCATCGATCCTTGTCTTAACCTCTCAAACTGAGAGATTTTCTCATCCAAAAACCTCTTAGGGAAGTATCTGTTGATAAATTCCCGTCGAAAAACATCCCATGCAATCTCCACACCTGGCCTTTTCTGTTCTTCCATTGTCCACCAATGACCAGCACTCCCCTTGAGAAGATATACAACATGTCTAACCTTCTCAGCTTCTGGGATGTTCAGGATTCTAAAGGTCTTCTCTAGTTCAGTTAGCCACAAGTCAGCATCTGATGGGTCAGTTGTTCCCGCATACTCTGTGGCTCTAACTCGGCGAAGTCGTTCAAACATCTTGCTGACTCCTTGTCCTTTAGGATGGGTAGGTGCCCTAGGTACATGTATAGGCATCCTATCAGTCATATGTGTCATGGAAGTCATGAACTGCCTGAACATGGCTTGGAAGGCTGGGTTCCCCATTTCAGCTGGATTGATCCGGGGTGGTTCAGGTACATGTTCCTCCCTTTCCCGGTCTCTTGCACCTTCTCTAGGTGTAGCAAAACTACTCTCAGCAACGTGTTCCTCATGTGATCCAGACATCTTCAGTTTTCTCTTCTCCTCCTAAATGAGTAGAAGACACTATCAGATATACTGGAAGACACTAGAACAAACTCTATAACCTAAGTCCTATGTCTCTGTAGGCTCAGCGAACCTAGAGCTCTGATACCACTAAATTGTGACGACCGTCTTGCGAAAACAAGATCAACGAATTTAAACTAATGCGGAAGCATTTCGTTAACAGCAGAATTACTGAAAATCACTAAAAATTAAAACATTTTGTAAAGAGATCCACAAACGGTAAACATCTTTCATAAAGAAACAAGGTAGTTTATTTACAAACTGATCCATCATTACATCTCTGTAATATCACATCTCGAGAGTCATAACACTGACTGCCCAGTTGAACTGTACATGGGCATCATACAAAAATCTCGAGGCATTACGCCAAAATCTCATATCTATTTAAAACATCTAAGGACTCCTAGGACTTGAGAGTACAGAGACGACACATAGGACATTCTATAAACAAGACTTGACAGACAGTGTGTCCACCTGAGGATCACTACTGTCCCGGATGTTGTTGCTGCTGTTGCTCACCCACTGACGGGTTCCTTTGTCCTCGACGTCTACCTAAAAAGTTGAATCCCACGGGGGTGAGACAATTGAATAATTGTTCCAATCAGAGTTATAACTCTTCGCCAGAAGCATTGTTATTGCGAAGATTAAGATAACAATGAGCAACAGAACTATAATTATTTAATAGTAGGGAATTCCTTGATTAAACTAAGTAGAGCAGTAATCTCTAAACAATCATTTCAATTATAACTTGATTGAATGACAAGATTCATATCAATAAAGAATATGAAGAACATGTATACTAGTTATTCAACTAGAACACTATAAACAATGTATCATCAATCATTGTTTCTCTTAGTTCAACCTAAGCAATTAAGCTATACGGATGATTACATTATTCAAACATATTTATGCCCTGAGGAGATGAGGTATACCACTCATTCTCCAACCGACCATTACTAAATCACAATCGGTACCATACATAGGTCATCAGAAGAGCCGGATTTCTATGACGTCATCTTCCTCAGTCAGTGTGAGGTACAACATGCAGGACATCTTGTGTCTCTGCTTAAATAGCTTTCTTGGGTATTCTGGCAACTTCACTATTAGAGTTATAATGGCATGTTGTACTCTCTTCGCCATCAAGTGATTTCTTGTTTATCTCTCATCGATGCAGCATTAACAACATCATCGGGAGATCAGTGATACATCATCTCGGCATACACATATAATGAAGGATTGAGAGATTAAATGTACATGTCACATCAATTCCCTCATTTAGACGTAAGGATATTTGCGTCCATAACCCCCACATACTCAAAAGTATGCTCTCTAGGAGTTCCCTTAGGAAAACCTGTTTCACCATCATTTAAATTCTGACAATGATGGATCTATGGTCAAGGCTCTACATGATATCATTATACTTGATTAATTAAGTACATTATGACATTCTTTTAGCATCAGGCATGTTTTCAAACATAAACCAATAAGACAATTGCTATAAAGAAAGATTACTAATTATATCAAGTTCATTTCACATCTAGTTAACATTGGGATCTCAATCCCTAACCATCACATCATTGTGATTTAGGAATATGGGTATTCAAACCCTTAGATAATCAAACACTTGTTACCAAGTAACATATTGCTATTAAGTCATTTAACAGTATGAACAGAATGATAGCAATGCAGTTATTTCTCATGGCTCATACAGCCTATCAGTCTCATATGTTACCTCTCACTAGGCAACATGCAATTCAATACTTTCAAAGCTTATAAAGTACTTTCAATGAATAAGACATCATAGCTCTTACCTGGCTATGTTCACTTCTTTATAAAGACCTGCATGACTAACACAATTGATGACATGCACATTATATCTGTATCAGCACAATGCAAGGCATAGATAACTTTACTATTCAAGGATTGTATAACCATGCTTTTACCAGGGTTAAGGTTTATTTGCAAAACAATTCCAAGTCAAATATAGAACACCACGGCCGTGCTCTCTTGCACGGTCGTGCTACATGAGATTACCACGACCGTTTTACATCACCACGGCAGGTTTCTAGGGTTAGGGTTTCCTATTCAATTCAATTAGGGTTATCCAACCCCTTTAGCTTAATTAGGAATAATGATTCTTCATTTCATAATTCAATTAAAGAGTTTCATGCTTACAAGCATAACCCAAAAATTAGGGTTTACTATTCATATCATTACATTACCCTAGATTAGGGTTTACTATTCACTTTACAATGAATTAAGATCATACCATCATCATGTATGAGGATTACTTCCATTAATGCCCTCAACTAGGGTTATGATACATTAGCTGTCATAACTAGGGTTTCATGATCTCATTATCATGGATCTTACCCTAATTAGGTATCCATCAATATTGGGAGTTTATTACTTGATTAATCATTCATATAAGAAGTCTTCTCTCTCTTCTTTCAATAAGATGATGTTTACATCACTCTTGATTAAGCTAAATCAATTCAACATCGACATCATAGGTCATGTCATTACTATTGTGATCATTAAGGCTTACTCATACAAAGAGTATTAATCACCCTATCCCATCAAGGGTACCTTTATAATCATCACCATTGATATAACATGCATTAATCAACTAATTACTTGGTCCTTTAATCACTTTAGGTATCCATGAGGTTTAGGTTAATCAACCACTAAACTATCTTGAGCACTAAGGCATCAAACGATCTTGACCTTCATAGACCTCAAACAGTCTTACATACTAAACTCTCAAACGATCTTGAACAGACCTTGAAACCATTTGGTGTTGAAGATCGTTTGGTCTTGTTGACTTTTGAAACCGTTTGGTAAAGTGCACACTCACGACCGTTTGCCCCAAGATGGGATGAAGACCGTTTGGTCATGAAGACCGTTTGGTCAAGTTGACTTTGAAACCGCATGGACACAATCGACCTTGAAACCGCATGAGCACCAAACGGTTTGGGATTGTTTGGTCCCAAATGGTCTTAAGACCATTTGGACTCAAACGGTCTTGATTCCGTTCGGACCCAAATGCTCTTGAGACCGTTTGGTCCAAACCACCTCAAAAACCACAAGGACCAAAAAGTGTCTCAACCACTTCAATTGAATTAGGGTTTCCAATGTTGAACCCCTCAATCGATCATATAATTATTAGACACTCATCAATTGAGTCAATTGGGTCAATTCTCAACTGATTTGACACTCAATTGACCCTCAATTGATCATCAATTAGGGCTTGGATCGATTGGGTTAGGTTTTGAAATTGATGACCCTTCAACATTTTTCAATGTGAGTCTAATTGATTTGTCACCATTGAACCATCATTCAATTTGGTCATGACTTGGCCCCAAACGGTCTTGGGATCGTTTGGATGACCTCCAAATGGTCTTGAGACCGTTTTCTCAAGTCAACACCAAAAACTAACTCAACCAATTAAGGTTTGATTCATTGGATTGATCACTATGTCAACAATCTATTGTACAACAATTTGTTACCTTTAGATCTTCAACCACTTGACCATAGTCAACCCTAGACCTCCAAACGGTCTTGGGTTACCCCCAAACGGTCTTGGGATCATTTGGATATCCTATAAATGGTCTTGAGACCGTTTGTCCATTAGTTTATCAAAAACCAAGTCATTCAATTAAGGTTTGAACCCTAAGTTTGGTCACCAAATCAACAATCGATTATTCATCAACTTGATATCATTGGGTCCTCAATTGGTTAACCCTACTTAACTATAGACCCCCAAACGGTCTTGGGTGATCACCAAACGGTCTTGAGACCGTTTGGGTGATACCCAAACGGTTTTGAAACCGTTTGGGCCACTCAACCCAAACTTCAACATGATATTATTATTGAAATCAGCAATAGACCCAATTAGGGTCTAGGTGGTTGATGAGCCTTCAATTGGCGATTCACTTGGAATTAATTGAGGATTTTTGGTAGGTAATTAGTCTACATTATTCATAACAGTCCTCCAAACGTTAAATGCCTGGTCAACGCATCCAAACGGTCTTGGACCGTTTGCTTCTATGCGGTTTGGTTGAAACCATTTGCATTCAAACGGTTTGAAACCGTTTTCTCCCAAATGATTTGGGAAACCGTTTGAGCAAGGGTTGAAGACCGTTTTCTAAAGTAAATTTTTTTGATAAACATAGGAATTAATGTCATCATCTTCTACCTCAAGAACAGAGGCTGTTCTACACGGAATTGCTAGCAAGAACACAAGAGTAGCAAAGGAAGAAGAATAACTAACAATTTTTCATGGAGATGAAGAAGCAAAACAAAGCTCAAGGTTTAGAGTTATAAAACCCACCTTTAGGTCTGATCCAGAGCTCCTAGCTCCGTAGCTTTAATGCTGGATGAAGCTCCAGAAGTTGTCCAAGGTTCGTTCTTCAAGTTTTGGATGGAGAAGATGGCTAGAAAGAAGAATCGTGTGAAAAACACCAATAAACCAACCTTGTTTTATGATTTCCACCATGAATTCAAGGTAGATGGTGATCCATACTTACCAAACCAGCTTGGTCGTCCTTCCTATGGTCCATAGCTCCTTCTTGGTCGGCCAAAGCAAGTTTGAGAAGAAAAGAACTAAGGGAAACGATCCCTTGTGTTGTTGGAAAAAGGTTGTTTATATATTTATGAGTCTTTAAGGTAATTAGATAAAAGAGAGTTATCTTCTTTTATTTTCCAACTAAATCCACCAAAACTTGCTCCAATTTCTTGGCTACGTGGACACTTTCTAAACCTTGCAAGACTTCTCAATTATCCAAGGTTTAAAGGAAAAGAAACCCAACATCTTAATAAGTTGTATATATTAAAGAGCTATTTACTTAAATCTTGATTATTCAATACCAAGATTATCTTTCCTTCTATGATCCTTCATATGAGATGACCCTCTCATTTTCTTTGCTCAACTTTATGCCAAGAAACATGAGAGATATTCTAGAGGGTATATTTTACATGTTGGACCCTAGGTTTTGGGTAATTTGCACATTCATGGCCGCAGAGGAGAAGCTTGCCCGATTGGGCATTTCCTCATTTCTTGACCAAATCGGACGTATCGGTACTCGAAACGAAGCTCAAGATGAGAGGAACTCACCGGTGTGATTTATTAGGGTGCTTCTATCACCAAGACGCTAAGAAAAGGGCCACAATACCTATTAGAAGGTGGAGTTTTCAGGGCTAAGCGGGGAAGCTTCGGGCCAAATTAGCAATTGTAAAAGCTTGCAATGGGCCCGAAGGAGGTGTGATAGGTAGTATATATAGGTGCGGAGGTGTGAAGAGCTGAAATGATGTAGGAGAGGAGAAGCCATGGCTGGCACCTTTGGGTGCTTCATCCATGGTGCACGACGACGGACGTTCCAAGGCTTAAACGGTGCGGCTCGAGGAGACGAAGCCAACGCAACTTAAATCTTACAAAACGGTGGAGAGGAGAGGGAGAATGAGGTGGAGGAGCCTAAGCGTCATCTTGGTCGGCAGGCTGGAGGTTGAAGATGACCCCAGATCTGTTGGATCGAGATCCAATGGAGGCCGGTCGCGTGACACATGAAATAAATGCAAAAATCGATTCATCTACTATAGTTAAACTATATGGGAACTTGTAAAATCCATTTGAAGGGTTAACTGAAGTCCAAATGACCTCAAATTTTAACCATAAGTTTATGACAACACCTAGAACGATGCTATGCAACTACTTTCTCAAAAATCATATGGTTAGGTCCCTAATTAATTTATAGACTATTAAAGCATATAATAAAGCATAAAAAGAGCAATTAATATAAATAATATCTTTTGATGACATAATAAGGTATATCTCGAGATATTAGTCACATATAAACATTATGAGTCATATCTCAACATATAATACTCTTATTAGTGCATTATTTTCCTATTTGGAGGAGAGAGAAAGTAACTGGTTAAATACACTCAAATACATTAAATTACTCATATCTTATCTAATAGGGATATAAAAAGCTCCAAATAACATAATCCACTCATATTATCTCATTAATGGTCAAATTGCATGATTAGACCTCATTTATCTCATTATATGGGTTATTTGTGCAAAATCCCCTACATAAACATAAATGTAGGTAATTTGTGAATTATACCTCAAGAAAGGCTCAAATTCAACATTGAGGCCCAAGAAGGCTCAAAAGGATGGGAAATTAATGAAGGATGTCCAAAAGGACTAGAAAGCAAATAAAAGTACAAAAGTGGGTAAACTGTAGGGAGGACCCTGAGATGCAGTCTGTTACATTATGTGTTTTATTTCTCCCCATTGAGATAGTTGCCTTGCTATAATGCTTTATCTC
Organism: Alisma plantago-aquatica; assembly: GCA_963693085.1. Taxonomy (NCBI): domain Eukaryota; kingdom Viridiplantae; phylum Streptophyta; class Magnoliopsida; order Alismatales; family Alismataceae; genus Alisma; species Alisma plantago-aquatica. Next base: position 186,776,714 of record OY856415.1, read on the forward strand.
TCTCTTATTTATAAGCCTCTAACCTTGCAGGTGATATGTATGCCATGGCTTATGCATGCTATGATGGGATTATATGATACTATATGGTTCTTATGCACAGTGATGAGGCATCAAGTGATGAATAAATGCATGTTTAATGTGATAGGTCCTATGACATGGTGATGGCTTAATGCCTATTGAGAGGTGACACTCTCAAGTGATGTGATTAAGGATTGATATCCCACTGTGATGTGCAATATTGGTGTTGGCCTTGTAAATGGAAGAGATTTGAGTACCATGCGGTGATTTTTTGCGACAATTTCACACCTTTTACATTTTATATCTTATGGAGTTGTAATGTACCCTTATTTCTTATAGAGTTTGTTATGGTTGTATATGTTGTAACATGATTGATGCTAAAAGTCACCCAATTGGCTAATTAATCCAGTGGAACCCTAATCATGTAGATGCCTTGTGCCATAGATCCTTTCTAGTCAGCTTCAATTGTTGGATTGTTGAAATGAGCATAACTCAGAGCGCATATTTTTGAATACGTGGGGGTGCAAATGGAGGTATCTCCTTGCATCCACAATTATAGGTTGTATGAGATGGCCATGTGTGAGCCGATCTCCTTGTTATATGGATGGCCATGCATGAACCACTCCTTCTTTTAAGAACGACCATGCGTGAGCATGTTCTTCTAGCACTGTTACCTGTACCAAGGTGGACTATGTGTTTTATATATAGATGGCCATGCCTGAGTCAATCCTTCTATTGACTATATGCCATCTTTTGTAGTTGACTGGTATGTCTCTGTGACATTCTCTTGTGTTGACTAAGAGGTGTGGATAGGTTGTGGATTCCGGATCTTTCATTTGACCTTTTATGTAACCGGTTTTGACTTAGTAGTGGTCGGTTGGATTTGGGTGGAACGACTCAAATCCTCATGGCAATAATAGCAGACATAACACATCCATGTAGTATATATGCTTAGGGTGACATACGTCTCACATTGGTTGAGCCTTTGCCTTATCTCTTTACTTATTCCTTCAATTATAAGATGGCAAGAGAAGTCAACTATTATATATGTGCTTCATATTCCTTTTGAGAATATAACTCGATCTACTATTCAGTGGTAGTTGCTTAATCTTGTTTAATAAACTTCATCTGTTGAGTACATAACATTTAGATGATTCTGCTCAATCTGCTTAGTATGTTGTTTTACCTCCTTAATAGACGTTGGAGGAGAGCTATATCTCTAGTTGGAACATTTGGTCTCACCCCCTGAGTTTCTGCATCTTTTAGGTGACCAAGAATGAGGAAGTAGAGATCGTGTTGTTGGTGTTGAGCAGCAAGAGAACCAGTAGTTGTTGCAAGGTTGGAAATGTTGCTTGTGTATAGAAGTAGAGTCTTATCTATCGTCCATGTACACTCAGGTCCTTGGGGAGGTTTTTGTTGTATGTACCGATACGAGGTTTTGGCTTTATGCGCATTGTTGTATAGAGATGGCATATATGTATATGAACAAGTTACCTTGTGTGATAGGATATGGTTTGAGATCCAGTGAATAGTATCTTGTATAATGTTTTTGGGCAAGTGATATGTGTCGGGTTTTGGAGGAGGCAGAGAAGCAGCGGAAACAAAAAATTTTCTCCCCAAACCCAGAACAAAAGGAATCGCGTCAACGTCTATATAATAGGAAAGATGGTTTGTGAATCATACCTTGTCCCGAGGCTTGCTCGACGACAGAACCTCGCACCTTGTGCGGTCTTCACCTCCGGTCTTGGACGGTGTCTGTGCAGCTCCTGGTCGCACCGAGACTGATGACTCCTACTCCTACCGGACTGTCAGATGATAGTTGTCCTCCTGAGCGGAAGTGACCTCCTGCCTCTAAAGTAGTCCACACGGACCACCTGGAACTCCACTCTCCTTGTACCACAATGAAGTGGAAGGAGTCGCACCCTCCTGTTGATGTACTAGTCACCAACACACTCTCCTACTGTCAATTGCAACTACAGTTGTCCTTCCCTTGCTGCACCTCCCTTTGCAGGAAGCACTTGCTCGGGCTCTCTCTCGGTTACCAAAACCAAAGAGAACGACAACTTTGCAGAGCAACCAACTTGCACTGAGTTGTACTCTAAGAAACCCCCAATACCCCTATATATAGGCGGGTCATGGGATAGGGTTTTCTGTGCCCGGCAATATGGGACTAAAAGCAGGAGTAGAAGGGTTCGAGATTTTCCACAAAAGCAATCAACTCGCAACCTGAACCGATCGGTTCACAAGTGAACCGGTCGGTTGGGGACCTGAACCGATCGGTTCACCACTGAACTGATCGTTTGGGACCCTTGAACCGATCGGTTCACTCCTGAACTGGTCGGTTGGGGTTCCAGGTTGGTTCTCGATTGACTTTCCTTCTTTTGTTTCCAATCGGTATTGAATACCAATCCTATTTCCAATCAAATTGGATAATTGAAACGAAAGGAAAATTCTCACCAATCCTACTTTCGCAAGTTGCTCGATTCCACCAGTTGAACCGATCGGTTAAACACTTGAACCGCTCATTTCACTCTGTGCATGAGCCGATCGGTTCACCAATTGAGCCGACTAGTTCAGCAACCTCAACCGACCGGTTCATCACATGAACCGATCGGTTGGGAGTGCAGGTTGTGCAAAATCAATCAAATGCGATTTCAATCAATCCGATACTTCCAATCAATGCGTCCAACACTTTGAACATTATGATATTGAGCTATCGATTAATTGAGTGTTTAATTGAACTACTAAACTCCTTTAGTAATCAATCTAAACATTGCTTGTGGACAAAACTCCTCTTCCAGGTTAGATCCTATGTGTGTGACCCTGCAGGTCCATTTCACGTTGGCAGTGAAAGTCCATAACATTTATGACTTCACAAGAAAAGAGCGGTTCTTATTCACACATCAGTGCTACCCAAGTGAAAGTAGAAAGTTGGAGAACAACTTTCATCCTACAATCCGTGAATGGTGTTACAATGAGTGTATAATTCCTTTGTCACTGATATCCAGAATGAACTCGAGGCATGGAACAATCATCCTATCAATGTTCATTCATTTCCTTGATCTCAGAGTAGACCGAGTGAGATATGTGTGACATCAATATCATATATTAATTCACATGTGCATGCACATGTCTTTCTCAATCCTACTCATCAAGTGGCCAAGGATATCAAACTCCCTTAGGAGGGACAAATCCCATATCTATCACTCACCCCTCAAAAGCCCCATGTGTCAAACCCACCCAATCATCACCTTTATAACAACCCATGTTTCAGGACTACGTTTGATGATATCAAAGTGTACCCAACGACATGTGTTGAGTGTAGTGATTTTAGGTCTAAGAATCACATTCACCACCATGACTGTGAGAGCTGACTGTGACTACCAAGTCATGGTTCCATGTGTCACTCTCACGGTGGGTCTGTCCGGTACCTTGTTCTCTAACAAGTACATATGTGCTTGGTTTGATATCACCATATCATGACTAATGAGATTCTGTCATCAACCAACACACAATCTAGTCTTCAGTGTTATTGATGTCTATGGTTATTTCCACAATAACAACCGACTAGGGACTAAACAAGAATGTATACTCTTAACATCCGTATGATCTCATCGTTTAGGTCCTTAACCTAAAAGCATACGTCATTGAGTCAAAACATTCTTTAGACATCTATCATGTTACACCATCATCTCAGAAATAGTTTAAACATATAGATTGGAAATTGCCTTTATTATTATTATTCAAATCATTTACAAAGTATCCCATTACAATCATCACATGACTTGCTCTATGGGCATACATACCAACAGACTCCCACTTGCACTTAGAGCCAGTCACCAAGGAATCATAGTCCTTGTGACCTAGCATGACCATCATGCTTCTGCTGAGAAAGGGCCTTAGTCAGTGGACCAGCTATGTTGTCTTCAGTTGGTACTTTGCAAGTCTTCACATCTCCTCACTGTACGATCTCTCGTATGAGATGGAAGCGCCGCAGTATGTGCTTGGACCACTGATGTGATCTAGGCTCCTTAGCTTGTGCAATAGCTCCATTATTGTCACAATAAAGCTCAATTGCATCACAGCTACTGGGAACTACACCAAGTTCAGAAATGAACTTCCTAATCCACACAGCCTCCTTTGCTGCATGCGAAGCAACAATATACTCGGCATCTGTAGTAGAATCGGCAACTGTTTCTTGCTTGGAACTCTTCCAGCTCACAACTCCATTATTAAGTCAAAACACAAATCCTGACTGCGATCTATAATCATCTTTATCGGTTTGGAAGCTTGCATCGGTGTAACCCTTTACAACCAGATCTTCCTCGCCGCCGTACACAAGAAATTGATCCTTAGTCCTTCGCAAGTACTTGAGGATGTTCTTTACGGCTGTCCAGTGAGCATCCCCGGGATCTGACTGGTACCTACTCATCATGCTGAGGGCATACGAGACATCTGGGCGTGTGCACAACATAGCGTACATGATGGATCCGATGGCTGATGCATATGGGATCCCATTCATACACTCCCTTTCTTCACAAGATTGGGGACATTGAGCTCTAGAGACGGTGACTCCATGTAACATGGGGATGTTGCCTCTCTTTGAGTTCTCCATGCTGAACCGCTTCAGCACCTTGTCAATGTACGTGCTCTGACTTAGTCCGAGAAGCCTTCTAGATCTATCTCTATAGATCTTAATTCCTAGAATATAGGATGCTTCTCCTAAGTCCTTCATTGAGAAAGTTTTCCCAAGCCAAGTCTTTACCTTCTCTAAGGCTAAGACATCATTCCCCATCAAAAGTATGTCATCCACATACAATATGAGGAATGTGGTCGAGCTCCCACTAACCTTCTTGTACACACAAGGTTCATCTTCATTTTGAATAAAGCCAAACACTTTGACTTCTTCATCAAATCGAAGATTCCAACTCCAAGACGCTTGCTTCAATCCATAGATTGACCTTTGCAGCTTACAGCCTTTATTGGCATTCTTTGGATCTACAAAACCTTCAGGTTGTGTCATGTACACATCCTCATGTATATTCCCATTAAGGAATGCGGTTTTAACATCCATCTGCCAAATCTCATAGTCATAATAAGCTGCAATAGAAAGCATGATCCTGATGGACTTAATCATGGCAACTGGAGAAAAGGTTTCGTCATAGTCAACACCTTGAATTTGTCAAAAACCCTTCACAACCAATCTACCTTTATAAGTTTGCACATTGCCATCCATGTCGGTCTTTTTCTTAAAGACCCACTTGCACCCAATGGGCTTTACCCCTTCAGGTGGTTCCACCAAAGTCCATACTTTGTTGGAGTACATGGATTCCATCTCAGATCTCATGGCTTCAAGCCATTTCTCAGAATCTGGTCCCTCCATAGCCTCTACGTAGGTAGTTGGATCACCATCTATGATCAACTCTCCACCTTCCCGAGTTACAAGGTATCCAAACCTCTCAGGTTCAAGGCGAGTCCTACTAAATCTACGAGGTCCTTGTGTTACCTGAGGAGACTGAGATTCCACAACACCTTGTGAATCTGCAATTTCCTCTGGTACATCTACCGGTTCAATGTTTTCTTGTTGGGCTTGAACCTCTTCAAGCTATATATTCCTCCCACTGTTTCCTTTGGAAATAAATTCCTTCTCTAGGAACACAGCTGTCCTGGCAACAAACACTTTGTTGTCAGTAGGGTGGTATAAATAGTATCCCCTCATTTCCTTGGGGTATCCAACAAAATAACATTTATCGGATTTGGGTCCAACCTTATCAGGAAACGTTTTCTTGACGTAAGCCTCACAACCCCAAATCTTCAGAAAAGACAAATCGGGACGCTTCCCAGTCCATATCTCATATGGTGTCTTTTGAACCGATTTAGATGGCACACAGTTAAGTGTAAACGCGGCGGTTTCAAGAGCATGACCCCAGAAGGAAATCGGAAGATCAGAAAAACTCATCATTGATCGCACCATATCCAAAAATGTGCGATTCCTTCTTCCAGACACACCATTATGTTGTGGTGTTCCAGGCAGAGTCCATTGTGATACAATACCACAGGCTCGCAGAAGGTCCTCAAACTCTTGGCTCAAGTATTCTCCACTTTGATCGGAACGAAGTGCCTTAATACTTTTACCAAGCTAGTTCTGTACTTCATTCATGAAATCCTTGAACCTTTCAAGGGTTTCTGACTTATGCTTCATCAGGTACACATAGCCATACCTACTGAAATCATCAGTGAAGGTAATGAAGTACTGATACCCATTTCTGGCATTAGTTCTAAAAGGCCCACATACATCAGTATGTATGAGTCCTAATAGATCACTAACTCTCTCACCTTTACCTGAAAAGGGAGTCTTGGTCATCTTGCCCAACAAACAAGATTCACATGTCTCTATTGATTCATAATCAAAAGAGTCTAGATAACCATCTTTATGGAGTCTAGAAATGCGCTTCTCATTTATGTGCCCTAGACGACAATGCCAGAGATATGTTTTATTTGAGTTGTTGAGTTTTTGCCTTTTGGTGTTTACGTTGTATACACTTGTCTCCAAGTCTATCAAGTATAGACCATAAGACATAGGGTCACTGCCATAAAAGATCCCATCTTTAGAAATGGAACACTTTCCATTCTTAATAAGAAACTCAAATCCATCTTTGTCCAAACAAGAGACGGAAATGATATTCCTATTTATGGCAGGTACATAATAACAATTCTTCAACTCTATTATTATCCCACTTGGTAGAGTTAACTCATAGGTTCCTACGGCACTGGCGGCAACTCTTGCCCCATTGGCAACACGTAGTTCAACCTCGCCTTTCCCCAAAGGCCTACTTCTCTTAAGATCCTTCACATTTGAACAAATGTGAGACCCGCATCCGGTATCAAGTACCCATGACGAAGAAGTAATAAAGTTAATCTCTATCACGTATACACTAGAAGTAGAGATCTCTATCTCCGACTTCTTCTTCCATTGTTCCTTCCATCCTCTCCATGTAGAAGAAATTGGTTTGGCGAGAGAACACTTCTCTCCCTTACCTACTTTCTTCTTCGCTAACGCATTAAGCGTACATAGAGTGGATTCTAAGGCTCCTGGTATATCTGGATTGTGCAGAACACTTCTCACAGTCCTCAACCAGTTATGGAATTTATTCTCAATTAAATTGCCCATTTTAAAAGATGATTCTTTTGCCATTCTACAAGAGAAAATTTGCATTTGTCAAAACCTTTTTGATTTTATTTTAATAACATTTGACGATAGTTAATTAGGCCTTTAATTAATCACCGCTCCCACTATTTTGACTCAAATTGATAGCCCTCGCCATCAATTCAGAAGATTGCACCGTACAATATTCTAGTGGGTTAAGATCCTGAAATCCTCTAAGCCATGGACCAGCTTGGGCTGTCACCCATAACTTAGATCTTCCAGGTAGGCAACTCTTGCCAATTGCATCATATGCAACTCTTGAAAGATGTCACATGCAACTCCTTGCAATGATCATCTCCATGCCTCAAGGCGCTAGATCCTATCTAGGTCACCTTGTTAAGTCCGACCCAAAGCCAACATGATGAACATGTACCCTGCTTGGGAAGACCCACACATTCATGCTTCACGCTTCCACGAGATAGACGGTGCACCATGCTTGGGTATGCCCACACTTGGTCGATCAAGCTTTTCACGTGTGTCGCATTTGGAAGGCATCTAAAATTTAATATTTAATGAGGGATTTGGTTTTTATATACATATACATATCCAATCACCACAATATATAGTAAGTATCATATACATGCTATATCCCACAGAAAACATGCAAAACGATAAAAAAGCAATGATTATGGCCATCCTATTTGTGATTCCTCGAGCCAAGAGGAATCACGATCATCTAGGTCTACATCACATGCAACCTTTATAAGATGAAATCTGTGCCTGCATTTCTGGGTTTGATCAGCTCATCTCCATTACTGATCAGCTCGCCATCAGGTTGGTTGTTCGGGTGCCACCAGCCGATCGACTGGCACCTCCAGTCGATCGGTTCACCGGTCATCATGCATCTCTTCAGGTCGCCACCCGCTCGTCTCGTTCCTCAAACCGACCGTTTGGATCACCAACCGACCGGTTCACTCCTTGAATCGACCGTCTTCAGGTCGTCTGCCGTTCTTTGACATAACAGGAAATAAAATCTATCCTATTTACAATTGAATTGTGAAACCCCAAGTTACATTCGGGGGGAGCAAAGGTAGGAAAAGAATTCTCGAATTATTTCGAGTTACATCAAGAATAGGAGAAGGGAATCAGTGCACAGACCGAGATGCATGCAACCACACATAGATATAGGGATTTATAGGCCATAATCATGCTACACATCCACCACAAAACTCGTTTAAGGGAAACGCGTATCGAGTGCATTAATATTACATATCATATATGTATATTAGGGATTTGTGGATTGGACATGTATAAAGCCGATATTATTCACATCACATGCAATAAATAAAGGCGACAAACCAAAATCGATCATATCGATAATCCTAAAATATAGAGCGGTTGACGTGGCTTTGATACCACTCTCGGGTTTTGGAGGAGGCAGAGAAGCAGCGGAAACAAAAAATTTTCTCCCCAAACCCAGAACAAAAGGAATCACGTCAACGTCTATATAATAGGAAAGATGGTTTGTGAATCATACCTTGTCCCGAGGCTTGCTCGGTGACAGAACCTCGCGCCTTGCGCGGTCTTCACCTCCGGTCTTGGACGGTGTCTGTGCAGCTCCTGGTCGCACCGGGACTGACTCCTCCTCCTCCTACCAGACTATCGGATGACAGTTGTCCTCATGAGCGGCAGTGACCTCCCGCCTCTGAAGTAGTCCACACGGACCACCTGGAACTCCACTCTCCTTGTCCCACAAGGAAGTGGAAGGAGTCACACCCTCCTGTTGACGTACTAGTCACCAACACACTCTCCTGCTGTCAATTGCAACTGCAGTTGTCCTTCCCTTGCTGCACCTCCCTTTGCGGGAAGCACTTGCTCGGGCTCTCTCTCGGTTACCAAAACCAGAGAGAACGACAACTTTGCAGAGCAACCAACTTGCACTGAGTTGTACTCTGAGAAGCCCCCAATACCCCTATATATAGGCAGGTCATGGGATAGGGTTTTCTGTGCCCGACAATATGGGACTAAAAGCAGGAGTAGAAGGGTTCGAGATTTTCCACAAAAGCAATCAACTCGCAGCCTGAACCAATCGGTTCACCACTGAACCAATCGTTTGGGACCCTTGAACCGATCGGTTCACTCCTGAACTGGTCGGTTGGGGTTCCAGGTTGGTTCCCGATTGACTTTCCTTCTTTTGTTTCCAATCGGTATCGAATACCAATCCTATTTCCAATCAAATTGGATAATTGAAACGAAAGGAAAATTCTCACCAATCCTACTTTCCCAAGTTGCTCGATTGCACCAGTTGAACCGAACGGTTCAACACTTGAACCGCTCGTTTCACTCTGTGCATGAGCTGATCGGTTCACCAATTGAGCCGACCGGTTCAGCAACCTCAGCTGACCGGTTCATCACATGAACCGATCGGTTGGGAGTGCAGGTTGTGCAGAATCAGTCAAATGCGATTTCAATCAATCTGATACTTCCAATCAATGCGTCCAACACTTTGAACATTATGATATTGAGCTATCGATTAATTGAGTGTTTAATTGAACTACTAAACTCCTTTAGTAATCAATCTAAACATTGCTTGTGGACAAAAATCCTCTTCCAAGTTAGATCCTATGTGTGTGACCCTGCAGGTCCATTTCGCGTTGGCAGTGAAAGTCCATAAAATTTATGACTTCACAAGCAAAGAGCGGTGCCTAGTCACACATCAGTGCTACCCAAGTGAAAGTAGAAAGTTGGAGAAAAACTTTCATCCTACAATTCGTGAATGGTGTTACAGTGAGTGTATAATTCCTTTGTCACTGATATCCAGAATGAACTCGAGGCATGGAACAGTCATCCTATCAATGTTCATTCATTTCCTTGATCTCAGAGTAGACCGAGTGAGATGTGTGTGACATCAATATCATATATTAATTCACACGTGCATGCACATGACTTTCTCAATCCTACTCATCAAGTCGCCAAGGATATCAAACTCCCTTAGGAGGGACAAATCCCATATCTATCACTCACCCCTCAAAATCCCCATGTGTCAAAGCCACCCAATCATCACCTTTATAACAACCCATGTTTCAGGACTGCGTTTGATGATGTCAAAGTGTACCCAACGACATGTGTTGAGTGTAGTGATTTTAGGTCTAAGAATCACACTCACCACCATCACTGTGAGAGATGACTGTGACTACCAAGTCATGGTTCCATGTGTCACTCTCACGGTGGGTCTGTCCGGTACCTTTTTCTCTAACAAGTACCTATGTGCTTGGTTTGATATCACCATATCATGACTAATGAGATTCTGTCATCAACCAACACACAATCTAGTCTTCAGTGTTATTGATGTCTATGGTTATTTCCACGATAACAACTGACTAGGGGCTAAACAAGAATGTATACTCTTAACATCCTTATGATCTCATCGTTTAGGTCCTTAACCTAAAAGCATACGTCATTGAGTCAAAACATTCTTTAGACATCTATCATGTTACACCATCATCTCAGAAATAGTTTAAACATATAGATTGGAAATTGCCTTTATTATTATTATTCAAATCATTTACAAAGTATCCCATTACAATCATCACATGACTTGCTCTATGGGCATACATACCAACAATATGTATATATATACATATGGATTTGGTGGACTCATGTGTGATATGTCACCACTTTTATGGTTATATAAAATTAGTTTTAATTTCTTGTGTTTTATGGTAACCTAGATGTTTCAGTCTTATTCCACAATTTGCTTTTGAGTTATCTCTCTTGTTGTGGGGTGGGGCGTCACATACACTTTTTGATCTTCCAAGATGAGGCCTATACACTAGAATTGGACCTAGCATAAGTAGAAATATGGGATGGATGAAATGAAATGTATCCTAAAATATCTCCTAGGGTAGGTGGTATAAAAGCTATATTTTCAAAAGAAAAATATTGAATGTTGTATTTAATAATTCCATATACTACATTAGAAGAAGAAGAATGAAAAGTTATGACTGAGGTCAACCAAATAGACATTTTCCTCATTTGAAAGACTCAAAATTATAGAATAGTCTCTAAATTTTGACTCATTAGTCTGTGTAATGTCTACTACAAGATGGTCATTAAATTCATGGAAAACTTGATTAAAATTCTCTGCAACAAGATGAATTTTGAAAATATACGTGATTTCATGAAATGGGATATGATAACTGATAATTTTTTATTAACTTATGAACTCTTACAATCTATGAAGTTGAGAAATAAAGATGAAAAAAAGAATTGATGGAACTCAAGCTTGATATGGGAAACATAAATCAGAGACTTAAATGGATTTTTGTGATGTAACTATGGAGAAAGTTGTTTCTATACAAAATCATATATCTAATATAGGTGAATGCGTTGGTATCCCATTCACTCATAATCTACACAGTGAGTAAAAAAATATAAAACCAACAATACTCTATTAAGATGATCTATCCCCCTAATCTTTCTTGTGTACGAGGAATATTTTCTATATGCCTTTTGAATGACATGGAGGGTGGTGTATGCACGGTGTGGAGATGTTCAAGAATTATCCATGACTTTCACACATTTGTATATGCAATGTCATATTATACACTAGGGTGATTGCTAAATAATTCTACATTTGTATAGCATCACCATCCAATATGAGTAAGCATCCAGACAAAAATTCAAAAAAAAAAACTGAATCATAATTCTCATAGTGGTAATGTGAGAACACAGAGAAGTTTGAAATAAAAAAGCTCACATAGATTAAAACAATAGATAAATAAGACAATTTTTTAGGACTACCAACCTCCATTCATAGAAATGATAGGAAATGAAACAAGCTACATAAGTTGGAGGAGAGGTTCCTCTAATACGGAAAGAAATCCTAATCAAGGACATTATCCAATCTATCCTAATATACATCATGATCACATTCAAATTTCCATAGGCACTCATATTAATATCAATGGGAGGATAAGAAGGTTTTGGTGGGGTTCTAATATGTGAGAAAAAAATGCATTGGATCAAGTGGTTCTCTCTCCATCGTAGGTAGCCTCATCTTTTTTTTTCTACAATCTTAACATTTTTAGTCAAGCTTTGTTGGAGAAATGAAGGTTAAAAATGACCACAAATATGGAATACTAGTGAAACATGTGCTAAAATATATATATTTCAAATAGATGAATATTTCCAATGTTGGTAGCAATGATAACCTAACCTACATATGGTGTTGTAGTGGGCGGAAAAATCCATAATTTAAGAACAATACAAATAGAGAGTAAGAAATGGATTTAGAATCAAAATATCTAAGGAAAAATGGATATCACTTATAACAAGCATGTGACTCAATATGTTAAGTACTAGGATGGCGAACATACCTATGTCTATGAACCCGTACATATACATGAGAGGATTCGAGATGTACAAATCATACATCAATGGGGATAGGAATCAGTTGTATACATTCCTATCTCCATGAGAAGCATTTTGTAGGAGGTATATTGGGATCTTGGTACTTAGGGGATATTCTCAATCAAGTATCATCTTCATCATCTTCATCTAAGCCTCAATCCCAACTATGTTGGGGTCGGCTACATGGATCCTTCATTTCCACTCAGCTCTATCATGGGCCATATTCTGATTGAGATGTAGAGATTCAAAATCTCTCATTATAAGCTCATCCCATGTTAATTTAGGCCTTCCTCTTCTTCTATTTATAGTGTTTGGCTCAATAGCATTGCTTTGTATAGGCGGACTAGTAGGTCTGCATTGCACATGTCTGTACCATCTGAGTCGGCCCTCACACAACTTGTCCTCAATTCTTGCCACCCCCACTTTATTCCTAATATAGTCATTTCTCAAGTGATCTTTTCTTGTCTTCCCACACATCCATCTCAGCACATGCATTTCAACCACATTCATCTTGTTGAGACCTTGTTTCTTCACTGCCCAACATTCACTCCCATAGAGCATGGATGGTCATATAGTTGTTCTATAAAACTTACTTTTTAACCTGAGAGGGATCTTATGATCGTATAATACTCCAGTTGCACTCCTCCATTTCAACCATCTTGTAATGATACAATGACAAACATCATTTTGGACATCCCCATCTATTTGAATAATAGAACCCAAGTAACAAAATTTATCACATTTTGGTATATCTCCTCCGTCCGACTTGGCTCCATCATTCACACTGCGAGATTGGCTAAAATTACAATGCATATACTCAGTTTTTCTCCTACTAATCATCAATCCATTTGACTCCAATGCCTTTCTCCAACGTTAAACTTTATCATTCAATTCATCTTTAGTTTCGTCAATCAAAACAATATCATCAACAAATAACATACACCAAGGAATATCATCCAGAACATTCTTTGTAAACTCACCCTTAACAAGAACGAATAGATATGGGTTGAGTGTGGATCCTTGGTGTACCCCAACTGTGATAGGAAAAGTTGGTGTTTCTCCTCCAGGAGTCTTGACACTTGCAATAGATCTATCATACATGTATTTGATCAAGTCAATGTATTGGATAGGCACACCCTTTTTCTTCAAAACCATCCATAACACTTCTCTGGGCACTCAATCATAAGCCTTCTCTAGATCGATAAACACCATATGACAATCTCTTTTGTTTTTTCTATACTTCTTTGTAAGCCTCCTTATCAGAAAAATAGCATATGTTGTTGATCTTCTAGACATGAAACCAAATTGGTTGTTTGATACCTGTGTTATAGATCTTAACCTCTGCTCAATAATCCTCTCCCAAAGCTTCATCATGTGACTCATCAGCTTGATACCTCTGTAGTTTGTACAGCTCTGAACGTCACCTTTGTTCTTGTAGATTGGGACTATAGTACCATTTCTCCACTCATCCGACATCTTCTTGGTCTTTAAGATCTTGTTAAAGAAATTTTTTAACCATGTAACTCCCTCATCCCCCATACTCTTCCATACATCAATGGGAATACTGTCTGGTCTGCATGTCTTTCTCATTTTCCTCTTTTTCAAAGCATTCTTGACCTCAAATGGTGAAACTCATCATGTGTAAATGATATCTCTTCTATTCACGTCACACGAGTAGCTAACATTATATGTAGTATCTCCATTGAAAAGCTTATGGAAGTAATTTCTCCACCGGTTCTTGATATCATCTTCCTTCACCAATACTCTACCATCTTCATTATTTATGCATTTTACTTGACTCACGTCTCTTCCTTTCCTTTCTCTTATACGAGCCATTTTATATATATCTTTTTCCCTTCACTAGTGTCCAACTTCTTATACATATCATCAAAGTATCTAGACCTTGCCTCCCAAACAACCTTTTTAGATTCTTTCTTTGCTTGCTTGTATCTTTGGAACGTTGGATCATCTCAATCAAGTATGCATGTACTATTAATTAATACGGACATGAGGAAGAAGTGATGATTCAGAAAAGATGAATGAAAAAGGATTCACCATTGGAAATAGCCATCAACAGTTTACACACTTAATTTTGAGGGTGTATAGAGACATCTTAACCATAAAAGAGAATTTGTGTCAACACACATTAGTGAGAATGACAAATGTTATACATAGGAGGTAGAGCAAGGATGTCTACATGCTATCTCCACTACACAATAACCAAGTAGGTTTGGGAACTTAGTAGTTGAGTTACACAAATATATATCACCCCACTGAGGAACTTCAAACGACTAATTTAGAACTTATTCAATTCTAATAACATTGAGAAAAAATAGTTACACTAATGTGAGCGATGTGGATGTTCAAACATAATTTTAGCCTTGATAAGAAATCACCCTATGTGCCAGGGTCAAGATGGCTCAGGGGAGAGGAGGACAAGGGCGAAAACACAACGTGGGAGGCGATAGGGGGAAATCTGCTGCTGAGCCTTCACCGACTCCTTCGCTCGGCCAACCAGAGATCGGTGGAAAAGGAAGCAGTGTCCACCCAGACCTTCCGTCTGCTAGGGCCCAAGACACCGCCGCCACCAACCTCTCCAAATCATCCCCGACATGCTCTGATGAAGGGCCTAGACCCATCTGCCTTGCGGACTGGTTCGCCACTAGTAGGCAAGGTAGAACAGAGATCCCAGCTAACCAAATCGAGTTCATTGAGCCAGGGCTAAAGGAAGGCGTGAAGTGTGCCTCAATCTCGAGCCAGGAGTGCTCTATCCCGACTTGGGAGGAGTATCTCTCGGTCCAATTTGTGGGCAGGAAGTCATTCAGCGGCCAACTCAGCGGTTGGATTCGAAGGTTGTGGCACCCTAGTGGCCCATTTGAAATCGTCTCTGAAGAACGCGAAGGTTTCGTTGTGAAGATGCCGACTGAAAGTGAGAAGGAGAGGGTGCTTGACGAAGCTCCCTGGTTCATGGATGGATCCTTGCTGGTGGTTCACTCTTGGAAGCCATGGTCATCTGTCCAACCTCTTTCTTTCTCGCGTGCCCCAATCTGGGCCAAGATCGAAAACCCTGGTTTGCCGTGGACCAAGCAACACATTGCTTGTGTTGCAAGTACCATCGGTGTTCCAGTGGATTTCGACGATCTGTTGATTGCAGCTGGATGTCTTGGTGACTCTTTAGTCTGCATTGATGTCTGTAGTGAAGCCAAGCTCCCCAGAATAACAATGGTGGAGGTGGATTCTTCCCCAAAGACCTTGAAGGTGGAGCTGATAGCACGGCCGGTTATCTGCCCTAGCTGTAAGAGATTTGGGCACAAAGGGATGTCATGTCCCCTGAAACCGAGGAAGCCCCCACCGGAGAAGGATATCTAGGTCAGGTTAGGCAAGCCGACTGCTCGACAGAATGCCAAGGGGCCAATTAAACCTGCTAAGATTGTCAACGAGGTGGTTCTTGACAGCAGCGATGGTGTTAACCAATTGGAGCTAGACAATAACCTGTTGGAATTCATCTCTCAACAGGTTAAGGACACTATTATTGACAGTGCTCGACAGACCTCCTTCACTCAACCCCCTGCTACTGAGTTCCAAATGGCAGATCCTGACATGGTTGGTAGTTCTCCTATTTGTAATCTGAGTGGTTTGGATTTAGGTTGGGTGCTGGAGATAGCCAAAAGCGGCAAGGAAGCTTCAACTTCCGAATGTTGGGTGCCTAACAAAATATGGAGCAGCTGTGAGTTCTCAGCTCAACAGCAGGTCAGGAAGGAAAACCTTTTTGAAGATGAGGGTTCTAATGATTCTGATTATGAGTCAGACCAATGGGACCCCAAGCACATGGACTATGACCAATCTTGGTCTAAGAGGAAGAAAAAGTCTGGAAGAAAGAAGGATAGTTAGATCTTCTCCTCTGTTTCTCTAAACCTGGTTTGTTTCCACTTCTTTAAGAGGCAATGCTTGCTCAAATGTTCTGAATATGTATTCGATCTGGTCTGTGAACTTGGAGATGAAGCATGTCCATATTCCATTCTTTCAGGAGTTGGTTATAAATGCATATGGAGGACAAGCAGGTTCCCATGTCTTTGGTTATGGGTCAGTTATCATTTTCATTGAAGGTCTTTGAATAGGAGATTGCAAATTGGAAGCCTTTGGTTTGATTAGGTTGAGTTGGTTGTCTGCTCAAGTTTGATGGTTCTAGCCAGTCTAATAGCCTATGCATATTTCATGAGGCTAGAGGTCACAATTTGAAGGTGGTATTATTGTTAGTTGGCTCTTTGGTTTCATGTAAGCAGTGCTGCAATTACTTGGTTGGCTAGTATAGGATAGCCTAGCTTTCATATATGCTCTTCTTTTTCTTTTTGAGATCCTTTTGTTTTGGACTTTAGCCTCTATGGATTTTTATCCTGGTTCTAAGGGGCGCATTTTCTTGTACCCAAAGTTTTGGACTCATTTATAGCAACATATTTTTTACCGACCAAAAAAAAAAAAGAAATCACCCTATGTCCCCATGCTTATCTCAAGCTTCCAAGGTCTCTTCTTAGAATATCAATGAGAATATAGTTGTTTTTCTCAAGAAACCATGAAAAACAACTAGCAAAATATGAAATAGAGAGCTATACCAACGCACATGATCAATCTCTATATCGATGCTATACCAGAGATGGGTCCATGATCATGTATGGGACCAGTTCTACACAATGAAAAGGGTAAAATTAGAGCCACCTTGCAAGATTTATCAACCAGATGTCATTATCTTGTAATGGAGAGACCTGAGTAGTCATGGAAAGCCTCCTCATAGCAATACAAGTAGGTACAAACATTTTATAACTGAATTTGAATCAAAGATATATGTAATCAAGAAAGGAAAGTATAGTAGGATTTATGAAGAAAACATTACCAAGGACATCATATCCAAATCATCCAACCCGAGGATATGAATTTGATTTAAGTTTCTTTAAAAAGGGACTTAATTGCATAAATGCAAGTAAAACCATTTCCTAATGGTCAAATACAATACATCTTACTAAGGTGAGAAGATCATATTTTTTATGTTACATATGAGCCAAGATGGTGTTTAAAAATGGTTTTTTGTGGCTACCAAATAGGTTTTCTATCCCAAGCATTGATGATATAATAAACACATTTTTAGAGCCTCATTCTTCCATATATGTGATGCATCTGAGTAATAATAAGATTTGTAAGAACAATGAGAATATCTACAAATGGCCACATATAAAGATATTATTGAATCTATTGTCATATATGGGATGTATAGTCTGGTCGTGATTAAATGCAGGAGGCCAAAGGGGATGTGGCATCACTCCCTAAGCCTTGATAGAAGTCACATAGTGGACTTCTTTAGTAGTTTAATGAGGTCATATTATGGGAAAATAATGACATATTTACCAAATAAACAAATTTTCTACCAACTTAATTCACGTGTAGTATGTCTAACCTTTCTAGAATATATATGCATGGTATACATGCATTTCATGGATTTTAGCATCCATCATTTTTATAGAGACCAAAATTTCACATCAGGTTGAATAAATCACAAGATGCTTTTGGATTAAAATTTTAAATTCAACACAACTTTTCACCCTAAAAAATAAGTCTAATCGGAGAAAACCATTCTAATAGTTGAAGATATAGTAAGGGCACGTATCCTATAGTTCTGAGGAATTTAGGATCACTTACTTAATTTGATAGAGTTTGAAAATGATAATTATAAACACTCTAGTCTATATATGGCTCCATATAAAGCTCCATATAGTGAGAAGTGTACACCCTCTATTTTTCATTTCGATAATGGTGAGAAACAACTTTGTGTTCTTATTATAATATAAGAGACAAAAAATAGGATCAAAATAGGTTGTGTGTCCCATGAAGTGATTCTCTAGAACGGTACATTATGATTAGGCCCAATATTTCTTGTACATGATGCATCTATATGATCCTGATGTGCATAAAAACAATAAGGAGATTAATCAATGACCACATGTGAATACATTGTTATGTTTAATGCTACATGTGGGTTGTATCAATAGGTCAAGATAGAACATTGGAAGCAATCGAGAATGTTGCTTACAGTCCTTAAACCTGAATCAAAGTGGAATCACACATGATGGAGTATGTAGGTAATTAACTAAGGAAATCTCATGGATTTTATTTCACATGATTGGTTGTGGAGAGATTGACCAACTCAACCCATTTTCTATGATCCAAGCTCACCTCTAATATCCTTTATCTGGTTAAAATTTATTTAAATGGCATATATGCATTTCATGATGTCCCCACATCCAGGAGACCTTAAGTCCATATCAAGTTCTAGAACAAGTTATATATTACTATGAGATACAAGTTTAAGTTCAACGCAACTTTTGACCCTCAAACATACCTCCATTTAGAGCATGCCATCTTGATGCTTGGTGATGTATTGAGGATTTGTGTCTTGTCATTCTAAGGGAGTTGATATTGGTCATGCAACTTGAAGGAGTTTGTCTACAATAAGACTCACCACTCTAGTTTGGCTACTCTACATGAAGTTTTTTATAGAAACATTTAATGGTCTAGATGTTATATAAGAGTCAACTGATAAGATCAAATAAAAGGTTAGTAGCTGAAACAAACCCCATATGGATAAAAAATTATGATGATATGAGGAAAAAATCATTAGAGCTTTAAGTTGATGAGGAGGTGTATTTGAAGGTCTCACCCGAAAATGGGATTATTAGATATGGGTAATTTGGGAAGCCGATCCTAAAATACATCAAGACAAACCTATCAATGAGAGGATTGGTTATAGATTGCTTCCTTTTATTCATGCATTGTAGTCTATATTTCTATATATTGCATTTTTCTATGTAATGTCACTGGTTTTATCAATAATCCTTAGCAAGATGGTATCTTTTTGCATTCTTAGCACGTGTCTAGATTTGGATCCAAAATGGATCAAGGTCTATCTTTTGTTAATTAAAGTAGAGATGTGACAATTGAGGACATTTTGGTAACAAAAAGAAATAATTGTGTTTAAAATTAAAAAGACATCCATTAATCAATTTACCATGGTTCTGGTTCAACCTAGACCAACTAAATCCTGGGATTTTGCAATCCAATCTGAATTAGATTCTATATTTTGATGTTTATGTGGCATAAAATTCTAAGTCAAACAAAAAAATATGTACAATCCAAAAATAAGGATTTCAAGATATAGTTTACTATTAGATTCAAAAAGTATATTTTGATACACAAATGTAAGAGGGTGATTAGATGTTTATCTTGTTGAATAAAATAAGTATGTGATATGATCTGATCTTTACTAATAATATTATAAGCTTCTGATTATAGTGAGATTAGGGTTACTTTGATGTATTTTTAAGGTTACCTTTCAAAGGATCAACAAGATAGGGAACTTAGGGTTTTAAGCCCTAATTCAATCTTGAACCAAGACTTCTAGGACAAGGACTAGACCATAATTTACATCATATAAATATGATAGTAGCATCTTGAAAATATGGGGAATTTTTCATATTGATTTAGATGAAATCTTGTATGGGCATAAACTTTGATTGCTTGGATATCACTCCTCATTGAAAAGGTGGGTGAGTTACTTTATGAATAATCGTTTACATACACTTTTGATAATTTTTGGATGTCTTCCTGTTGATTGTCCATACATATAAACTACTTGATCGTTTCAATTCATATACATTTATAACTCCTGGTGTGTATCACATATACATATATATTAATTTTTTGAACGTAATATATAATCTTTAAGGATTATTACTCCCAGATACTAAGGGATGGCCATTGAGTAAGTAACTAAAAATCAATGACAATTTGTGACATAAGTCCAAGGTTGGAATAGTCACCCTGAAATCCAATGGTAGATTGAAAATACTAGAGTCTATGGATTGAATAAGGGATTGGTACACCTATGGAGATAGAACAAATATGGTTTGAGAACTAAATTTAATATACAAATTTGATTACATCTAACAATTAATTGATATTCAATGATGTTGTTACCCATATATGCGCACAATTTTATACACACACACAGAGTATAGAAATATGCTGACCAAGATTTTGTTTCTTGTTATTCTAAGTTAGCTTCTTTATCTAAAGACTGAAGATATGGATCTCCAAAGAAATGCATCAAAAGAAGAAAAAAAAAGGCTAAAGACACCTGGAGGATTAGATAGTAATCTTTATATTTCCTTTCATGTAGTATTTTTCTTTTGAGAATTTGTGCAACTCTTTCGAGGAGGATCTATCTTCCAATTCATGTTAAAAATAATTTTAATATTATTGAATACTATTGTCTACTTATTAAATCTGGATCCACTATTTAGTCTGTCCAAAATGGGGATAACAAGAAGTGGGAGTCTTCGCAGTAACAGTCACCACTCTCATAATTCATATGGATTTGGCTCTATATGAAGTTTTCTATGGTAAGTGTACATCCCCTATTTTTGATGGCTAGAAACATCTTTATGCTCCTACTATTATAGAAGAGACAGCTTACATATTTATGCTCCTACTATTTAGTGTAAAATCCTGAGATTTTGCAATCCAATTTCAATTATATTTTGAAGTTGATGTGGTATAAAATCTCAAGTCAAGTCGGACTAAGTTCCAGAATAGTTTTTCCATGGTCCCAACTGCCCACCCTACATGTTGACCTTGGTCTGGCATCACGCAGCCCTGACTTTTAAAAAGCTTACTTTAATTCACGCGTCACTGCCTAAATCTCATAGCTTCTTCCCTACCCTGCAGCCACGCCAATGTAAACTGCATCTACACAATCGCTCACGACAAAAGCAAGCAAAACACCGTGAAGCTTCTTGATCATATTCGACGATCTACCGTACCTACCACGTACATAACCGCTAATGCCTTCAACGCCGAGTCTCCCTCCTGGCGACCGCCATCACGGCACCAACTGACCTACATATATAACAGAGCACAACATTTCCCATAAGCATTACCGCGTCTCATCTCCTCATTTGCGGCGGCGTCCACGGTCCATCATTGGAGCTCCGGCCTTCAGTTTTCTACAGGTATCTCGCCTTGCCAGTTGCCAGTAGCCTGTCTCGCGCGTTGCCTTCCCCACCTGACGCATAACCCCATTGGAATCCTCGACGCACTCCCATATTATGGCTACAGAACTTCTTCAAACAGCAGCTTCACCGTCCATTACCACTGCCTCTGCCTATGGATACGACAGGATCTTCCAGTGGGTATTTAATAAGAGCAAGGAGGAAAGATCTCTCCATCCGAACTCCGCGCCGGCATGGAAGCATCCTACCGCGCCATCCTCCGGAGTAAAAACCATGACACCGACCTCTTTCTCACGGAGGAGGAGGCGGAGGAGATGGTAGCCTCGGCTGACATATGGATGGAGATGGTCTCCTGGGGCCCGAGGAGTTCGGGGCTCTCCTCTCGCTGGACGAGGATGAGATGGCCGTCACTAGAGACCTTGAGGAGGCTTTTAGTGTGTATAGGGATACTGACGAGTCTGGCAGGATAACCCCAATAAGTCACCAGAAGGCGCTCGAGATGCTCGGAGATGAGAGGAGCATGGACGAGTGCGTGGAGATGATCCGGAAGTTTGACGCCGATGAAGATGGCGGGGTGTGCTTCGAGGAGTTTAAACTCATGATGACGGCGTGACGCCACTGCTGGCGTGTGCGATGTAGATATTAATCCATTTATATGTACAGAATATGGCCGCTATAACGAGCATTATATTTCATATTAACTGTCATGATTCATGGCAATTCATTAAGCTGGATGTATAATTGAAGAATGCACATCCAGTTAGGAGCCGAGTTTTAATTATGCACAAATTGGCAAACGGAGTATGTGATTAACTTACTTATACAAGAACATGCTTAAACCAAAGATAACTTGTATGGAAATGTAATATTTTTTAATGTAAAACTTCATTGCATAAATAAGATACGATTATCATAGAACCGCATGCTAACCAAAGTACATAGATGTGACTAAATAAAGATCATAGAATCATGAATGCTCCAATAGTGTCAAAGATTCAGTGATTAGAGTTCTAGCGTAGAAATAAAAAAGCATATAGGAAAGGTAATACTAATGATAATATAGGGAGTGGAATTGATAATAGGACTATAGAACAAATTGATGATCTTCAAACACCGATAGTCCTATCTAGAATTTCCTCAAGAATGTAGCTTCTCTATGAAACAATGGTCTCTCAAAAATGAGAAGGGCGGTTCTTGTCTCCCTTAGTGTGGGCCTCAATATCATGTTTATCTACAAAGTAAAAACACATCATATGAATCATGGATATCTCTAGTAAGTCTCAAAATATCATGTTAATCATGTTTCTACAATTTATTTTAGCCCATATAGTCAAAATCAGTGAGGCCATGAGAATTTTATGTTGATAATTAACACGATGTATCGTTTGGGCAATTGACAACAAATATTGTATGTTTGTTGTTCCTACATATGGAACAAAGTTGATGTAGAAGAAGTGTTCTCTTAATTTGGTGACACGTGACAGTTGAAAAAAAAGGATAAGTTGTGGTGTCTTTGTGTTGCATACCAAGAGGACAAATAGATGCACCCGAAAAGCCTCTTTTACACATATTAAGGTCTATGAGGATTTTGTCATACTAGATTAGTCAAATAACGAGTTGTAGTTTGGGTGTGCAAGTGGCTTTCCATATATATTTGAATGGAAAAATATATCCTCGGTACAAGTAGAAGTGGCGTGCTTTAGGGGAGTACTTGGTACCCCATCTTCAAGTGATACAGTTGCCTGTATTAGTTTTGAGCTGGTAGAGAATATCCGACAAAGTTACTAGTTGGAAATGGAATCTGAGATATCTATTCAAGAGATCTATGTGATTGCTTCTTAGAAGTTATAATGCTTTACCTATATTAATATGAGACAACATATATGGAATACTGATGTGGAGGGCCTAATGTTTGATGGGAAGCCCATAGTACCGTGGGTCACTTCAAAACTTTGTGTTGTTAGTGTAATGGTGTGGGGGTGTTGATGTAGTATTTGGTGATGAATAAGTTACAATTGATGTATCTCTATAGAGGGCACACACCTTGGAGTTTGGTCATCCAACATGAGAATTTTATGGTGGTAGTATTTGTTTGTCACATGCTCTTTCCAAATGCAAACTCTAAATGAGTATAGTGTCATACTGATTTTGTGAATTAGACATAAGACATGTGTCTTTATGTTAATGGTGCCCCATATCCTATCCATTTTTAGAGTAAAAATGTTGTCCTACTCTCCCATATGAAATTTTTGTCCCATATGTTTCTAGAGAAAATCCCTTCTGGATGTGATCAATGATCTATAGAGTATTAGAGGGGAGAGGAACACAACTGAGAAAATAGGTGGCAAGAGAGTGGGGGAGCTATTGAAAAGAGTGAGTCTGCCATCAAGATTGAGAATTTTTTTTACCATGAATTAAGACGGTGGTTGAATATAGAAATAATAGGATTTATGGTGGTTTTAGATAGGGTGTAGATGAAACTTGGAGTCTAAGATAAGTGAAAGGAAAGATCTTCATGTTGCAGTTGAGAAGCAATTGACATCATTATAAATCCTCACTACTAACATGTTTTGCAATGATACGAGATCTTTGAAGATTGACTTTGAGACCTGAGATGTGTGAGAATAAACCCAAGATACAAATGGCATTGATAACATGAGTGTCATCTGGTGCAATGAAAATGATGGTGTCATTTGCATATTGGACAATGCTTTCTTTATAGTCATAGAGGGTCAAAATGAGTCTACGTCAGACATCTAATATTATCATACTAGTGAGGATAGATGTGACTCGAATGAACAGATAAGGTGTTAGAGTATCACCTTGATGTAATTTGGTACTTTTGAAGTATACAAAAGGAGCATTGTTAATAGTGGTCAAGAAGTGGTAGGTGTTGATGCAAGATGTGATCCAGTGTATCCACCTACCAGGGAAGTTGTAACCTTTCATTCAGTTGATGAGACAGCTCTAGTTCATGTTGTCAAATACTATCTCAAAGTCTATTTTGATGGCCAAAAGGAATATGTTTCTCAAATGGAAATTGTGTATAGATTCACTAACCATAATATAAGCATCTTGGATGTTTCAGCTTTTTAAAAAGGGTGCATTGTTGTTGTCCAGTGATTTCATATAATAGGTGTTTCATCTTAGTGCTGACGGTTTTTATAATTATTTTATAGGATGCATTTATGAGACTGATAGGTATGAATAAGTAGATAATTATGAGAACATTGACTTTGTTGATGAAACTAAGGTGACAAGCACCTTGAAACATATGTCAAACTCTGAATTTCTATAAATCCAATCAAACTCTAGCAATTGAATCCATTTCTTCCTCCTCTCAGCTCAAAAACGCTAGAAATGGAAATTACAAGAGAAAGAGTCAGAAAAGGGGGTGATTTTATGTGATTTGAAATTAAATCGGAGGGACGAAATCTTGACATGTGAGAGAAGACCCACCATGAAAGGCTATGCAAAGAAGCTAAACTTACTTGATTTCATCATATCTCTAATAGAGAAACCCTAGGTCAACATCTCCACCACTTTCTCATCTCAAAACTCTAGTCCACCTCTCTCTCTAGGATTTCACTTCTCTAGAATGAATCAAGAAATATGAGAGCTCCTTGGGTTCTAGGTTGCTTAGATAGATCAATTAAGGTGCTTGGGTCAATTGCAAATTGACCTGACTTACACTTTATTTTATTTCAATAGACTTTTCAATCATAAAATATGTTACTAAAAATCATCTACTGAATAGGTCAAATCTCCTCCAAAAATTATGAAAATTTATCATATTTTAGGAGAGAGAATTTCAGATTTCTAGTAAATATTTCTAATCAATCCATCTTACCAATAAATAAATCAAATCAAATTATAAACTGATGTTTTTCAGCCAGAATGCATGGCCGGCTGAGTTTGTTCTGGGGGAAACTCGACCGACAACACACTCTGTAAAACCCAAACATCATCCAAAAATTATGAAAATTTAGCAGGATGTCCAAAATCAATTTTCCCAACAACAATGAAAATTTTGAGATCAATTGGATATACCAATAAAATTATAAAATTCAAATACCAGACTGCTATATTTCAATCTGAATACATGGTCGGCCGAGTTTGTCCTAGGAAAACTCAATCGACAAACTGGGAATTAAATTATTGAAAAATTCTAACATTTTATAAGAAAACTAATAATTGATTAATCCAAACTATACCCAAACTTCAAGTAAATCAAATTTATATATAAAATACTAAAAATCATTTACCACACCACTATATTTATGAAATTCTGTATTCATATGCCATAAAAACCCTAATTTTAGCTGATTAGGATTTTCAATTATCAAACCCTAACTATTTGAAATAAAATAATATTTAGAGTTTCTCATTAAGTTCAAATAATCATGATTAGAGTACCATCATTAATCAAGATTTAAATAATCATCAACCTGGTTAAGAATAGAATCATCCAAGTAAACCCTAATTAGATGACTAATTTGAAAATAGGTCATTACAATTCTCCCCTCCTTATAGGATTTCATCCCAAAATCCAATAGAGGATGTGGAAGAGAATCATATTACCTAATCACTCATCTATCCTGATATCAAGTTATAAAGACTTCCATTCTATCTTTCTTTCATATGACAACTTTTTTTTGCATTAGATGGATATTTTATCCCTTGTCATCATCATATCCCTCCATGAGTATACAAACACTTAAATCACAAATTTTAGTGATACAAAATTTATCAAGATGTGATTCGCATAACCTTCCACATTTTTTACAATTTGATTATGTATGATTAAGATTATAATTCATTCTATATTATTATCAACATTCATCAATTCATAAAGAAGATACTATAATGGGATTCATATCAACTTTTTATTATAATTTTAGAATCATATGCATATTCAAATTTGTCAGGGGTTATCTTCATAATCTATTACACTTTTATTTTTATCATCTGAATTTTTTCCTCTTATCTTAGATTCCATATCAAATTACAGCATCCATACTCATTCACCATTTTATCACAATTCTTTTTTTATTATCATCATGCATTTTATTATACTCCTAACTTGTATTCATCTGGATACTTGGTCAGGACATCCAGAAGAAGTACAGTCTGTAGTTTCATACAACTTATCTCAACACACAAATACTTGACCAGCGTATTTGGATACTAAGTTCAGTTAGTATGCACATCATTCATGGTATATTCAACATCCACACTATCATTTAGTCCTAGATTCTATTGTCCCTGTAGACTCATCTAACCTAGGATAGGATACCATGTTGTTGGGACCTCTCTTTTAATTAGCACTAATGCCAACCATTAGAGAGAAATATAAAACCTAATCCTCAAATATGATACAAAACAAAGAATTCTCAACAAAGGCAACTAATTTTGTATATGAAAATCATAGATAAATTTTTTCCTTTTTGTTTCTCATAAAACCTTCTGAAACAATGTCACGTCAAAAACATCACATTCATATGTCACAAATCATATTCAACTCTATAAAATCTAAATCAAATCTTATCGTTCACATGCAGTTTAATTTACAGTAGTTGCATGTGAAACAACAAACTTAGTATCCTACCCATATGGGGAAAAAGAGTGTACAAGTGCATTCTAATCTATCCAGATTATTCTATTTATATCTTCTTTGTCACAAACTCTCCTCTAGTAGCACTATACCTAAAAACATTTGAAACAACCACATGAGACTCATATAGATCCCCAATGAGTGGATACCTCCCACTGAAGCTAGATACATGCATCAATATTAGATAATATATAACAAACTCAAAAGAAACTTGTTAATATTGAAAAGTCTAGAAAATAGTTATATAATCTAGTCAAATCCAATTTACAATGGTAGTCTAATAAATAGATAAGGTAATCACTAAAATCAACTCAACTGCAATACATCTCTTAGAGAATGTCTATGAACATATTAGTAGATACTTCTTAGTTCAGATTAACAATCCTTCTGCATGAGTAACAAGTCAAGATCTAAGCATTTTAGTGGTAAATACATAACAATAACATCATCTTTGTGGAACCTCACCAGCCGGACCAGGAACACATCTTGTAGCCCTGAAGCTGAAGTACACATAAGCCATATCTACCAAACAATACTATTAAATGAGAAGCAATCCAAATCATATTTAGAGTAGATATAAATCCCAATATTTAGTACTTGTCAACAAGACAAATCAGAATATGAAACAAATAATCTCTATAACAATATGATTACTTACTACAACAAGAAACATAATCAACAGTAGCAAATCATTATCTAGTAGTACAAGGAATGTAACAAACATTCAAATCATATTCTACACAGTTTGTCATCTTTTATTCATTTTTCCTTAAACTACTTAGCTTGTACCTCACCTAGTAGAAGTCACCACGCCCGATTCTCGTGTCAACAACTAACCGTCATTGTCTTAGGGTTTATTCGACCACCCTAAGATATCAACAAGAGACCCTGGCCACCTTAGGGTTGCCTAAAGAGGCTCACGCCTTCATCTTGGGTACATGATATAGGAACCAACCAAAAAGTGTAGCATATATCACAACATTTCTCATATCTTCATATTTCACATATTTTATTTTGTTTGAGTCTATTATTCATAGACATAGACTATCACAACAAGGATTTAGGGACATAGCCACTCCAGATGACACTCCTAAATCATGTTGGTTTAACCTCTAAGGTCCCAATCCACACTTTGGAAATCCTTCACATAATTCATCAATTACTATAAGGAGATATATTTTGTTTCCTCAGTGTGGCCCTTGGAGGAACTCATAATGATTAGGGCACCTAACTATATGCCTCATCATTTCACTTGTAATTAATCTCTTTTACTCATCTTAGAAGATTCCAAAACATCATATATCATATGTTTGTATTCTTTGCATAACTAGAATAACACGAAACATATTAGGGTTAACAAAAGACAAAGATTAAAGCAAGACGCACAACAAATCTATAGTTTGCAACACATATGATTTTTTCCATTTTCTAGAAATATAAAAGCATATAGATATCTTGTATCATCCATCATACTCCGAAGATATTTATCATACAACATATACTTATTTCATCTGAATATATTTATCATACATCATATAAATATCTCTTATTCTTTTATTTCAAATTCTTCAGTTAGGGTTACTAATCAACACATGTTGAATATCATTTGAAGTCCGTCAAAATATTCCATCCTCATAATACAAATATTCTATCAAACAATCACAATCCAAGAACACATTCTTGTAGATCTTCAAATTCTTGATCCCCATCTTTTAATTGAATTCAACTATAGTATGTGCATCCCTTAATCCCTCATTTGAAATTGTTATTCGTTAGCATCATCTAACTCATCATTTTAGGGTAAGATTTAGATTCATATATTCATCTACTGATTCCCATCTTTTTCCTTGATTTTATATTCATTCGTCTCAACTTCTTTCATTTCATGTTCATTACATTATTGAAACAAATCATTCTTAACTCAGTTGATATACAATGCTTATCTTCTCATTAGCATCGATTAAAGTCCAATTTTATTATATTTCATTCAATCAGGGTTAATCCACACGTAATTAAAATAAAAGATTAAAGACTTCATCACAATAACTTCATTAGTTTCACCTTTAACTTGATATCACCAACCAGTACATTTTTTATTCATAACGTTTCTTATATTTAGATAAGTGTACCAAGTCATTAACTTCAAAAATTCATTCTTATAATTAACAAAGATCACTAGGTCTCTTATGATACTACTCACTTTAGATTACAAGAATGGTTTAGGTTACATCTTCTTACATCATAATCTATAATTATTCTTCCCAATTCATGATTATGTAGCTTGTATAAAAGGACTCACATTTAGGTAAGGATTTACTCATCATTTCATAAGTCATACTAAAATAGATGCATTTGTATTCCATCATATTATTAAAACACATCATCTTCAATTGAAGTAATAACACATATAGTTGATAATTTCATCACATTCACAAAACTACATACAACCTTGAGCTTTGTCTCTCATACTCGGCTCAGTACTAGATTTCTAGGGCTTAAGACATTATCTTAGTTCAACGCATCATAAGAGTCATATTATTCAATAATCTCATATGGTGCACAGGGGTTCATTAGGGCTATTCACACGCATGGTAACCCTAGTTTCTGTTTTCATATATTTCATTCATCAATCATAAGAATACATTAATTCATTAGATCATTTGATTCAGTCCCTCAACACAAACCCTAAATAGGGAATATCGCCACCTCATATTGATCTGTATGTATATATCACATTCAATTTTAGTAAGACTCAACAAAACACTTGTATAATTCATTCTAATACAATTCAAATATGATTCTATACATGTCAGTTCAATTCCCAAGCATATCGACCATTCGACTTATTTTTAGGCAATATCACATGAAATAGCATAGTCATTTATCCAAAGAATTTTCAATGGATCCTCAATCAATACATCAGAAACTAAGAAAGTTCCAATCAATGAGAAATAATCAAAGTTAGTAGAATTTTATTCCATAATATCTTTCAAAATCAATACCCAATCACATACATATACAAGCAAGGTTGTTGAATATTTTAGCCGGATAGATTAGGCTTTCAACATGAATACAAAGCTTAAGAGGGATAAAAGCACTCTCCTAAGGTGACAAGCACCCTAGTAACGTAGTTCAAACTCTAAATTTCTATAAATCCAATCAAACTCTTGCAATTGAATCCATTTCTTCCTCCTCTCAACTCAAAAACCCTAGAAATGGAAATTAGGAGAGAAAGAGTGAGAGGGGGTAATTTGATGTGATTTTGAATTAAATTAAAGGAGGGATGGAATCTTGATGTGAAATAAGAACCACCATGATGTCTATGCAAAGAAACTAAACATACTTGATTTCATCATATCTCGGATAGAGAAACCCTAGGTCAACATCTCCACCACTTTCTCCTCTCAAAACACCTAGACCTCCTTTATCCAGGGTTTCATTTCTCTATAATGGATCACAAATTATGAAACATCCTTGGGTGCTAGAATGCTCATATAGATCAATTAAGGTGCTTGGGTCAATTGCAAAGTGACCCGCTTACACTTTCTTTTATTCCAAGATATTTTTCTATCATAAAATATGTTACTAAAAATTGTCTACTGAATAGGTCAAATCTCCTCCAAAAATTATGAAAATTTTAAATGTTGTGGTAGAGATCATTTTAAAACTCCAGATCAATGTAAGTTACCAATAAATAAATAAAAATCATATACTTGACTAATGTTTTTCAACTCGAATGCATGGTCAGTTGAGTTTGTCCCGGGGGTAACTCAACCGACACCACACTCTGTAAAACTCAAACATCATTCAAAAATTACAAAAATTTAATAGGATGTCTAAAATAAAGTTTCCCATCTAAAGTTAGAAGTCTATATCAATTGTATGTACCGGTAAAACTATAAAATTCAAATATCAAACTGATATATTTCAATCTGAATGCATGGTCGGCTGAGTTTGCCTTGGGAAAACTCGAACGACAGATAGGTCATAAAATTATTCAAAATTCTAATATTCTAAAAAAACACTAATAATTGAGTTATCCAAACTATATTAAAAATTCAACTAAAAGTAGAGTTACATATAAAATATTAAAACTCATTTACCACCTACTATATTTATCAAATTATGTATTCGTATGCCATCAAAACCCTAATTTTAGCCGATTTGGGTTTTCAATTATCAAAAGCTATCTATTTGATATAAAATCATATTTATGTTTTATCATTAAGTTTAAAGAATCATGATTATAATACCATCATTAATCAAGTTTTAAACAATAATCGATATTGTTAAGCATGGAATCATCCAAGTAAACCCTGATTAGATGACTAATTTGAAAATAGGTCATTACACCAGTCGTTATCACCTATAAATAGGCACTTCTCCTCCTCCTCTCATTTTAATTTGACATAGCTTCAATTGTGTTTGGAGGATCCCCACAATTTTTTATGGATACCATAGGTCGACGAGGGTCCATCGAGGACGACAGTCACATGCTCTTTGTTGATGCATGTTCTAAAATTGAGGCTCCTTGGACTAGTCAAGGTTGTTGATCATTTAACTGTTCCATTAGTGCAAGATTATTTCTCTTCTACTCATTTTCTTGTTGTTCTTTATCATCCTTCTTCCTTTATTAAGTTCCATGGTTTTTCTTGGGGTCTTCTTGTTGGAATGCTACATATTATCGTTGAGAACTTTGTTTTCTTACTTCCTTGCTCTAGAAACACCTTGATCGTGGAAATAGGAGGCACTCATGGATCCTGGTTAGCTAATATCAATGTTTGTTTGCTATTTCAAAAGTTTCCAACTTACATTTCATTTCTCTCTCTCCCTACCAGGAAATTTATATAACCCTAAACACATTTCTTGCCTAGATTCTCTTCATGAATGGCTAAATCCTACTCTAGACACTCGTACAAATTCTAAAGGATGACTTTCATAGTACTAGGATGCCCAATACATATTTGTAAGTGTAATCATCAACGTTTTCTATGGGTGTATGCTCATCCTTGTGAAATATGTGGTCTGAAATTTGAGATACATGTGTGATAATCCCTGAAAATGTCGATCTTATGGTGTTTTAGTACCCAATAAAGGGGAAATCAAAACCTGAAACCTTCCTTACCTTATGATTAGTTTTCTTGTGAAAATTTTAGAAATTCAAGTTGATGTTGTGATGTTGAGATGATGGTTGGACTATAGCCTAATATAAGAGTGTAACCTCTCCATACTATATATTTAACATTAATGATCTTATTACATGAATTTAATATTGTTACTGACCAAAAAAATGAAGTTAATATTGTTTCAATCATAGTGATGCTTATGGATTGATATAGTCTAGTTGGTGGTCAATTCCTTTATGACCAAGGATGGATACATATTCCATGAAGGGGTGTTATGCAATTGTTTTATACATTCTATATATTTTGGGTTGTACTTTCCTATTATTTTATAAGAATCTCTTTGTTGTTTGTATGTAACTTGATTGATGCAGCCCAAAATTACACAATTAAATTAATTAACCAAGTGTAATATTAACATGTAGTGTCATGAGACCGTAGAACTCTTACAATGTCAACACTTGCTGGATAGTGAAATGACTAATCTGAAAGGAACTTTGAGTCATATAATGTTGAGTATATACATGTGTAGGGAGGGTATATCCCTATAATCTTAATCCTAATGTTTTTGAGAGAGATTGAGGTCGTGTCTTGTATGTTGAAATAAGAAAGAGTGATTGTGGTCATAACTTGGATTTTAGGGTTTATATCCTAGTTTCTAGTTTTGTGGCTTATGTACCTAGGATAGACTAGCCAGACTTAGTAGTCAAGCTAATATGTCACTGTGGGTTTTACTCATACTGATCGAGGGAGATAGATCTTAGGATTACAGTCATCCAAGATCTTATACGAGGTTGATTGTGACTTCACGGTGGTCAATTATGATTTGAGTGGTATGTATCAAGCTACTCAAGGCTTCATCAAAATATGCAATTTAGTTATGTAGAATTACTGTTAGGGTTATTTGGTGAATCATATTGGATTGATGATCTTGCTATGATTTCTTTAGTAGTATATGTGATTTATAATGTGGTAATAAGAATCAATTGTATTTCTTAAATGTGACTAATCTTTTATATAAGTTGCATATCCGCTTAACTCTATAATATTATATGCTTTAACTGCTTAAAATACATTATCTTCCAATAAGCAATAGATGTTAGTAGGGGTTATATCTCTCACAGGGACATGGGTCTCACTTCATGGGTTACCACACTTTTTTAGGTGATCAGCAACATAGACAGATCCATAGCACCAAGGAGGCACCATTTGAAGCTCTGTAGAGATTATAAGTTGGTGGGTATAGAGTCCTAGAATCATCCATGTACTCTCAAGTCCTGACAGTGATTTTTGTACATGATGTATATTAACTTAGATTTCTAATAGTATATCATGAACAATGTAAATGTTGTAATTATGGACATATTTTTTGTATACAAGTTGTGGATAAGGCCACTAAACTCATGTAAATTTACCTTGTATGTATGTATGTATGTATCATAATTAGGTAAATTTATTCCGAAACCCTCAAGCCAAATAGCTCTTGGGACCAAGATACATTGTAGTCCAACAATACAAAACTTAACACAAATACATGAAAAGCCTATGCTTTCATTCTATTACAAAGAATTTTATAGATTTTGCTCGCCAGATCCTCCTCATTCCTCTTCCTATCATTGTGTCTTCTATTGTTCCTCTCCTTCCATACATGAAAGTGTACAACTGAAAGCAACACCATCTCCTTCTTAGGTAAACCCTGAATCATGTCTTCAGTTTCTTTCAGTTCCCGTCTTCTCAGCCCCATTTTGGAATGGAGGAGCTCCCACACTGTCTTCATGTACCTGCATTCCCCGTAGACATGTATGATGGACTCCGGTTCATCTTCACAGAGATAACATTCATTGGTTGTACCAGGGTACCATCTCTCTATCTTGTCTAGGCTAGGCAAAGAGTTATGAACAACCCTATAGAGACTCATCTCCCATTTGGGAATACCATCATCAATCCATATGTTTTTAGAGACATGCTCATCATACCTCGGTTGAATAAGCTCCCATATCCTCTCTTGCTTCTCCTGTAAGCTCCATGAGCTTCTATTGTCGTTCAAGCCCTTGATTTCCTGCCAAACTTCAGTCATGCGATTGATAACTCTCGAGAAACCTTCCCTGGTTTTGGGTTTAAAGTCCAGGCCTTTGGGGTATCTCGTACTCATCCACTTTGCTCATAGAGAGTCATTCTGTAGATACTTGAAGATTCTTTTAGCTGTGCCCCCGGTTGCTATCACTCTGGGAGATTTCAGTCCTACTCCTCTTTCTTCCTTGCAACGCGCCAACCTGTCGTATTTCATGGGGTGATTATTGCTTGCCCAGATAAAATTGGATATCGTCATCTCCATTCTGTCCAGTACTGTAGAGGGAATTTCCCCTTGCTGTACCCAGAAAATCAAAAGGCCTTCGATCGCCGACCTGGTGAGAGTAATCCGACCTGCCATGGAGGTCTTCGTCAGAGGCCATCTGCTGATCATCTCATCCAGCTTGTCCGAGCACTCAGTGAAGTCGCTAACCTTTAGATTACCCCCTGCCAAGGGGAATCCGAGGTATCTTGTGGGAAGGTTGCTAGCTGTGATACCCATTGCTTCCTCTACGTTTTCTTTGATCCCCTGACAATTTGTGGAGAGAAACAGTTGAGTCTTTTGTATATTTGTTTGTAGCCCCGTCTCCTCTCCAAACTGTACAAGGAGCTTTCTCAGCTGAGCCAGGTACCCAGGTTTAGCTTCAAGGAACACTAACATATCATCAACGAAAATGAGATGACTCATCACTTTCGTGCCATTAACTGTGTAGGTGGCTATCTCCTTCTTCCTTTCCCTGCATTCCATCAGCCTGGAGAAGTATTCCATCACTATCGTGAAGAGCAATGGTGAGAGGGGATCATCCTGCCTCAAGCCATTCCCTCCCTTGAAGATGCCACATGGAGATCCATTTATCAGTACAGAATAGCTTGTCGTTGTGACACACTGCTTCATAAGATCTATCCACCTCTGATTGAATCCCATCCTAGACATGATCCACTACAACGTCTTCCAGTTAACATTGTCGTAGGCCTTCGATACATCAAGCTTCAGACAAGATTTCTTGTGGCCTCTCATCACGTTGAAATCAAGCATGAACTCACCTGCTAAAAGAGCACAATCACTGATGCTGCAACCAGCAATGAACGCACCCTGGTTCTCGGATACAATGAGGGGTAACACCATCTTCAGTTGCTCTGCCAATAACTTAGCTATGACCTTGTATTGCACATTACAACACGCAATTGGTCTGAAGTCCGCCAGGGAAGACATCGTCTTCTTCTTAGGTATAAGAACTAGAAAGACATGGTTTACCTGTCTCAGGATACACCCTCCATCCATGAACCACCTTATAGATTCACATAGTTCCTCCTTAATCACCTCCCATGCATCTCTGTAGAAGTAAGAATTGAAACCATCGGGCCTTGGTGATTTGTCAGTGCCGATGCTCCATAGGGCCTCTTTTACCTCCTCCTCATTGATCTGCCTGCACAGAATATTTTTGTGAGAGTTCGTGAGTTTATACTTCCATTGCATGTCATCATCCTGCAACATCAGCTGGTCATTATAATCTTTGTTATAAAGTTTAGTATAAAACTCCGTCGCCTGATCCCCAAGCTCCTCTTGACTGTTGAAAATCTTTCCTTCTGAATCTACAAGCTCTGAGATGGTGTTGAGTGCCTCCCTTTGTCTAACAACATTATGGTATACTTTCTTATTCCTATCCCCATCTTTGATCCATTGCAACCTGCTTCTCTGCCATAGGAAGATTTCCTCCACTTTCTTGAGTTCCTCCAAAATGTGTTTCAGTTTAATTTCCTGCTCAATTATTGACTAGTTCAAGGGATCCTTCATTAATCGTTTCCTGACCTCCAGTAGCTCCTTTTTATTAGCTTCAATGAGCAAAGAAATGTTGACATGCTCTTTCGACCATGTCTTTAGGTGCCCCTTTAGTCTTTTTAGTTTCTTCGCAAATGTGTATATTGGATTGCCTTGGATTGGTTCCTTCCATCTCCTCTCCAACAACTCCTTGTAACCCTCCCATTTCGTCCAAAAGTTTATGGATCGAAAATGCCTTTTTCTTCTTGATTTTTCATGCAGTTGCATCATCAGCGGAGCATGGTCACTAATGTCCACACTCAAGGCTTTGATACTGGTATTGCCGTTCAAATCAATCCATCTGCTGTTAACCAGAGCTCTATCGAGCTTACAGGCTATCCTTTTACCCGACTTTCCTTCATTGTTCCATGTGAAAGTATTGTCTCCTTGAATGGGTAGCTCACATAACTCCCCCTCATTGATCATTTGATTGAATGACTGTAATACTGTCTCAGGGACAAGTCTTCCACCCCTCTTCTCTTCCTGTAGTCTCACATTATTGAAATCTCCCATGATCAACCTGGAAGATCTGTCCACTTTGCTTGTGCTATCATTTCCTTCCATAAGGCTTGTCTTTGAGAATGCAGGTTGAAAGCGTACACTGCTGAGAAGAAGAATCTCAGACCACCTCTGTTGGTACAAAAGGCGGAGATGATCTGATCATCGTTTACCTCCACATCGACCTCCCATGCTTTAGGATTCCATCCCAAACATATTCTGCCTAAATCCACCGATTCATGATTAGAAATGCTCTTCCATCCATTAGGAAATATGGATGCCCCACACCTGGAGTTGATTCTTCTTATTTTGGCTTCTAGTATCACCGCCATTGAAACTCCACTGGATTTTATCTAGTTTCTCACCTCACGTCTCTTGTAAGTGTCACAGACACCCTTTACATTCCATGTGAGCATAGACATGGGTACCTATTTCTTGTTCCTGGTACGCCTACCAGGTTCCTTCTCCTTCCCCTTCTCTCCCCCCTTTTCCTTCCCCTTCTCCTTAGACATCTGTTCTTTGTACTTTCGAGCTGGGGTGATGTTCTTTTCTATCTCTAAGATCTTATCGATCTCCTCCTCTGAATCACTCAGGGAACTAAAAGCATTGGTATCCACCTCTCCTTCCTCCTTGTCTTCCAATGTGCTTTCCTTCTCCTTCGAGGTGTCTGGTCTTCTCACTTTTCACGTCTTCTTTGGGATCTGGAAGCCATTTTCTTCCTTCGATTCCTTCTCCTTGTCTGTGTTTCGTGAGCATTCCTCCAATCCATGTCCAAAGACACATCACTTTGAGCAGTTCTTCGGCACAAACTCATATTTTATGCTAAAGGGAATCACTTCCTTTCCAGGGACATTGACCCAGACCTTATCTGGATTTGTGTCCTCTGCCTCGACCTCTACCAATACTCTGGCCTCGTCGGTGCCCGCAGTCTCAGTAGCCCTAGTTTCCACGTACAGAACCTTCCCAACACCTGAAGCTACGGTGCCGACCGCCTTTTGGGTCCACATCTTTCCGTTTGAAGGGATACGTATCCAGATAGGCAACAACGACAGTTCCGTTTTCTCCAGTTTATCTCCAAACATGTAGTGCTTGGTTATCACCAGATGACTATCAAACCATCTGGGACCGCTCTGCAAGCAGGCTTTTTTGTCCATCTCATTGGAAAACCGGATCAGGAAGAATCCGTTCTCCTTTGAGATAACATCAAAGTCGCCTTTGGGATTCTAGACTCGTCTGATCCACGCCAGGAGGTCGGGGTAGAACAGCCGTTTTCCCATGACATAGATCGCCACCGTGAATTCCCAGACATCTTTCATCCGTCTGTACTCCTCCGCATCCAGATCTACCATCAACTTGCCATCTTTCTTGGTTGGTTTAGGAAAGATCAGTCATGCACACTCCTTTTCCTGTGCAGGAGTTCTCTTCACTACTGCCGTCCATGGATTCTTCTTCCTTCTGGCCTCACTCTCCTTCTCCAAGTCATGATTTAGGTTATCCGGTGGTGGGGTGGGTTGGTTGGGTGGAGGGTTGGATGGTGGATTGGTGGTGGGTATGGCCCGGCTGATGCTGCCTGCCATGGCCGCCGATCCTTCTCAAGATCACCCTGGCAATCGCCAGGAAACCCTAGAGGAAGGAGGGGGCGGGGGTATGTATGTATATATATATGTATATATATATATATATATATATATATATATATATATGTGTGTGTGTGTGTGTGTGTGTGTGAAACTCTATTCGGTACTAATTATACACCTATTTGGTTACATCATTGATTAGTGTTTGATCGACATTTTGGTTTTGAGTACTCTCATCTAGTGTGGTGGATTGCCACACCTAGATTATGCCATTAAATTTCAATTTATTTTATTCTTTTTCACATGTCAATTTCATGTATCGTATGTGGCTACTCGATCTATACGCCCATTATAAGATGAAATAAGGATTTGGCTGCAGTCCAAATACAAAGTTCGTCCCATTCAAAGAGTAGAAGTGGTGTATCCACACATTATCTCATAATTCAAAATTTTGGTTAAATCATACTCAATAATGACTCCAAACAGGATAACCATTCATTTCCCATAATTTTTCTTAAACTTCATGAACTCACAGATAGTTCTTTTGTCAACTTTTGAGCTGATGGATAACTTCCCTATGAGATTATATTCCGGACATTATTAAATAACTTCTTATATTATGTATAACTACATCTTATGTACCATTAGCCTTAGTAATTCCCTTAAGGTCTCTAGGGGTATAGGTACCTTTAGAGTGATATCTTCTTTGACTCCTAGGGCCTTAAGTACTTTTAGGATTTCCTTCCACATTGACCCCTTGGGCCTTATGTACTTACGGAGGTGGTCATTATCATGACCCCATGGGCCTTAAGTACTCACCCATGGCTCTCTCCTGATCCCGACCTTATGTACTCAGGGAATGATCACCTCTTGACCTATTGGGTCTTATGTACCTTTAAGCATCCTTACTTGACCTTGGGGTCGACTTAGAGCTCTACCCTACCTAGGATTTGTTGAGATGTCATAAAAATATTTATTTCTTCATCATTTACACCTTTTTGCGTCACAAGGGCCCTGCCATCATTATATTATGTACCCCATAACTCATACTTCTCAAGGAGAGTCTATGCCTTAGACTTCTTTCATAAAATTTATTTCAATGTGTTACCTTTCATTACATATTTTTCTTGAGATTTCTTTAACCTAAGTTTTCATTCTCATATATTTATACATCCAGGGAATTAAGTCAAACACACACCCTTCTTTTTGAAACTTAGCGCTAGTAGGGATACATACCTTAGATGCATGATTACTACATTTCTTTCAATGTAATTTACTTTCTAAGAGATGGAGAAGGAAAGAGGGTCGTGACTAGGATGTTGGAGGCACTACATGGGGAAAATAACACCTTACAATGTATTGAAATAAAATATTAAATGTAGTAATATGCCTTAAGTCTTATGAATTCAAAATAATTAATTGAGGGGTAATTGATGTCCTTTTTACTTGAATTTTGACCTATAGACTATGCAAGTCATGAGAAACCCATTTTTAGTGTTAGTTTTGTCTTTTGAAAGCATTTTGTATTTTATCTCTTATTAATAGGTTGAGTATTCGATTTATGTATTTAATTTCTTTCTTAATGAATTTCAAGCATTATTTCACATTGAATCCATTTTATCAATAAAACTTATGGTGATTTTACATTGATAAGTTAGGGTCAACTATAATTAATTAGTGAATTTATATACTAAACCCATAATTGATTACTTATAAGTCATTTAGATTATATAACATGTTATGATTCACTGTCATTTTTAGACTTCAGTTACTTGTATTTAATCTAATTTTAGGCAAAAATAGTTTAATACTAATGTAATTAAAGTGGACATGAGGATAGGAAAAATTACACTATATACCAAGATTTGAGTATGTTACAACACTCCACCCCT
Organism: Alisma plantago-aquatica; assembly: GCA_963693085.1. Taxonomy (NCBI): domain Eukaryota; kingdom Viridiplantae; phylum Streptophyta; class Magnoliopsida; order Alismatales; family Alismataceae; genus Alisma; species Alisma plantago-aquatica. The sequence continues at coordinate 186,816,940 of OY856415.1, forward strand.
TAAAGAGGATTTCATCCCTGAAATCCACCAAGCAATAGCCCAATACACTAATTTATAACTTTCTAACCAATTATAAATTTCGAGCTAAAGTTAATGTAGTGAGTCCTAGCATAGCGCACCTACATCACATTTGTATGAAGAATCCAACGTGAACTTATATTACTCTATCCATCATGTCTTATTATCTTCTCATATTATGAATTGGTCTAGGAAAATTACAATAAGATTGAGGATGATATTAACACTTTGAGTTTGTTATGGTTATCTACATTGTCAAGGAGGTTTGACCATCCTACTATTATGATGTTTGGTATCCCTTCCACTGTCAATTTTCAATGCTAAGAATCACTAATTTTAACTATTCATTAATTTAAGTTACAGAGCTAAGTGCACCAGGATCCACCCCTTAAAAGGACCTACCTAACCATACATAGATTTGAGAGGGGTAGCTGACTAGATTATAGCTATTATATTTGTTCTTTATGCCTAGAGTCGGAGGGTTGAACATACAAATTAGTGATTTCTTCACTAAAGGCTTGTCTAGTATTCACTAAAGGCTTATCTACTACTACAACTTCCTTGTGGTGGTGACTTGGTTGAAATCTGAAAAAGTTTATATATATAATAATAATAATAATAATAATAATAATGAAAATAAGTTTGACGATGAAAGCCTTGCGATGGTAATCCAAAATAGCGCCAAAATCAATCCAAGAACCAAGTCAACCACTTTTGTTGCATACAACATATACTATCACCTTAACATCACTTCATCTCCACAAAAGCGGCTTCTCTACAGATATCATCAAGGAATACAAAAATCATATCCACATTCTAGGTTAGAAGGAGATGCAAGTTTCTTCCAACATGCAATTCATTTCTAGTAGGTCCTACTAGGAACAACCTCTATTATTCCACCATTCTGTTAATCATGACTTAGGCCATCACATCCCAAAACATCAAATATTCATAAGATTGTGTAACCGTAATAAGGAGAGATTAGGGTCTCTACTTCCCAAGTTGGTTCACATCCATGGTGTCATTACTAGCCCAGATGAGCTATATAGTCAAACTACTTCCCATTTCATGCATCAGGTAAACTAACAACACGATTGTGATGAGAGAGTGGTCAACACTTTAAGGATCATCCCTAAAGGTACCTACCACAAATAACCCCAATGTCAATGTACATCCAAAGTCTCAAGAAAGAGAGGATCCACTATAGCCTCTAAAGATGAATGAACCTCCATATGTCCTATAGGAAAATAACATGACACAAAGTTTTTATGTAATCCAACCACATGATTGTTCCTTTATAGGATAAGAGAGAGAATCATAATTTCTATTATGGGTATGTGAGAGATGAAACCCCAAGTATCCTTACTGGAAACCTATATCTTCCTTCAACAATTCCTCATTTATTATATATCACAAGTTTATCTAAGATGGTTTCCAACCCTTAGATGGCGAGTCTCAAGCAAACTATGTTGAATTAACTCCATGTCATATGCAAGACAATCCTAACCTTAAGGATCTAGTTCATATCATCATGTTCTATCATAGAACATCTCAAAGTCTAAAACCCATGTCAACGTTCTAAGTTTGTATCCATGCATGCTCAGTACACATAATGCACATATCATAGGCATGCTAGAAAACCAAAAAAGGAAAAGGTTTAATTTATTGGTACTAGGGTTACACACAATTCTAGACTTAGTGAACCCTAAGCTCTAGTACCAACCAAATATGGCAACCCGCCACACTAAACATGATTACTCAAACTAAAAAAAGTTGATTAAACACTAATTAATCAGATTACTATAAAGGTACATAATTAAAATCGAAATAAACTTAGTAGACATGTTAGAGAACATTTACACGAAGATCCAACATCTTGTATATACATATAACCATACCATGTATATTTACATTTTTTCCTTAGTCTCGGCCACAACCTATACAAAAGATATTGTCCAGATATTTACAACATGTACTTAGCACACGTATACTACCAAAATCTTCACTCGATGTACATAATCTACAAAACTTCCCTGCCCAAACCTAATAGTACATGGACGACTCTAGGACTCACTAAACAACCCACCAACCTTCTTCCTCTATAGATCTCCAAAGTTCTCCTCTTGGCTACCATGGGTCTGATGGAGCTGCTGAAGATAACCTAAAAAGATGCGATGACCTATGGGGTGAGATCTATGTACCAACGAGAGATATAACTTCCAATAACATCTATTTCTACGTAAACATTATGTACTTCAAAAAATTATAATATAGTCTTACTGAGTTGAAGGAATATATGATTTTCAAAGAAGACCAGGCATGTATAGAATCATAAGTACAATTGATTTCTCTTATCGTATTCTAAAGCACCTACAAATCAAAGAATCATGGCAAGTATTATCATCCAAAGTGATTCACTAAATAACCCTAATAGTTATGCTATACAGCTGAATAATATATTTTATTAAGCATTGGGTAGTTTGAGGCGTACCACTCAAACTACTAGTTGACCACTGCAGAGTCTCAATCAGACACGTATAAGATCTAAGATGTCTAAAATTCTATAGACCTCTTCCCCTAGGTTAGTACGAGTAACAAACTATAGTGGCTCATTGGCCCAACTACCAAAACAACCTAGTCCATCCTGGGTACACAGGCCAAGACACTAGAAACTAGGGTCCAACCCTCAAAATCTAAGTCACGATCGCAGTCACTCTCAATGCATATCAAATCCAAGCCATGGCCTCCACTGCTCTCCAAACCTTGGGATCAAGGTGACATGCATATGCCCTCCATGCACCTACATATACTCAACAATATACAACCCAGATCTCTTTTTGGATTACTCATTTCGCTATCCAACAAATACTGACATTGGAATAGTTCTATAGACTTAGGGTGTTACATGATTAAGGTTACACTTAATTACTTAGATCAATTTAAACATTTTTACTACATCAATCAAGTTACATGCAAGCTCCTGAATAATCTTTGTGAAAAAAATTATAGATTGTAACTTTAAAAGATATTTAAAAATGTATGAAACATGTTTCTTGATACTCCGTCGTGGTGTATTGATCCATCATTATCCATTAAGAGGACTAAGCCCCCAACTAGGGAAAAAAAAGCCCAAAAAGCCATTCATACAAAAGTAATAATAACATCCTATAGAAGCATCATTATCATATTTTATAGAGAGTCTAACAAGTCATAGACAAGATATCACCCAAAATTTCAATATAAAGTTCAAAAGACGTAAAAGTTATGACAATCCCAAGAATTAGACATTTATATGTTTAAATCCTAGCACGAATAAGCCACTTCCAATAATATGATTTTGTCCAATTATCTTTTCAACACAAAAACCGTAAATAAAAGCATTATAAACACCATCGGTTAACAATTATATAGTAAGGTTTAAAGTTTAAGTTAGCCTTATATACATTGGGTACCATAACAACACCCATGTGACATTTTTCAGAAGTTATAACACCAACATTTTGGATTTTAGACCTTACATACTCAAGGAAAAGCTCATTTACCGAAGAAGAAACATTCATAGGGTCTAAGGAAGGCCAAACAACTTGCATCATCATCATTCTTGTATCAAACAGTGCACAAGAGGCCATCTTTTCTCATATAATGGGATTTCTAGAATGAGATTTACATAAAATAGGCTATGAGTAGGCAAGAAATACATTAAATGTTATATCATTCGCCTTACTGTGAAAAAGAACGTCCAAACAAAAAGAGATCTAAACGAAAGCAAGGGAAGACCCATGCTTTATACTCCAAAAGATTGAAGATAGCTCCTATCTTCAAGAACGGGGTAGATCTAGAGTAAAACTAAGAAGGAGGGTTCTTCATCCATATGCTCAAGTTTCCAGCAAGAAATGTGTAACAACCCCGCTTATGGGTAACCCTCAATTAAAGAAGACCAAAAATTTATAGGCATTATCCCAAAAAGAGGATCAATGGTTTTGCAAATAATAAAAAATATTTATTAAATTCTACTAGAAACTAGACTTAAAACGGGAATAAAAAGTTACTTTTCACATACCTTTAAAAAGTAAGAATTTGGAACTTCTACCCGCTATAGAGTTATATCTAACTAAATCCTCCTTTATTAATTAATTATATTCTTCATAAATTCCACTTTACTATTTGTCCAATTTTAAATATTCCTAAAACATCGACAAACAAAATGTCGGTCAGTATAAATGAATATACCGGTATGTGGTGACCACCAAAACGTTGCACATACATTCTAACAACATAACAATATCAAATAGTTGTTTAACAATGCAAGATTACATTTTTTTCAATATGACTTCCCTACCACTTTTACTCATCCTCTGGGATACCCTCTCTAGGGTTAAGTCCTTGCAAGTGACTTTAAGGCTACCTTCTCCATCCTAAGCTTGGTACATGGGATCACCTCTCTGGTTGCCCAATGGTCTTCCCTCCAGGGCTTGACCACTTCTAACCTCCCCTATGAGACTTGGTCTCTCATCATACATCTAGAGATGGTATGTAGGTTTGGGCAAGTCATATATATACTTACATTGTGATAATCTTATTCACTTTAAAGATTGCAAAAATAAAAGCATCCAAATAGTTTATTTCCATGCAATCGATAAAATATCAAGAAAATGTTGGGAAACTAAAGTGTGTACTCATAAATAACCACATACCTGATTTGGAGATCTCGCAGGAAATAAGAACAGTCCAATCCAATCAGGCAATCCAAACAAGCAAGCCAATAACACAAAAGAACATAATCCTGAAAAGCATGTACAACCTATTTACTACACACTCATCAAGAACTTACTTTATTGACTTGGGATTTCTTCTTAGGGTTTTTAATCTGAATTATGATTTTCATAGGGTTCTTTAGATCTATTTCACAACTTTCCTCTTTTATGTCCACAAAACCCTAAAACATCACTTCTGGGTTCAAAATCCTAATTATCCACGTATTCATATTAAAGCCTTCTTTTCATCAAAATGACTTGGTATTAACTTAATATCATTTTATATAAAGGATCTCAAAATATATCTCATTAAAACCCATCAACACCTAGATTGGGGTTTCTAAGCCCATTAATGCACATTAAACATATAAAACCCTAAATTAAGATATTAAGCACATGGATCATCTATTTAGACATCAAAATGTCTTTTTATTAACAATAGGTTAATGTGCTCATAGATCATCCATATTGATCTTCTTAATTTCATAGAACATCAAATTAGGGTTAATCATAGTTATAAAAGAATTAAGGATGGCAACTTTAGGCACTTTTCAAACTATGATCAGATTTAGGCTATAAAACTAATTTTATTGAATTCCTTCATCTTTCTGATCAATTTTCATATATAACACATCCCATAAATAGTTAGGATTTTCACAAGATAAATACCTTGGGCCAATCGCCGAGCGCCACATGTATTTTTCAATTTATTTTCTCGCTATTCCCTTTTTTCTTTGGCTCGCATATCCTACCTCTGGATCCGACTTCTCCCGGACGCGGTGACCCAGCTCCTCTTCTAATCCTCTCTGCATAGAGTTTCCACCAGTAGGTGCTTCATGCCACTGACGCCCGGTCGGTTCCCAACGAGCACAGCCCGCCCAGTCGCCCTCACTTTCTCATCCGCCGACCACCACCCTCACCAATCAAAAATGCACCCTCGCATGGTCCTTCCCACCTAAGAGAGATGTCGATCCTATTCCTTGCATCCCCTAGTCCTCCATAGGAACAGAGTATCTAGAAGTGAGATGAGAACTCCACGTCCAAGGCAGTTTGCAAGAGCAACGGGCTCTCCGTGAAGCTGAGGGGGGTCTTCTCGTTGCCTCATATCTGGGATTAACACCTTAAATAGGCATGATCACAAGGAGAACTGTCTTTCTGGTATCCTGAACAAGTTGGAATTTGGGGAAATCCTATTCTCACATGAAATCAGGGGAATCCAGGGATCATCAGGCTTGGTTTCTTCTCCCAAAAATGATGGAGAAATCCCCAGACCCGCACATGGCTCATGTGTTAAGAAAATCAACTAGGAAATCTCTCTATTGTTCCCCTTTCCTAGTCTTAATAAAAAAAGCCACCGTTGGATCAAAGATCCAACGACTATTAGGCCACGTATTAGAACAAGAGTCAGAGATAAATTGTGACATTTAATGTTATCCTTTTCACTGTAGGAAAACTTAAAAAATTCATATCTCCTAAGATGTTTATCCTTTTAATCCCAAATTTTAAAGGGAAGTCCATGATGACTTAATTTACTTGTGTGCCAAGTTCGGGACTCAAATTTGAAAGTGAGAGAATTTACTTCATATGCAAATTATTACTTAAAAAGTCATATTTTGTACATATTTTCTCTTTCTTACTTTTTTGTTCTCTTTATTTGGATTCTTATTGCCTTTAGAAACCTTGTGGCTTCGAAATCTCATCCATGATGATTTAGTCATACATATATCCACCTATTTCTTATATTTTGATCATTATCTCTTATTTCCTTCCTAAAGATGCATTATTTGATTTCTTCTTTTTCTTTTAATCATACTAGACTCATTAACATATTATGATCCACGAAATCACATGCGCACAAGAAATATTGCAAAGGGAATCCACTAATACATATAATTCATATAATTTCCATAATCATACATTTATTGGAGAAATTGCATTTCAAACCGTTCAAGCCCAAAAGAGTGGGGTTGTAACATCCTTCCCCTCTTATAGGAATTTTTCCCTCAAAATTACACCAAACATACAAACAATCAAGATAATACTTTCCCATGTCCATCATTACCTCCCATGTGACTTTATCCTCTTTGTGGTGCTTTCAAAGAACCTTTATCATATTATATTCTTACATCTGAGTTTTCTCTTACCTTGGTATCTCATACCCTCGTAGGTGACTCGGGGTATGTCAGTCTCCATTGAAGCTCAATAGGTTCAATACTCAACACATAGCTTAGGTACATCACATAGTGTTCTAGATCAGATACATGGAACACATCATACATCATATTATCCTGAGGGGTAAGGCTGAACATAAGTAACTCCACCTATCCATATCAAATGGACCCATGTATCAGGGACTCAGCTTCCTCAGCTATAGGTCATAGGGGTCGATTTTCATAACCCATGTTCACCCACAGTGAACTGCATGTCAGTCTGCTTCACTTCAGCTCATGACTCCTGTCGCTCCTAGGCTTTCTCAGTCATTACTCGATCAAAGTGACCTATCTGCATACACTGTGGTTTCTATGACCTTCACAAGGTCCTCTCACTGACATCATCCTAGTGAAGCGGTGACTAACACGGCCTCCCATACAGAGCTTCATACATCCCGATACTGGCTATGGTAGCTATCATAACAAGCAAACTCTTCTAGGGGCAGGAACTGCTACCATGAATCACCATGAATGAGCATACATGCTCTCATCAGACCTTCTAAAGTCTGGATCATACTCTCTTGACTATCCATCAGTCAGGGGTGATATGCTGTACTAAAATTTAATCTAGTATCAAGATCTTCATGTACCTACTTCCAAAACATGGAAGTAAACTTGAGGTCATGCTCAAGATATTGAACTCAGATCATAGTGTAGTTGAAGTATCCCTCTCTCTCATATGTATATATATATATATATATATATATATATATATGTGTGTGTGTGTGTGTGTGTGTGTGTGTGTGTGTGTGTGTTTCAACCAGATTTATCACACTGGTAGTGCTCTCTCTTAGGCAAGGGATTATGTCAACTTGGTAAGGTGATTTACTGTAACCCATATTGCTTCATGACCTCTCTTGGTCTAGGGGAGACCCACCACCATGTCTATGGTGTTCTGCTCCCATTTCCTCTCGGGGACTCCTCATTATTTGCAACAACTTACTGGGATACTAGTATTCGGCCTTCACCCTTTGGAATGTATGGCAACTGGCCACATGCAACTATATATCCTTCTTCCAGGTACCACCACAAACCTTAACCAACTTGGTAGTACCACGATGTATGGTGTACTTAATTCATGAGCTACTTGCATGACATGATTCCTCAAGGTTGACTCCTTAGAAATCCTAAAACACTCTAGTTTTGGTTTCACCACCTTCTTCTCCTGAGAGGTGTATCTGAGGTTCTTAAAACAACCCTTTTATCTCATCAAGCTTTGGGCTGGCTAACTGAGTAACCACCAACTTGACCAACGGATCTGGTTGTATCTGAATGTTAGCCACATAGGACTAGTCCTCTAATGGTCGCAGGGTCCACCTGGCAACCTCTTTCAGCTCTCTCTACCAGCTACACAAGACAACTACACACCTGAGATGTATCTCGGCTAAGAGAATCTGTAACCACATTAATTCCCTTATGTTCTAGGTGATGGTGAAAACATAAACCTTCACTCATCATCCTTATCTCGGGTTTAGGTTTATCTGCATCAAGAGAACTTAGAGTTGTTACTCCCATCATCTCAGTTATCAAACCCAAATTGGCAACTCAAAGATTCCAAACTACTTCTAGAGAGGTACGTCCTCATATTACCTTTGTTCTCTTTGTGTTTTCAACCATCTATCCCATGTACTTTCAAAAGGTGTAGTATAGCTTCCTCTATCCTCAAACATTGTATAAATGTTTCAACTCATATTACCTTTATCCTGAGTATATGGCATGCATTTTGCCATCTCTCTCACACCCATAACGAGAGGAAATGAGCATTTGGCTACAGCCTAAATACAGAGTTCATCCCGTTCTGAGTGTAGAGATGGTGCATCACACATTTCCATTACACTTTCCAATCTAAGTTGAAATGTTCATCACATGTCTCCACATCATGAATATCTCCAATCCATGTTTATATCCATGAAAAGGTTGTTCCAAAACACTCTTGGTTCTTCATATTACTCATATATATACCTAATCCTTAGTCATATCCTCAAGGTATCTAGGGTTCTGATACTTTGGGGGTCATCCCTCTTCCCTTATGCATCCAGGGAGTGCCTCCTTCATTAACTCTTATGCCCCATGAACTAATGAAGGTGGCCAACTGCATAATCCGTGGGCCTCGGGCAAAGGTAGTTGTTACCTCCTGACCCTATGGTCTTGTGCATTCAGGGAACAGACAACTCCTACTCCCATCAGTCTTATCCCTACTTGACCTTAGTGTTGACTTAGGATTCTACTGTAGCTCTTGGTTTCTGTGTTGATACTCAAGCACATCTCATCCTTGAATCCTCACCTGAATCACCATCTTCTCTCTGGGCATTCATGGTTCACTTTGAATCCCTCATCGGAATCATGGTGACCTACCTTACTCAGTTTGGCCCCATACAAGCTACCTCCATGGAAAAATATCCTCATGCCCCTGAGAGGTGGTCACACATGGGTCTATAGATTCATGCTCGTACTATGTGCTCTTACACTTAGCTCATCAAGCTCTTATAAGTGACATCTTCAGGTTACCTTAAACCTAATCAAAAGTTGGTGCTCAGCCTAACATGAGGGGTCCCTCCCCAGGACGGGAGAAAACTATCACTTGATAGTAACAATGGTCACAAAACGTTCTTACTTAAAAGGTTTACATCATCATGTATATGCTTAACTCCTAACATGATACTTATGTACATATATAGCAAGAAGACAACCTACTAAACCATGCTAAGTTCCTTGGCATGTCATACGTATTCATCATTCCTCAAGGTTGGACCATTGTCATACATACATAAGTCACCAACTTGCATAAGTGTCTCATCAAACATATATCTTAGTTCAAGTGGGGTTTCCTTTTGCTCTAACACATGAGGGGGGTGCCATACTTACTTTTATGAACTCAACAACCTTATGAGCATCATGTACTCCAGGTACAACTACTTCCCCTCTTTGGTAACCCCAGGTTCACCTCTTATGCATCAGGCATCCAACTGCATGCTTAGTTGTTCAACCCTGAACTGAACCTATACCAGATAGGGTATATACATCCTAACACTCTTCCAAGTGAACAACCTTTAGAGTCCTACACCAGGACAACCAACTGGGTGCGAGCCCTCACAACTTGCTACCATACCACACCTCTTTAGGGTCTTTGGTACTCTCTCCTACACCCAAAAGGTAGGCTCTCACATCATCCATACGTTTGTTTAGGAAGCCTCTTTCTCTCTTCCAGGGTTTGGTCCTCTAAAGGCATCCAAGGTAGTACGAGCCTCCAAAGATTGTGCATGAGGAAACCACGTATATCTACTCAGGGTTGTATGTTCTAGGTCATATTATACCAAACTTCTCATGATTCCTCATGTCTCAGGGTCAAGGTTTCCAACCTTCTTCGTTGGGTCTCACTCTCTCTCTCTCTCTAGAGATAACCCTACAATGGGTCCTACCACTAGAGGTTCTCTCTCTGAAGATGAGTCAAGCTCTTAAGGATACATGTCTATCCCTACCTGGGTGAAACATACTATCAAAACTTATGTCCGGCTAAGACCATCCAAATCTTTGCATGCCTATCTCATAGACCATCATGCCTAACCATTCAGGCTCAGGTCTAAAACTTGTTGCCATCCTTGCCAGCACTCACTTCTATGTAGGTGCATGCCTCTTTTTTGCTCATATATGACTGTTAGGGTTCCTGTATGTTCACCACTAACATTCTCAATGAGGGAGCTATCCCTCACCCTTAATAGACATGACCCACCCAAGGTCGGTTCATAAAAGGCACTAAGGTCAACCACACATAGCTCATGCTTCTCATGTATACTCAAAACCTTTACGTAAAGCATGCACATCAAACCCACATACATGCATGGTCAACTACGATATCCAACTCATCGTATCTTATCTTTCTCTATCCACCACTTAATGATTTGGGTTGAGCATCGTCCTCAAAGGATGCATCAGGTCTCTTCCTTTTCCTGGAGGCTTCTTCCTCCAAGGCTATCCCTCTCCTCCTCATCCTACGAGAATATCTAACCTCAAAGCTCTCCTAAGGGCACAAAAACACAGGTCATTCAACCTAAGCATGTAACTAAACTCCATCTGAGTTTCTAATTATCATAACTTATGTCTGTGACATCTTTCTTACATGCTTTTTATTATTTGGTGGAGGATTACTTATTCCTTATTAATCTTAACCCAAACACAGGAGGGGTGTGGAGAGAGAGAAACCCTAAGCACTTATAATTATACTTGAATTGGGTAGAGGAAGGTAGAAGATAGATGAGAGAGTCCTAAATGTATCTTACTTTGAGTCAAATCCTCAGATTTTGGCTAGGTAGACACACATAATCTAGGAGTCCTCATAGACTGACTACCGAGTTGGAGGAAAATCTTGCCAACCCTCGGGTCATGATCCTTTTCTAGACACCTCCATCATTGGAAAAACCTCTAATAACTCCCTTGGGTTCTAAAGAGTTTGTAAAATTTAATAATTATTAGAGATTAAATGGAAAACCATGCTCTGATACCAATTGTAATGACCCCGCTTCCTGGTAACCCCCAATTAAGGAAGACCAAGAAGTCAAAGGTGTTATCCCAAAAATAGGATCAATGGTTTTGCAAATAATCAAAAATAATTAATAAATTCTACTAGAAACTAAACTTAAAACGGAAGTAAAAAGTTACTTTTCACATATCTTTCAAAAGTAGGAATACGAAACTTCTACCCACTGTAGAGTTCTATCTAACTAAATCCTCCTTCATGAATTAACTTTATTCTTCACAAATTCCACTTTACAGTTTTCCAATTTCAGATATTCCTAAAACACTGAAAAATAAAATATCGGTCAGTATAAATAAATATGTCAGTATGTGGTGACAACCAAAATGTTGCACATATATTCTAACAACATAATCATATCAAATAGTTGTTTAACAATGCAAGATTATATTTTTCAATATGACTTCCCAACCACTTTTACTCATCCTCTGGGATGCCCACTCTAGGGTTAAGTCCTTGCAAGTGGCTTTAAGGCTACCTTCTCCATCCTGAGCTTGGTACCTGGGGTCACCTCTCTAGTTGGACAGTGGTCTTCCCTCTGGGGCTTGACCACTTCTGGCCTTCCCTCCAGAGCTTGGTCTCTCATCATACATCCATCGATGGTATGTAGGTTCGGGCAAGTCATATATATACTTAAATTGTGATAATCATATTCACTTTAAAGATTGCAAAAATAAAAGCATCCAAATAGTTTATTTCCATGCAATCGATAAAATGTCGGGAAAATGTCGGGAAACTAAAGAGTGTACTCATAAATAACCACATACGTGATTTGGTGATCTTATAGGAAATAAGCACAGTCCAATCCAATTAGGCAATATAAACAAGCAAGCAAGCCAATCACACAAAAGAACAAAATCCTGAAAAGCATGTACAACCTATCTACTACACACTCATCAAGAACTTACTTTATTGACTTGGGATTTCTTCCTAGGGTTTTTAATCCGAATTAGGATTTTCATAGGGTTCTTTAGATCTATTTCACAACTTTCCTCTTTTATGTCCACTAAACCCTAAAACATCAATTCTAGGTTCAAAACCCTAATTATCCACTTATTCATATTAAAGCCTTGTTTTCATCAAAATGACTTAGGATTAACTTAATATCATTTTATATAAAGGATCTCAAAATATATCTCATTAAAACCCATTAACACCTAGATTAGGATTTCTAAGCCCATTAATGCACATTATACATATAAAACCCTAAATTAAGCTGTTAAGCACATGGATCATCTATTTAGATATCAAACCATCTTTTTATTAAAATAGGTTAATATGCTCATAGATCATCCATATTAATCTTCTCAATTTCATAGAACATTAAATTAGGGTTAATCTTAGTTATAAAAGCATTAAGGATGGCAACTTTAGGCACTTTTCGAACTATGATCAGATTCAGCTATAAAACTATTTTTATTGAATTCCTTGTATCTTTCTGATCAATTTTCATATATAACACATCTTAATCCAAGTTACCCATAAATAGTTAGGATTTTTGCAAGATAAATACCCTTGGCCAATAGCCGAGCGCCACGTGTACTTTTCAATTTCTTTTCTCGCTATTCCCTTTTTTTCTTTGGCTCACGAATCCTACCTCTAGATCTAGCTTCTCCCTGACCCAGCGACCCGGATCCTCTTCTGATCTCTCCGCATAGAATTCCCACCCACAGGTGTTTCCTACCGCTGATGCCCGGTCGGTTCCCAGCGAGCACAGCCCGCCCAGTCGCCCTCACTTTCTCATTTGCCGACCACCACCCTCACCAACCAAAAAGGCACCCTTGTGTGATCCTTCCCGCCTAAGAGAGATGTCAAGCATGTTCTTCGTGTCCCCTATTCCTCTGTAAGAACAGAGTATCTAGAAGCGAGATGAGAACTCCACGTTCAAGGCAGTTCGCAAGAGCTACGGGCTCTCCACGAAGCTAAGGGGGGTCTTCTCGTTGCCTCACGTCTGGGATTAACACCTTAAATAGGCATGATCACAAGGATAACTGTCCTTCTGGTCTCCTAAAGAAGTTGGAATTTGGGGAAATCCTATTCTCACACAAAATCAGGGGAATCCAGGGATCATCAGGCTTGGTTTCTTCTCCCGAAACAGATGGAGAAATCCCCAGACCCGCACATGGATCATGTGTCAAGAAAATCACTAGGAAATCTATCTGTATCATTCCCCTTTCCTGGTCTTAATTGAAAAACAACCATTGTTGGATCAAAGATCCAACGGCTATCAGGCAACATATTAGAACAAGAGTCAAAGATGAATTGTGACATTTAATGTTATCCTTCTCCCTTTAGGAAAACTTAAAAAATTCATATTTCCTAATATGTTTATCCTTTTAATCCCAATTTTTAAAGTGAAGTCCATGCTGACTTAAATTACATGTGGTACTTGGGACTCAAATTCAAAAGTATGAGAGACTTTTCTTCATATGCAAGTTATTACTTAAAAAGGCATATTTTATACATATTTTCTCTTTCTTACTCTTTTATTCTCTTTATTTGGATTCCTATTTCTAGTAGAAACCTTGTGGATTCAAAATCTCATCCATGATGATTCAATCATACATATATCCACATATTTCTTGTATTTTCATCATTATCTCCTATTTCCTTCCTAAAGATGCATTATTTGATTTCTTCTTTTTCTTTTAATCATATTGGACTCATTAACATATTATCATCCATGAAATCACATGCGCACATGAAATATTGCAAAGACAATCCATTAATACATATAATTCATACAATTTCCATAATCATACATTTATTGAAGAAATTGCATTTCAAACCATTCAAGCCCAAAAAAGTGGGGTTGTAATAAAACGCCATGGGTCCCATCCATGGAGAAGGGAAGAAGAAGGAGAACAACAAGAGAAAAGGTTAGGGACGAAGATCTTACATGCAAGAAGTAAGGAACTATGTAAAAAGGATTCAATCGATCCTAGAAGAGAGGCTTGCACTAAGATCTGAGGCTTGCACCCAAATGCAACCATGATCTTGCAAAGCTTTGACCTCTAGAAGCTCTTCCTTCGTCAATTTATGGCTTTGGATGGTCTCTCCAGTAGCAAATATATTTTTGGGGTAGAAAGGTTCATTTCATGGAAGTGAGGAGAGGGGTGTTTATAGCTAGGAATAAAGATAAAAGAGGTCAAAGGTCAAAAACTACTTTACCATAGATCAAAGGTCAAGTTTCCCTTTGATTTGTACAACCAGATGCTCGATTAGCTTGCAGGCATCTAGGGAAATTATTGGTTTACAAACATGTAGAACTCCCATGGGAAGACACACCCAATCCAACAATCAGAAGGCACACGTAGTGCAACTATCAGAAAGGCACACCCAGAACTACCATCAGAAGGCACACCTAGTGCAACCATCACAAGACACACCCAGTGCAACCATCAGACGGCACACCCAGAACTACCATTGGAAGGCACACTCAACGCAACCTTTGGAAGGCACACCCAGCGCAACCATTGGAAGGCACACATAATGCAACCATCAGAAGGCACATACCATCCCTTTCCCACAAAACGAACATCAAGAATTGGCACCTTTATGCAACACGATTTAAAAGCATTGGAATAAAATGAAACTTATATAGATTATAATGAATATTAAGTAACAAATATCAATATGTCACAACCTCCTTTCTAAAACTAATACAACCATAGAGGAAGCATTTTCACATAATGGAGATCATGACAAATTGTGAAATGATATCATTAACCAAGAAAAATCCATAGAATAAAAAGAACCACAATAGACATGGTTGCATGCCATAACTAAGGGACTCTAAGTCCAACATAAAGATAGTTTTAAACTAAAAAGTTTCACATGAAAGACTAATAATAAAGGATAACTATCTAGAATGGCACCCCACCAGGTAGGATCTGTCCTTGAGCTTGAGTTGGTGTCCTTGAGATCTACTTCTTCTCCTTCTCCTCGTCTGCAGACATCTCATCCTCAGCCCATACAAGGAAGCATAAAACTATGTAAGAGGCACTAAGTAGTTATAACAGAAAAAGTAACATATAATTGAAATGACATGAAATAGCTTGAAACACTTAGTGACTTAACATGGTGAACATGATTTCTTGAAACTTAATAAATTAACATGATAAATAATGGTGTGCAATTTACCTTGATTTAATACAGGCTCTCTCTCTTAATGCACCCACAGTGCTCATAAGGCCAATTAAGGCTCACATAAGGCACGTTAAGGCTCACATAAGGCTGATTAAGGCTCACATAATTCTCCCATAGAGCTCATAAGGCCACTTAAGGCTCACATAAGGTCGGTTTAAGGCTCACATAACATGATCAAGAGGACTTATATTAACATGGCATGGTTTCTTATACTTAAGCATGATCTTCATGATTTCTTGAAAAATTAGCATGGCAGTGATATTTCCAATGACAGAAGAACCATTAAATCAATAAGAAACATAAATTGATCGCATGAGCATGATTTTCATGAGTATAATGAGTAATCACATAATTGCACTTTAATTGAGTAATCATAAATACATGAGTGAATAAAGTAACCCAGAACCCTATAAATATACTCAGTGTGCATGATCCACTCACCTGGGCCTAAGTAGGATACTATGACAGCCTTGATTCCAGATCAAACCCCAATTCCTATATTTAGCATAACTAGGAATTAATTACACATTATTAACATAGATTTATGTTTTCTTATTAAAATAGGGGTTTTGGATTTTGAAAGATGGTCTAGTAATGGATCAGGGAGGTTCCCTATTTCACAAGCTTTCCAACGAGTATTTATACTAAATTTTCTGACATTAGGTTAATTAGTTATGGGTTTTATAGGTTCTGACCAATAGGAGAGCGAGAAAAAGATTCAATGAGATTTTACACGAAATTGAAAATCCAGAAAAGAGGTGGGTGAAAGGGATAAAATACCCTCACATTAAGCAGATAAGCTTATCCATGTGATAGGGTATTAATGTCAAAAACACATCTTAGTTGCTCGTGTATACATTATCAAAGCTTACTAAAATCCCAAGACTACCCATACTGGTGTGACACTATGTTTTATTGTAATGGGGGTACGATGGTCAAAACAATTCCTGGCTTCTTCCAGCCTTGGCCATGGCGTAGCAAGGTACTCCACAGGAGAACTGAACGACCAAAGAAGCATGACTACCAAGAAAAAACACAATGCCATCATGTCCATCTTGTTCCTCAAATGATGACTAATACAAAGACCCATTGTGGGTGTACGATGAAGTCCCGGATCTCCATCTTTGTGCTACTGTTGCTGCCAAAACAGAAGAGCCTAGGAAAAAAGGATTTTGATCAAATAATGACAAATCGGAGTAACTGAGGGCATGAAAAACTCTGGCCTTATCCACTGAAGGTGGGAGAAGTAGAAATCCTGAAGAAGACATTACTGAAGTGACATGAAATGACCTAGGCGACAAGTCAGAGGCCATGGTCCCAAGGTTCAAAGTTGAAGTCCGTGGGTACATAACCTGGATGGAAATCGTTGGCCCAAGACAGAAAAAAGAAGGTACAAGGGACAAGGAAGCTTGCTGGAAGTTTGATTGAACCAAAAAGGATTGAGTCTCTCACTCGAGCTTGTCGGTGCCACCAAAATAAATTGAGTATGTGGCTGCTCTTCAGCTGGGCTTGACCAAAATTGGCTATGGGGGAAGCTTTGACGAAGCTCGTGGCTACTTTCAGGGTCGTGAGTTCTCATTTAGTGGAGCAATTTGGTGTGGGGGGTGGTGTGACTGAAATGGAGGCAAGTGGGGTGTTTCCATTAAGAGAGGATTTAGGCTTTGTTTTATAGTTCTTTAGAAATGGGATGATCTCTTGGTTTCATTGGTGATGAGATAACAAGAAATTGTTGAGGGGATTTCAATATATGGTCAGGCAAAGGATCAAGGTCCTATTCCCTCCTCTGCGCGGACTCTGCACAAGGTAGGGGACGAAGGCCCCTCCCTCCGATCACTATCCAATGGCTCTTAAAGAGCCTGGTTATCTAAAGTAGTGCATGATAGGCTGGTAAGACCCATTATCCCGAACTTTGGAGAAATCCTAGGATAATTGGTTGTATAATTACCCGATTATTATAAAAAATTAACATAATCTATTACTTATTTCATTATATCTTTTGGAGCATCTAGGATTATCTTAACCTAACCAAAATTGATGGGTTTGATAATCTGACCATGAGGAATTCATTTATCTTATTAGATTTTAGATATGAGCTAAGAAAACATGCTTTATACATTATTTACTACTTTAGGTAATTACCACATTAATAATCACTGAAAAGGATTTGTGTTACCAAAATTTGCTAGAAGCTCTAGTATTATATTATCTACTCATACACCAAATAGTGGCATACATTGTTTAAGTATGTGGATCCAATCTATTGTTCAACCCTAACTAGTCACCATTGCATAATAAGGGTTAGGTTTTGTGCATTAATTTTCATTGATGTGCATAAGTGTTGATGCATGATTCATTCAAGTTCACATGATACCTTGGTGTTGTATTAAATCATTTTAGCATACTAATTAAGCTTGGTATCAACTTAGATCGACAAGAGAAAGATGAATTCTTTCAACTTAGGATTTCACCTTTATTAAATATGGAAAATTGCCGAGACTAAATATGTAATCCTTCTTATTTCAAAATATTAAAATTTGAGGATCGTTACAACCTACCCACCTTATAGAGATTTCATCCTCGAAATTTTCAAGTCATATTAAGGTAATACCCACCTTAGGATTTCACATATATGTACACTGACTCATTATCCGGTGATAACTTTTTGTAAGGAAACACTAACATAATCATGATATGGTATTAACATGGATAACCTTTGCATTATATCTAACATGACTGGTAGAACTTAATGAGTGCATGAGTTTCTAATATATCTTGAAAACTAAACCTTACCTTCATCATCCACTATAGAGAAAATCTTAGCTTTCCTCTTCTCTGGAGGCCCCGGGTTAGGGTTCTGATCTGCTCCTTTCTTTGCGACTAACCTAGGGCATTTGTCCTTGAAGTGCCCTTCTCCTCCACAATAAAAGCAAACACCTAAGACCAATCTGCATGGTCTTGCATGGGATTTGCCACACTTGGGGCATGCATCCCTCAATGGGGGATTCTCTGGGGCCTTGCGCTTCTTGTGATCATTGTGGTGTTGGTCCCGATTGTTGCGGTCGTGGTGGTGACGTTGTCCATTTTGAGAGTTCTTCTTCCAAGCCCTCCCTGGGTGATCCTCAAGTTATAGCACATCATGAAGAGCATCTTGCATTGTCTTGTGGGCCTCTCCCAGATAGCGAGTAGCTGAGGTCATCCTTTAGACCTCAAATGAACTTCTTGGCTCGCTTCATCTTGGTCATCTCGGTTCCATATTTTTGGAGGATGTGAAACTTCATGGCGTACTGGGTAAAGGTCATGTCACCACGTTGTCACAGATGGAGGAGCTCTAACTCCTTCTTATCCATCATTGCTTTTGACACATATTGGCTTTAGAAAGCCTCTACAAACTCCTCCCATGTGAGGAACTCTTCATTTGGGTCTCTTGCATCACAGAAATTCTCCCACCAGACACGAGCGGGTCCTCTCAACATGTGTGTCCCGAATCTGGCATAGGACTCTTCAGAGCAGTCTAAGTCATGGAAGCAATTCTCTAGGTTGTGGATCCAGGCCTCAGCCTTACCCACAACGTCCAACTCTTCTTCTCATATGAATGTCTCATGCTTCACCTTAAGGAAGTCTATCGGGGTGACTTCATTCCTCCTCCAATGATGGCCTCCCACTCATCCTCCCATTGCATCAGATAAAGCTCTGACCAATACATTGTATGAGAGGGGAGGGTCTGCTCCATTTGGGTTTCCTCATGCTCAAAGTCATGCTCACTCTCTCCACCAGAGTGAGGGGGTGACTTGTCATGCTCCGAGAGACGCTTAGGGGCCATATGGAATAGGAAAGGAGGCTTTTATAAGCATGTAGGGATTAAAAAAAGAATAAAAGAAATACTCTATTTGAGTTCTTCCTTATTTGAAGATATAAGATCCTACTATAGTGGTCATTCTAGGATTTCTCTGATACCACTTTTGTCACAACCTCCTTTCTAAAACTAACACAACCATAGAGGAAGCATTTTCACATACTGGAGAACATGACAAATCTTGAAATGATATCATTAACCAAGCAAAATCCATAGAATAAAAAGAACAACAATGTACATGGTTACATGCCATAATTAAGGGACTCTAAGTCCAACATAAAGAGAGTTTTAAACTATAAAGTTCCACATGAAAGACTAATAATAAAAGATAACTATCTAGAATGGCATCCCCACCAAGTAGGATATGTCCTTGAGCTTGAGCTGAAGTCCTTGAGATCTACTTCTTCTCCTTCTCCTCGTCTACAGACATCTCGTCCCCAGCCCATGCAAGGCAACGTAAAACTATGTTAGTGGCACTGAGTATTTACAATAGGAAAAGTAACATTTAATTGAAATGGCATGAGATAACTTGAAAGACTTAGTGACTTAACATGGTGAACATGATTTCTTGAAACTTAATAAATTAACATGATAAATAATGGTGTGCAGTTTAGCTTGAGTTAATATAGTCCCTCTCTCTTAAAGCACCCACAATGCTCATAAGGCCAATTAAGGCTCACATAAGGCTGGTTAAGGCTCACATAAGGCCGATTAAGGCTCACATAATGCTCCCATAGAGCTCATAAGGCCACTTAAGGCTCAAATAAGGCCGGTTAAGACTCACATAACATGATCGAGAGGGCTTATATTAACATGGCATGGTTTATTATACTTAAGCATGATCTTCATGATTTCTTGAATAATTAGCATGGAAGTGATATTTCCAATGACATAAGAATCATTAAATCAATAAGAAACATAAATTGATCGCATGAGCATGATTTTCATGAGTATAATGAGTAATCACACAATTGCACTTTAATTGAGTAATCATAAATACATGAGCAAATAAAGTAACCTAGAACCCTATAAATATACACAGTGTGCATGATCCACTCACTTGGGCCTGAGGAAGATACTATGATAGCCTTGATTCCTGATCAAACCCCAATTCTTGTATTTAGCATGACTAGGAATTAATTACACACTATTAACATATATTTAGGGTTTCTTATTGAAATAGGGGTTTTGGATTTCAAAAGATGGTCTAGTAATGGGTCAGGGAGGTTCCCTATTTCACAAGCTTTCCAACAAGTATTTATACTAAATTTTCTGACATTAGGTTAATTAGTTATGAGTTTTATAGGTTCTGATCAATAGGAGAGCGAGAAAAAGATTCAAGGTGATTTTATAGGAAATTGAAAATCCAAAAAAGAGGCAGCTGTAAGGGTTAAAATATCCCCACATTAAGGGGATAAGCTTATCTGTGTGATAGGGTATTAATGTCAAAAACACATCTTAGGCATTCGTGTATACATGATCAAAGCTTACTGAAATCCCGAGACTACCCATACTGGCGTGACACTATGTTTTGATGTAATGGGGGTACAGTGGTCAAAACAATGTCTGGCTTCTTCCAGCCTTGGCCATGGCGTAGCAAGTTACTCCATAGGAGAACCGATTGACCTAGGAAGCATGAATACCAAGAAAAAACACAATGCCACGATGTCCATCTTGTTTCTCAAACGATGACGAGTACAAAAAACCCATTGTGGGTGTACGATGAAGTCCCAGATCTCCATCTCAGTGCTGCTACTACAGCCAAAATAGAGGAGCCTAGCAAAAAAGGATTTCGATCAAACAATGAAAAATCGGAGTAACTAAGGGCATGAAAAACTTTGGCATGATCCACTGAAGGTGTGAGAAGCAGAAATCCTGAAGAAGCCATTACCAAAGTGACCTGAAATGACCTAGGTGACAGGTCAGAGGCCATGGTCCCAAGGTCTAAAGTTGAAGTTCGTGGGTACGTAACCTAGATGGAAATTGTTGGCCCAAGATACAGAGAAAAGAAGGGACAAGGAATCATACTGGAAGTTTGATTGAACCGAAAAGGACTGAGCCTCTCGCTCGAGCTCGCCGACACTGCCAGAGTAAATTGAGTATGTGGTTGCTCTTCAGTCGGGCTTGACCAAAATTGATGATGGGGGAAGCTTTCTTGTAGCCCGCAGATGCTTTCAATGTCATGAGTTCTCGTCCAGTGGAGCGATGTGGTGCGGGGGGGTGACTATGATGGAGGCAAGTTGGGCATTTATGTTAGGAGAGGATTTAGGCTTTGTTTTATAACTCTTTGGAAATGGGGTGATCTATTGGTTTCGTTTGCGATGAGATAATAAGAAACTGTTGAAGGAATACCGATATATGGTTGGGGGAAGGATCGGGGTCATGTTCCCTCCTCCGTGCAGACTCTGTGCGAGGTAGGGGACGAAGGCCCCTCCTACTGATCACCATTCAATGACTCTTAAAGAGCTCAATTATTTTAAGTAGCACGTGCTAGGCTGGGTAACGCCCATTATCCCAGACTTTAGAGCAATCCTAAGATAATTGGTTGTACAATTATCTGATTATTATGCAAATTAACATAATCTCTTCCTTATTTCCTAGTATCTTTTGGAGCATCTAGGATTATCTTAATCTAACCAAAATTGATGGGTTTGATAGTATGACCATGAGGAATTCAATTATCTAATTAGATTTTAGATATGAGTTAAGGAAACATGCTTTATACGTTATTTGCTACTTCATGTAATTACCACATTAATAATCACCAAAAAGGATTTGTGTTACCAAAATTTGATGGAAGCTCTTGTATTATATTCTCTACTTATACACCAAATAATGGCATAAACTGTTCGTGTATTTGGGTCCAATCTATTGTTCAACCCTAACTAGTCACCATTGCATAATTAGTGCTAGGTTTTCTGCATAAATTTTCATTGATGTGCATAAGTTTTGATGCATGATTTATTCAAGGTTCATATGATATCTTGGTGTTGTATTAAATCATTTTGGCATACTATAAGCATGGTCTCAATTTAGATCAACAAAAGAACGATGAATTCTTTCAACTTAAGATTTCACCTTTATTAAATATGGAAAACTTTTGAGACTAAATATGTAATCCTTTTTATTTCAAAATCTTAAAATTTGAGGGTCGTTACAACCTACCCACCTTATGGAAATTTTGTCCTCGAAAATTTCATGTCATATTAAGGTACTACCTGTTGGTATGTATGCCTTGGGAGCCAATCATATGATGATTGGATTGGCATACATCATGATTGATTTGATAAATATCAAAGGCAAGCTTCCAATTTATTCTAGGTCAATCGATTATGAGATAAATGATGGATTGGAATGAATGTCTAAAGAATGACAATATTGAATGACGTATGTCTTCAGGTTGAGGATCTGAACAATGAGATCATACATATGCTAAGAGTATGTACATTCTTGTTATGTCCCTAGTGGGATGTCATTGTGGAAGGTTGATAGACAACAATGACACATCAAGACTAGAGTGTGTGTTAGTTGATGACAATGTCTCATTAGTCATGATATATGATATCAAACCAAGCACACATATACATGTTGGAGAACAGTGTATCGAACAGACCCACCATGAGAGTGAAACATGGAACCATGACATGGTAGTCAGAGTCATCTCTCATAGTGATGGTGGTGATTGTGATTCTTAGACCTGAAATCACTGCACTCGTCAAATGTGGTTGGGTACACTTTGACATCATCAAATGCAATCCTGAAACATGGGTTGTTATAATGGTCATGATTGGGTGGCTTTGATGCAAGACACAGACTGTGAGTGATAGATATGGGATTTATCCCTCCTAAGGGAGTATGATGTCTAGGCCACTTGATAAGTGAGACTGAGAAAGGCATGTGCATGCACATGTGAATCAATATATGATATTGATGTCACACATATCTCAGACAGTCTGCTCTAGTTCAAGAAACACAAATGAATGTTGAAAGGATGACAACACCATGACTTGAGTTCATTCACAGTGACAAAGGAATTATACATTCATTGAAACACCAATCACAGACTGTAGGATTGAATGTTGTTCTCCAACTTTCCTTTTCACTTGGGTAGCACTGATTTGCAACTAGGCACCACTCTTTGCTTGTGATGTCATGAGCTAGTTATGGACATTCACTGTCAACGTGAAATGGGACCTATTGGGTCACACACAAAGGATTAACCTAGAAGAGGAGTTTATCCATGAATGATGTTTGGATTGATTATGAAAGTGTTTAGGTACTCAATCAAAAATTCAATTAATAGACTTGACTCAGAATCATCAAGTTCGAGTGTTGAACCAACTAATTAGAGTGTCAGATTGATTGAGAACTGAATTGACTGTGTTCTGCACAACCTGGAACACCAACCGACCAGTTCACTGGGTGAACCGACCGGCTCATGGGCAGTGAGATGACTGATTCACTCTGGTGAACTGATCAGTTCATTTGTCCAAACGATCAGTGTTGGATTATTCCGATTTTTGAGAAAAAGGTTTTTTGTTTCACTTGTTCAATTTGATTGGGACAAGAATTAATCTTTACATTAATTAGAAATGAATAAGGAAATTCAACTGTGGGCAAGTCTGGGAAGTGAAATGACTAGTTCACTAAGTCAGCTCACCTTGCCAAATGACTGTTTCACTTGCCGAAGTGCAAATTGTGCATGGAAATTCTAGACCCTTCTACTCCCGCACAGACTGGGAACCCTGACACTGCCCTCTATTATAGATAGAGGGGTACAGGGGGCTTCTCTAGAGACATAACTCAGCACGTCAATTGCTATGCAAAGTTGTGGTCCTCTCTGATTGTGGTAACCGAGAGAGCCCAAGCAAGTTCTACCCGTCCAGGGAGGAACAACAAGGGAAAGACGACTGCAAAATAGCAATTGGATGTGGGAGAGTGTGTTGGTGACTAGTATGCTAATAGAAGGGGATGACTCCTTCTAGTCTATCCTTCAGGGCGACTAGAGTTCTTGATAGTCTGTGTGGACTATCTATAAAGGCAGGATACTTCTGCTGCTCAGGAGGATGACAATCAACCGCAATCTGGGTCAAGACCAGGAGCTGCATAGACGTCATCGAAGATAGGTGGTTGAAGACCGCACTTGCTGTGAGGTATAGTCATTGAGCAAGCCTTAGGACCAGGTATATCTCGCTAAAACCATCCTTCCCATTACATAGATATTGATGCGATTTGCTGGTTATGGGTTTATGGTCAAGTAATTGTTTTTGTTTCCGCTACCTACTCTGACCACGTAAAACCAAATAGTGGTATCAGATCCATGTCAATACTCTATGTTTTGGGATAATTGATATGATATGATTTTGGTTTTATTGTTTAACTTATTGCATATGATGTGAATATTTAAATGACTAATGTGAACATCCAATTAATACCACATGATCCCAAACTAATATATATATATATATATATATATATATCTATGATATGGCATATATATGCAATCGATACATGTCGCCCTAAAGTAGTTTTTATGGTGGATGTGTAACATGGCTATGGCCTGTAAACCCTATGTGCATGTGTGTGGTTGGTTATGGTTGTTTGCATCTTGGTCTATGCACCGAGCCCTCTTCTTCTATTCTAAATGTAGCTTAAGATAACTCGAGATTCTCTTCTACCTTTGCTCCCCTCAAATGTAACTCGAGGTTTCACAAAGATTATGTAAAATAGGATTAGCTTTAGTTCTTGTTATGATGAGGACTGAAGATGATTGCTTGATGGATCGAGATGACCGACTGAGGAGCAATTGATGGCCTGATGAGGAGCCCAACGACCCGACGAACTGACCGTCTGGAGTAGCCAGATGATCGGTTGGTGACAACCAACCGACCGTCCAGGAGGCGAGTCGATCAGTCATAAGATGAGTTGATCAACTCAGAACGGCCTAAGCACAGATCTTCATCAACAACAAGTTATATGTGATGTAGACCTTAGATGACCATAGTTCCTTGTGGCTCCAAGGAACTACAATAGGATGACCATAATCATCTCTTTATCGTTATTGCATGTTTTCATTTATGGGATATAACATGTATATGATACGTACTATATATGTGGTGATTGGATACTTATATGCATATATAAGCATATTAAAACCCCTCAACAAAATATTAAGTTTAAGATGTCTTCCAAAAGAAACACACATGAAAATCTTGATCGACTAAGTGTGGGCATGCCTTTGCATGGTGCACCATCTATCTCGTGGAAGTGTGATGGTGAATATGTGGGTCTGCCTTCGTAGGGTGCATATTCATCATGTTGGCTTTTGGGTTAGACTTAACAAGGTGACCTTGATCAGATCAAGTACCTTGAGGCATAAAGATAAACATGGTAAGGAGTTGTGCATGACATCTATCAAGAGTTGCATATGATGCAATTGTCCAAGGTTACCTACCTGAAAGAATCTAGTTGTGGGTGACAACCCTCGCTGGTCCATAACTTAGAGGAAGTCAGGATCTTGCTTACTAGAAGGTTGTACACTTCAATCTTCTGAATTGATGGTGAGGGCTATCAATTTGATCAAAATGGTGGGAGCAATAATTAGTTAAATACCTAATTACTATCGTCAATTTTCAAATCAAATCAAATCAAAAGAGTTTTGGACTAAAATTGTAAATTTCCTTTTTGTAGAATAAATGGCTACCAACAACAATCACTTTTCATTGTGATCGGTCCTTGAGAAGGACAAGCTAAATGGGAACAACTTCCATGACTGGTTTAGGATGTTGAGAATTGTTCTCACTCAAGAGTGAAAGCTCTATGTCCTAGATACACTAGAGCTAGATGAACCCGCTCCCACCGCACCAAAGGTTGAAAGGGATGCTTAGAAGAAGCATACTCAGGATGTCATTGATGTAAAGTGCTTGATGTTGTGCTCAATGAACTATGAGTTGCAGAGACAACATGAGAACATGGACGTCATTGAGATGGTTCAACATATCAAGAACATGTATAAAGACCAAGCACGACAAGAGAGATATGATGTCTCCAAGGCATTATTCAAGTGTGTCATGACAGAAGGAGATCCAATAGGCCCTCACACACTCAAGATGATTGGGTATGTGGAGAGCCTAACTCGACTGGGATTCCCTCTGAGCCAAGAGTTGGCTACTGATGTGATACTACACTCATTGTCTAAATCCTACAGTCAGTTTGTGATGAACTACAATATGAACAACTTTGACAGGCCACTGACAGAGTTGTTGGGCATGTTGAGGATAGTTGAGGCACAGATGAAGAAAGACAAACCCAAATATGTGATGATGATCAGCAGAAAGAAGGGAAAGTCTAAAGGCAAGGGCAAGGGAAAAGAAAAGAAAGGTTCTGATGCTAGCTGTAACAACCCACACTTTTGAGTGTCGAAAAGACCTTAAAGTCGTAGATTGTTAATCATAAATTCCAGGATCATATTCATGAAATAATATAGAATAGTAAACATTTTCCATTGTTGAACATAATACTTACATGCTTGCCTAAAAATCTCCTCTAAGGAGTTACTTAACTTTCAAAAAGAATTAACTTTTACATGTGTGAAGATAAACAATTAAGACTAAACCTTCATGATTAAATTGTAGTGTCTTAAAAATCTCTATCTATACCCTCATGTACATGAATCAAGTATATCTGATACCTAAAATGCCAACAAACAAATACATAGTCAGTATATTGGTATACTGATATGTGGGTTCAACCAATAATCACAAGTATATAAGCAAACATCTTTATCTTGCATATAAGAACATAAACTCATTTTCATATTCTAACCCATATCTGGTCAACTACCTCAGGTGTAATCACTATCCCTCTGGGGATCGTGTGCATTACCCTTAAGATCAGTCTAACTCAGGGTTCAAAATTTTATTATTTACTTTACATGATACTCATAGGAACTTTATAATGTGCAAGAACTTAATAAATAAGCAAGCAGTTTATTTGTCATTCAATCTCATAAAAAAACATCGGCAATCTTGGAATTCGATACATGTATTCATAAGTGTAACCACATACCTTATGCCATTGCAGAAACTATGCAGAATCTAACATGTACTTTAAGAGTGTATCCAAACATCCAAGCAATAAGGCATTCAATTTGAAGTATACATACTACATATGTGTCACTATGCATTCACATTACATTATTCAGATCTAGATGTGATCCTAAACTAGGGTTTAGGGTTATCTCATGTTTAGACTAAGGATTAGGGTTATAAACCCCAATTCCACCACATCATGGTTTCTAAGATTACACTTTCATTTATACATATGAGGTGAAACCCTAATCATCATCTTAAACATATTAAACTATTCATGATACCTAGATCACATTACCAGAATTATGATTATATCAAGATGTTCACATTGGTTTCAAAACCCTAAAACAACATATATAAGATTACTAATCTAGAATCATATGTTATTCATCATTATCAAGATTTCATCCATTATACATGGAAAGATCAGGTGTTAGCCTAACATGAATGAATCTATTCAATCAAGCATCAGATTAAGATGAATCTAGGCTTTCCATTTTCATTAAACACATTGGGACATGTAGTACACATACTTTTGGAATATGAAGCCTATTTAGACTCTAAAACTATTTTATCTGGATTCCTCTCGTTCTCCTGATCAATTTTCATATATTATTTGTCTAAATTCGATCATCCTAGAAATTACTATGATATTTGCAAAATCATCATTATTGGGCCAATTACACACTAACACGTCAATGTTTGCTATAACCTTATATGCCACGCTAGCCCAGGCTTGGCCAATGGCCAACGGCCATCTCGGCTCAGTGCCAGTGAGGCTGGTAACTCAAAAACATAACGAATTGACTATGCTACCCTTACCTGGCATGAAGTAATCTAGGAGAATGCATGTACTTTTACTAAGCTCCATCTCCCACCTCACATCGGGTCACCTCCATCATTACGTCGTTGTGCGTGAGAGGGCCGCGACACCTCCCCCTTTGCCCTGGGGCATCAGAAATCTCTCCTAGAGTGTGGATGCCTTCGTCGGACCCCTCTAGGCCATGTCGTGCTCTCAGCATAGCCGGGAGTCTTCTCACAATGCTCCTCTTCTCAGTGGCAAGGGCGGCTAGAGGTTGAGCCACCAATCCATATGATGAAAGACACCACCATCCCTTGGTGCATTGTTGCCGTCCCTGTGCCCCACCTGCATCATCTAGTGACGGATGAGACACCCAGTGCTCACCTGGATCTTCTCCTCCCTTCCACTAGTGACCTTCCATCCAGCAGGATCCGTCACCGTACAAGTCAGGGCGCCTGCACTGCCACAAGGCAGGTAGGGTGGTGTTTCCTGTCCCAAACCTCCATGGGTCCATCCCTAGGTCACTGTAGGCAGGTGCATTGCCTAGAGACCTCACGACCATGGGTGTCCCTAGTTGCAGACGTGAAGGAAGACATATGATGGAGGGTGGTGTAATATGCTCCTTGCTTCCTCGAGGTTAATAGGATCATCAGCGTCATGCACTTAGGAGAAGGATAATGATGACGATAGGAGGGGATATGTTCTACAAGAAGGCTGGAGACCCCCCCCCTATATACACTATTCCAGGAACCCTTCCCCAATATTGCCTCTTCAGGCTGGTTCCTTCACAGACTTGCCCACGTCTCTTTCCTTTCCTATTACCCAAAATCCTCCCCATATGGAAACTCCTCAAAAACTCTTCCAATCATACTTCCTAAACGGGGTTCATCGGGTTATCTTTTATCTACTATGTTTCCTTCTTCTTATAGGGAACTTACACATTGTTCCTTTATTTGGCTTCTAAGGAAAAGGTGAATAATTTGTTAATTAATTATGTAAGCCACACATTATCCTAGATATCCTCTCATTATCTTATGTTTAAATTATCCACAAATATCTTAGATATTCAACATAATCATGAATCTCCTCAATATCCAAAACCCAACCCAGAGACCCATATGTAAAGTTTGATTATCCAATTGGGCTAAAAAGTGACCCTAAGGCCCATGAACCACATCGTGGGCCTCCCAAAGGCTCCATGAGCTTAGTCACATTCCTTTGAAATCTATGAATTTCAAGGATGTAACACTAGCCAACAGTCCAAGTCATCTTTGACTCTCAAAGCCAAGGGAGGGGTGAACCAAGGAGGCAAATGTCACCATTGTCATGAGCCAAGACATTGGAAGAGAAATTGCCCTCTCTACATATATGAACTAAATAAGAAGAAGGAGGGGATAGAAGTCTCCACCTAAGGTATTATAAAATAAACTTAAAATACTTCTTTATCTTAGGTATATGATACCAAGATATAGATATGACATATATGATGTGCATGATCTAAAAAGAAGTGATGGCCTTTATGAAAGGACCAAGAAGGAACGCTCATCAACATTATAGAAAGTGTTGCTGCCATAGATAGTAGTACCTTTTAGTTTATTTCAGCCCAAAGGGCATGTAATAGAGTTATGAATTGCTATTTCATTTCGCCAATAAATAGAAACTTTTATTTATGCATCTTGTAATGACAAGGATGTCTATCAATAAAGTTCATGTTTCAATTTCAAAGATATGATCTTGTATGGCAATGTTTTATTTATCTTGTGGTACTTGGTATGCATGATAAAATAAATAATACCTAAAAGTTATTGATGAGTCAAACAATAAATTAGCATTATAATCTAAACAAATGAATGAGAAATTCATCTCTAGGTTCCATATTGATGGATAAACTAGACTCTCTTGGTTAATGAAACATTAAGAGATATGAATGTCTTGTTTATTTTGCATGATGACAAGTCAATCTTCACTACATGTAGTGGGAGAATGACTATTCTATTGGGTATAATACATATTTATGTATATACATACCTATTGGAGTAAATGCTAATACTTCAGATATGGATATCTTGAAATGTTCAAGAGTATCATACATGAAGAACAAACTTGGTAAGAAGTATTAATTCTTGATATGATCAATGAACAAGATACTTAAACCAAATGTTTGAGGACCTTGTGAGTAACTATGATAGTGTATCATAGAGAACTCATGATTAAGTCATAATGATGTCTAAATCAAAGAAGGAATCATACTCTAAAAGGTAAGAGCATGATCATCAAACAAATAACTAATCTTCTAGAACTCTTCTAAAGAACATGCTTTACACTAAATAAACATACAAAAGGAGATTAAGAATCACAAGTGTCGTGGATTTTCAAATTCCTTATGTAACAGATACACCTCATATCTAGTATAAAAACACCTTGAGCTTGATGGATAATGATATCCTACAAACTCAAGGGTGATAAATTGGTCATATGATGATGAGCCAATAATCTATCTAGATGATGTTGAGGAACCAGATTTTGAGTTATGGCTTGAAGCCATAAAGATCCAAAATGACTTCCATGTGAACCAAACAAGGTATGACCTTAATGGTAGCACTTATAGGGATAAAACCCATAAGTGAAATTGGGTCTTAAGAGTTAAGACTCACATGGATGACATTTGAAGAGCTGATTGGTTGAGATAAATTCAAGTGAGTTCAAGGTGTTGAACCTGATGATTTATTTAACTAATTGCAGTGGCTATAGGTCATGAAGGATCATGCTTGCTATTTGAACTTGAAGACTATGAAATTTGGCATATGGATATTAAAACTATATTCCTAGTAGGAATAACGTGAGGTTGTGTACATGACACGACCTGAAGGGTTTTATAATTCTGTTAATGCAAATGTAGTCTATAAGTTATAAGAGTTTAATCAATATGATTGATTAAATACAAGACCCTCATAATTAGAGTCTTTACTTTGATTATATAGTCAAAAGGTTTGACTGATATATCGGAATAAAGAAGGGATCTATGTTTACATAGATTTAGTGGGAGCGTATTCATATTCTACATGATGATGAGGAATGAAATGTTCTAAGAATAGAAACTGGTGTGGAAATACCTTCTTTAAGGGAATGAAGAGAAATGTCCTATATGATAGGAATAGAGATGTATAGAGATAGTTCTCAAACGTCGCTTGACATGATAAAGAAAGAGCATACATTGGCAGCCTATACTGAAGGGTTCAATATGCAATGATTCAGTGGAAGAAAACTTGTCCATGTTACATGGAGCTAGTCTCTCAGATGCCTAGTGTCCCAAATTCTTCTGAAGGATGGGAACACAAAGATAGATGCCTTATGCATTTGCAATTGGATCTATCATTTATGTAATCATCCCATTATCTTGTATGTATCGGACATGACAAGAAAATATATATCCACTCATCATCTTATATGTAGTGCACATGACAATATGATATGCTCATCTAGTTATCTCGTATGTAATGGACATGAGAGTGGATATCTGTCTACTTCCAGTGTGAGTCATTGGAATACTATAAAGAATTTATTTAAGTACTTTTGAAGTATTAAAGGACTAGTTCTATGTTAATAAAAGAAAGAGTTGAGTGTAAATGAGTTACACTAATGCAAGCTTCCAAAATGATAGAAAATGATCGCAAAATACAAAATGTAAAAGTTAATATGAGTTGTTAAATGGAAATGTCCCGAGTAAAATTAAAAGCCATTTAATTCTAAAAGGGAATGTCGAGTATCCTTGTGTTATGAACAACAGAGGATACTATATGGATCTAGAAGTTCATACAGATGAACTTATAGATATTCCAACCATTGATGACAGAGTAGAAATACTAAGTCAAACAATGGAGCAAATTGTTAGGCAAAGGAATATCAGATAGCATATTATGACAACTCCATCTCATACGAAATGTCGTACGGTGAGGAGATGTGAAACATGCAATATACCGACTAAAGTAGAGTGTTGCTAACTCATTGGATTAGCACTAGCGCGGCAAAAACATGTGGGAGATGTTTAGAGATCACTAAGAATATGATTCGAAGGTGGTTGGTTCTAAGTGCAAGTGGGAGTCTGTTGGTATGTATGGCCTGAGAGCCAATCATATGATGATTGGATTGGCATACATCATGATTGATTTGATAAATATCAAAGGCAAGCTTCCAATTTATTCTAGCTCAATTGATTATGAGATAAATGATGGAGCAGAATGTCTAAAGAATGAAAATATTCAATGACGTATGTCTTCAGGTTGAGGACCTGAACAATGCGATCATACAGATGCTAAGAGTATGTACATTCTTGTTATGTCCCTAGTCATATGTCATTATAGAAGGTTGATAGACAAGAATGACATATCAAGACTAGGGTGTGTGTTGGTTGATGACAGTGTCTCATTAGTCATGATATATGATATCAAACCAAGAACACATATACATGTTAGAGAACATTGTATCAGACAGACCCACCATGAGAGTGACACATGGAACCATGACATGGTAGTCAGATTCATCTCTCATAGTGATGGTGGTGATTGTGATTCCTAGACCTGAAATCACTGCACTCATCGAATGTTATTGGGTACACTTTGACATCATTAAACACAGTCTTGAAACATGGGTTGTTGTAATGTTGATGATTGGATGGTTCTGACGCATGACACAGACTATGCGTGATAGATATGGGATTTGTCCCCCCTAAGGGAGTATGATGTCCAAGCCACTTGATAAGCAAGATTGAGAAAGGCATGCGCTTGCACATGTGAATCTATATAAGATATTGATGTCACATATATCTCAGACAGTCTGCTCTAATTCAAGAAACATGAATGAATGTTGAAAGGATGACAACTCCATGCCTTGAGTTCATATAGGATATTAATGATAAAGAAATTATACATTCACATAGGTTTTAAAGCACAAGTATTACTCTACAAGCTATATCTTGGTGCTCCAACTTGTGGAATCCATACCACCACATCATATTCATTCTTATGATGTCTCAACATCAGAGGAACATCTTAACATGTGCAATTTGCAAGCTAACCCCTCAACTTGGGTAATTTGCACTTTAGTCCATATTTAACAAAACAATGTTCCAACACTATTCAAAAAGGACTGAAATGGAAATATAAGTTCCTCAAAAGCTTTAATTACATTTAAAAAGATAACCACAAGCATCTAATCACATGTTTAAGCAAAACACCTAGGTTTAGTTCATAACCCATGTCAGGGATGTTACAAAAATCATGCAGGGCTAGTCCCCTAATTATGTAGGACCCAAGAGTAGTATGATTTTGTGTTGTATTTGACAATATAAGTTATATATATACACATACACATACACACACACACACACACATATATATATATATATATATATATATATATATATATATATATATATATATATATATATATATAGACACACACACACACACACACACACACATACATATATATATATATATATATATATATATATATATATATATATATATATATATTGCTCCTTATTTCTGGACAACTCTACTATTGCTTTATGAATTATCTATGCATGATCACATAGTTGGTTTCTTAGACCTTTAATTTCTTTGATAGAGGGATCAAGGTTTGGACAAGCCGTAGATTTACATAGCTTAGACCATTCCTCGAAAGAGGACTTACGACTGTGAAGGGTAGAGCCTAGAGGATTTCTTGAAACATGTAACTAATAATTAAACTGCTAAGGGAGTGGGGTTTGTATTAGATTAGGTAGTGAATTATGTTGTGAGATTGGATAATTCTTGTTACAGGTCCCTTCATCCATGGTTAGGAGAACTAAATATTGATAAGTGATGTCATCTATGGTACAAATTGTGGTGAAACTAAATTCCTAAGAAATCCATTCCACTTGTGATCACAACCTCATTAATTTAGTTTTAATTATTACAATTAGTTAGTTAATCACTCAATCACCTCTTTGAATAGGTCTAACTGATCGAGTGATAGTTAGTAGTAGATGTGGATTCACATTTCCTCAAGTTTGATATATGTGCCTTTTTGTCCTATTATTGCGGTACGTGCACTTGTGTTTAACATGTGTAGTAAACATGCATCTAGTTTTTGGCACCGTTGTTGGGGAAATGGAAATCCAGCACTACGAGTGTTGTGACCGTCCACTATAGGCCACAATTTTTAAAAATTTCTTAGTTATTATTTTTAATTGTGAAAATCAAATCTTCACTTGATCACTGGCATATACTTCTCACATTCTTCAATTTTTTATAGGAGCTAGTGCATGGTTCATATAAGGACTGCCGATTATGGAGAGACAACCCCTCCTAGTTTCAGCATAGAGGAACTCTGGCATGAAGCATGGGAGTATAGTAGTTCTGTGGGAGGACTTCTCCAAGCACCACCAACTAAACCCCACCACCACATGAGGCACAACCAGAACGAGTAGAAATAGGTGATGGTAAGGTGGTAGTTGAAGAGCAGACTATCTGGGAGAAGATTAAGACATCCTCAACTACATCTCAGTTAGGACCAATAAGAAGGCAGGAAGTAAATTTGGGCAAATATAAAATTGAACCAGGACTGATGGCTCTTATAAAATCACAAGCTTTTCATGGGCATGGTATGAAGGATCCAATGTCTCACATAAACAATTTTTTGGGAAGTTGTGATATGCTCAAAATTGATACGGTCCCGACGATGGTGATTAAATTGAAGTTATTTTGTTATTCACTATTAGATAAATCAAAAGTGTGATTTCTAAGTCTTCCTCCAGAATCAATAGAAACCTGGGATCAAATGATCAATGTCTTCTTTGAACGTTATTTTCCGCCCCAAAAGACAAATAAGCCAGTTCAGAAGATCTATAACTTTAAGAAGCATGCAGAGGAGTCTTATTTAGAAGTGTGTGAGAGATTTTAGAACATGTTGAGAAAGGTCCCTCGTCATGGGATTGATCTTTACGGCCAAGCAAAGACATTCTACTACGGGTTGCATAAGGAAGAGAGAACCTCACTTGATAGTGCATGATTAGGATTTTTTCTCAATAACAAGGCGACTAGGTGTCATGAATTTCTAAAGAACATGGCTAAAAAATAGTCATGGGGAGAGGAAAGAGAAGCTCCAGTAGTAGTCAAAAGTGTTGGAGAGTCCATAGTCATCACAACATTGAGTGAGAAGTTGGACAACCTTGCCAAGATATTAGATCAAAAGTTAGAAAATTCATGAGAAGGATAGGAAGAAGAATGCGTGTATATGCGGTGAAAGAACTATAGGGGAAGCAATGAATATTCATGGAGGAAGGACGCTAAATTCTTGTGGAATGATCCCAACAATTCTCAGCATGACCCGTATCAAGCACAATAGGCCAAGCCACAACAAGGCAGTGCACAACAATAACATCAGTAGGACAGAGGCCCGAGAAAGATAGAATGTATAGAAGACATGTTAGGCAAGTTGGCCAGTCAGCATGAGACAATTATAGGCCAAAACATAGGGACTTGCAGAACCAAGGAGCACAGATCCGTTGTATAGAGAAATAAATTTCTCAGATAGCAGTAAAAGTAGCATCCTTGAAGAAGCCAGACCAGCAGGGATTCCCAACCAATACTGACATTCTTTCTAATAACCAATAGGTGAAGGCAGTGTTACTCTAGAGTGGGAAGAAATTGTTGAAGGAACAAAAGACTATCCCAAAGGCAAACGACAAGGCAAGTAACACATGACTAGTGTTTTCTACTGATCCACTAGACCCAGACACCACATCACAAGAGAAGGAAGATAAAGAGGAAACTCTAGAGCCAAAAGAAGTTAGGAAGGATGCATATGTTCCACCTCACCAAAGGAATTTGGTGACTCCAGTTCCATTACCAAATAGCTTGAAAGCAAAGAAGGTTGACCGTAAATTTCAAAATCTTCTAGATACTTTCAGAAAACTTCATGTCAACATCCCTTTAGTAGATGCATTAGAACATATATTTTCCTATGGAATGTTTTGAAGAACATCGTCAATAAAAAGAGGAGGATAGTTGACTCAGATGTAGTGGTGTTGGCATAAGAAGTCAGTGCCCTTATATAGAGGAGATTTCCACAAAAGAGGCAACATCTAGGTTGTTGTAATATACCATGTTAAATTGGCACGAATAAGTTTGGTGAGGCTCTATGCGTCTCAGGGGAAAGCATTAATCTCTTTCCCTTGACCACATTCAAGAAATTGGGATTGAAGGAATCCAGGAAGAGCAACATGACCATACAACTAGCAGAAAATTCAATGGTTAGGCCATGTGGTATCCATGAATATATGCTAGTCAAGGTTGACAAAATTGTTTTTCCAGCAGACTTTGTAGTTATGGAGATGCAGGAACTCTTAGGGAGGCCATTCCAAGCTAGAACAGGCATTATCCTAGAGATGGGTAGAGGAAGACTGAGAGTGGGTATTCAGTATGACCACTTCAAAATCAAGATGTCAGACACTCCACAATCAACTGGTGAAAAGGCACAACGTCACATGTTGCAACATTTGAATAATGAGGTGTCTTTATTTCTAGGAAAACAATTTTTGGACATGGCTCATGTCATGAAAAAGGTATAGAAAGGCACTTTGATAGTGGATATCGTGGATCATACCAAAGATATTTTATTGACAAGGGCAGTACAATAACTCGATGGTGAAGAGGAGGAGGCATGCCCAATGAAAATTGAAGAAGCAACATCTTCCACTTTCACCCAAGCATACCCACAATTACCATTG
The DNA here is from genome assembly GCA_963693085.1 of Alisma plantago-aquatica. Classification (NCBI taxonomy): domain Eukaryota; kingdom Viridiplantae; phylum Streptophyta; class Magnoliopsida; order Alismatales; family Alismataceae; genus Alisma; species Alisma plantago-aquatica. The sequence goes on from OY856415.1 coordinate 186,854,120, forward strand.
CAGGCATGCATCATGAATTTGGTGGATGACTACACTCGTTGTCGTTCTTTAGAGGAGTGTGTTCTTCTTCTGAAGAGCACTGCCATGTTTCTACACCAGGAACTATGAAGATTTAGGGACACCTCTGCCACCGTTGATCCCATCATTGCAATGTCCTCTAGAATTGGAGTTTAATCTACTCCAATCGGATTTGAATTACATTTTCTTGGAAAAAAATGAGGAGCTTCTAGTCATCATAAAGGATTTTTTGAAAATTGCAAAGCCACTTTCTAAATTGTTAGAGAAAGACGCCGATTTTAATCTTTATGAGTGGTGTTTTAAGGCTTTTGAGGTGTTGAAGGATAAGTTGATCTCCTCACCTATAGTACAGGCTCTAGATTGGAGCCAATCATTTGAGCTCATGTGTGACACATCGAACTATGTAGATAAAAACCTCAATGTTATTTATTATGCATCTCACGTAATATGGGGGTGATTGAGATGGTCACACATCTCAAGAATGTCCAACTTAACTACACAACAACCAAAAAAGAGATTTTGGCTATAGTGTTTGCTTTTGGAAAAATTTCTCAAGTACTTGATTTGGGGCCAGGGTTATAGTTTGGATTTACCATACAATGATGAAATATTTGTTGTAGAAGAAAGATGCTAAGCCTAGATTGATAAGATGGATTTGCTAATGTAGGAGTTTGATGTAGAAATGAAGAATAATGCATGGATAGGAAATGTAGTAGTTGATCACTTGTCTAGGTTGGAAAGAGTGGATGAGAGGGACTTAGAGATACCCATTGTTGAGGAGTTCCCAGATGAGTAGTTGTTCTCCATGAGCAACATGAACCCATGGTTTGCAAATATTGTGTATTACTTGGCATGTGGCAAACTGCCAAAAGTTTGGGGTTATCAAGATAAGAAGATTTTTTTTACTCATTGAGGTTTGATGAGTGGGATGACCCAATTTTCATCAAACAATATAGGGATGGGATTATAAGGAAGTGTGCGCCTGAGTATGAGTTTGAGATCATATTGGCACATTGTCACTCCATACCTATCAGGAGATACCATGCTAGCTCGAGGACAACAACCAAGGTGTTAGAAAGTAGTTTTTATTATCCATCACTTTTTAAAGATGCTTATAATTTTGCGCTGATTGTGATGCATGTTAGCAAGTGGGAAATATATCTAGGAGACACGAAATGCCCCTAAACATTTTTTAAGAAGTGGAGGTTTTTGATCTATGGGGAATCGATTTATGGGATCCTTTGTGTCTTCGAATTATAATTTATATATCATACTTGTAGTGGACTACATGTCTATGTGGGTGGAAGCGATTCCAAACCACACCAATGATGCACATGTTGTTTGGAATTTTTTCAAGAACCATATCTTCTGTAGATTTAGGGTGCCAAGAGTAATGATAAGTAATGGGGTATCTCACTTCACTAATAAGAAGTTTGGAGCTTTGTTGAGCAAGTACGGGTCAGACATAGAGTAGGAACCCCATAGCATCCATAGACCCAAGGTCAAGTTGAGGTGTCTAATAGAGATATTAAGAAGATCTTAGAAAAGACAGTCTCAACAAGCATGATCAACTGGATCATGTAATCAAATAACACTCTTTGGTATTATAGGACAGACTATAAAACACCTATATGAACAACTCCATTTAGGTCGATCTATGGGAGAGTATTTCATTTACTTGTAGAATTGGAACACAAAGCCAAGTGGGTTTTGAGGAAGTTGAATTACAATCTTAGGGAAGCATGAAAGAAATACATGTTGGGTCTTCATGAATTGAATGAGATCGGGCTAGATGCCTATGAAAGATCGAGGATATATAAGGACAGAATCAAGAAAGTCCACGATTGCCATAGTTTGCATAGAGTGTTCACTCTAGGACAGAAGGTGCTTCTATTCAAATCTAGGATGAAATTGCATTCGTGCAAATTAAGGTCTAGATGGAGCATTCCATATGTGGTGGTTAAGGCATTACCTTATGGAGCAGGGAAGATTAGTAACAGGGATGATCCATTTCTTGTGAATGGGTAGTGGATGAAAACACTACTTTGGGGGAGAGTTATAGATGAGGGGAGAGGATTTGAAGCTCCTCGAGTTTCATTAATGCCTTGCATGATCTGATTGTTGAGCATAGGACATAAAACAAGGGCGCTTATTGCGAGGCAACCCAAATTTTATTTTATCTTATTCTAGTGTTGTCTTTTATTAGTATGTTAGGAATTTTCATTATTATAATTGCATTTCAAATTTTAGATATAAAAAGGAACCTTGATCATTTGTGTTTGGTGTGCACGTAGTAGAAAAGTCAATACCACCAACAATGGTTTCAGTGGCACCTAGGTGATTCCACACACAAACCAGCAACCAATCCATGGAGAATGAGATGCAAATAGAATATGATCATTAACAAATGGAATTACAATGTTTACATGTCATTTTCCCCCAACATGGTATCAAAGTAACATAATTTCCCCCAAACAGCCCACCCACAGGGGTCAAGCTACTCATAGAAATGGAAATATAAAAAGAGAGAAGAAAGAGATAGAGGTGGCCATGGATCTCGAAGTAGTGGCTGAAATCCCCCTCTCCAGCAGTTGTAGGTCATCCTCCTCCCTCCTTTAGGGTGCAAGGGTGAAGAATGAAGGGGTTATGGGTTGGAACTAGTCTAAACTAGTGATTTGGTGGTGGAAATGGTGAAATGGAGTGGATTTGAGGTGGATATAGAGTGGGATGTAGTGGATGGTGATTTGGGGAGCTAGGAGGTGGTGGAAGGTAGCTAACCTCATGCCCCAACTGCCACCTAGGTATATATAGGTGTGGGGAGGAAGCACCAGGTCAAGTAGGGGCAAAATGGACAAACCAGTGAAAACTAGATGAGTTTTGTGAGTAGCACGACCGTGGTGGGGCACCACGGCCGTGGTGGATGGGGCACGGTCGTGGGTTTATTCCATCGAAGTTATAGGGTTTTGGTCTAAAATGGCCACGAACGTGGTGCTCACCATGGCCGTGGTGGATAGGGTGTCGCACGACCGTGGTGGAGTACCACGGCCGTAATGGGTTGGAAGATGGCGGCCATGGTGGTGTAAAATGGCTGTGGTGATCTTCTGTAGCATGGCTGTTCTAGGTATCACAGTCGTGGTGGCTTCCCCTTGCACGACCGTTCTTGGTTGCACGACTGTGTTGCTCTTTGCTTGACTTGGAGTTGATTTGCAAGTGACCTAGCACGGCGGTTCTGTGGTACCACTGTTGGGTTTTAGGGGAGGCAGAGAAGTCAGCGGAAACAAAAATTTTCTTCTCCCCCAATCTCAGAACAAGGAAACGTGTCAACGGCTATACAATAGGAAATGATTGTTTGTGGAATCATACCTTGTCCCGAGGCTTGCTCGGCGACAATACCTCGCGCCTTGCGCGGTCTTCACCTCTGGTCTTGGATGGTGTCTGTGCAGCTCCTGGTCGCACTGGGACGGATGACTCCTGGTCTCACCGAACTGTCGGGATTGACAGTTGTCCTCCTGAGCGGTAGAAACCTCCTTCCTTTGAAGTAGTCCACATAGACCACCTGGAACTCCAATCTCCTTGTCCCACAAGGAATTTGAAGGAGTCGCACCCTCCCGTCAGCATACTAGTCACCAACACACTCTCCTGCCATCAGTCGCAACTGCAGTTGTCTTTCCCTTGTTGTGCCTCCCTTTTCGGGTAGCACTTGCTCGGGCTCTCTCAGTTACCAAAACCAGAGAGAACGACAACTTTACAGAGAAACTGGTGGCACTGAGTTGTTGTCTGAGAAGCCCCCAATACCCCTATATATAGGAGGGTCATGGGACATGGTTCTCTATCCCGGACAATGCGGGACTAAAGAAGGAGTAGAAGGGTTTGAGATTTTCCACAAAAAAACAACCAACTCAAAACTTGAACCGATCGTTTCATTTCTGAAACGGTCGGTTGGGGACCTGAGCCGGTCGGTTGACACTCAACCGATCAGTTGGGACCCATGAGCCGGTCGATTCACTTTCTGAACTGGTCGGTTCGTGGTCCTGATCAGTTCCCAATTGATTTTCTTTCTTTTGTTTCTAATTGTATCAAATACCAATCCTTATTCCAATCGTATTGGACAAGTAAAATAACAAGAATTTTCTCATCTTTCTTTCCAAACTTGCTCGGTTCGACCAGTGAGCCGATCAGTTCAACACTTGAACCGATCATTTCACCCTGTCCTTAAGCCGATCAAACTCACCACCTGAGCCGATCGGTTCACCAAGCTCAGCTGATCGGTTCATCACATGAGTCGATCAGTTGGGAGTGCAGATTGTGCAGAAACAGTCAATTGCAGTTCCTATTAATCCGATATTGTAATCAAGTCATCCAACACCTTGAACACTATGATTTTGAGCTATCAATTAATTGAGTATTTCAGTGGCACTAAAACTAGAAGAAAGTTACAGGGGCGAGCAAAATACAACTTGGTACCACCTACAATCATATTGGTGGTACGACAACTTTAAACAAGAGTGCCTAAAATACAACTTGGTACCACCGACAGAGCAGTCGGTGGCACTGATTTCTTGCAGAGCCAGAGCCAGATTAATGTGCAGGCTCGGTGCTACCGACACCATGTCGATACTACCAACTCATGCATGACTCTCTACATTTGGGATATTGAGGAGCCGCTCGAGAGTATCGAGAGAATTAAATACTCAGTACTAATGACCCATAAAGTAGGTGGCACTGACATCTTCAATAGTGGTGGCCGAATAGAAGCTCGGTACCACTGACACGCTGTCGGTGATACTGACACCTATAAAAGAGAATTTGTCGATGTGCAATTCAATGAACCAGATCATCTCAATTGCATGGTTGGTGATACCAATCTGATAATGACTTTTAGAAGTCAGTACCACCGATACAGTGTTGGTACTACTGACGCTGAGCAATCTGTGTATCACTACATTGACAGATAAGAGTTGTCAGTACCAACGATGGATACCGAGTTCACACAGATCAGGGGGCGAGTCGGTACCACTATCACATCATTGATAGTACCGATGAGGCGCATCAAGGTTGTTCAATATATATAAAAGGAGAGGTGTGGGTTGTTGGTATGTATGCCCATAGAGCAAGTCATATGATGATTGTAATGGGATACTTTGTAAATGATTTGAATAATAATAAAGGCAATTTCTGATCTATATGTTTAAACTATTTCTGAGATGATGGTGTAACATGATAGATGTCTAAAGAATGGTTTTACTCAATGACATATGCTTTTAGGTTCAGGACCTAAACGATGAGATCATATGGATGTTAAGAGTATACATTCTTGTTTAGTCCCTAGTCGGTTGTTGTTGTGGAATTAACCATAGACATCAATAACACTGAAGACTAGATTGTGTGTTGGTTGATGACAGAATCTCATTAGTCATGATATAGTGATATCAAACGAAGCACATAGGTACTTGTTAGAGAGCAACGTACCGGACAAACCCACCGTGAGAGTGACACATGGAACCATGACTTGGTAGTCACAGTCAGCTCTCACAGTGATGGTGGTGAGTGTGATTCTTAGACCTGAAATCACTACACTCAATACATGTCGTTGGGTACATGTTGACATCATCAAACGCAGTCCTGAAACATGGGTTGTTATAAAGGTGATGATTGGGTGGCTTTGACACATGGGGCTTTTGAGGGGTGAGTGATAGATATGGGATTTGTCCCTCCTGAGGGAGTTTGATGTCCTTGTCCACTTGATGAGTAGGATTGAGAAAGGCATGCACATGCACGTGTGAATCAATATGTGATATTGATGTCACACACATCTCACTCAGTCTGCTATGAGATCAAGGAAATGAATGAACATTGACAGGATGACTGACACGCTTTTTACGTGCGTAGAAATGCAAGTGTACGCGTCAATGTAATATAGGCCTTGTGAGGCCCGAGTCGAACTCAGGGACACATGAATTATCGGAGACTACTACTTACTACGCGCAATCAGCTAGACCGATTTAAAAGTTGGAAGTTGTTGTAAAATTAAAAGAAAATGAAATAAAACAAAACAAAGCAATCGATTAAATGTTTAGTTTAATCAATTCAAGATGAGATCTTTACGATTGCGGTTTCACCGCGGGTTTTCATTGTATTAAATTCTATATAGTCACTCTGATTTATCTCTCTATCCGGGTAGTGTCCTGAAATCAGAATTGCCCACTGTCATGGTACAATTCACTACCTATGTCTAGGTTGGTTCCACCGTCGTAGTAACCTATACCCTAAACTAGGTGCATTAAAATCGATCTCTCGGTATCCACCATTAACCTTACACCTCCTTGTTCAAGGGATTTGTCAATTAATGTAAATTTCATCTCTTTTCAACCATTAATTCTTCTTTCAAAGTAATTAAGGGCATTATATTATTATTATGGTGATCAAGCATAACAATATAATTGAGAAAACGAAATTCTACCATGGATTTAAGAGATAAATGATGAATTTCTATGATAAAATTGTCATACAATGATTTCCCGGGCTACTCTCGGTCCTAAAGATAAAGGGGATTAGCCCCGCATGTTCATCTCAAAGAAAAATGTGGAAGAGAAAAAGGGAAACATGGAGAAAAATGCGATTAAGTGATGAAACCCCTGAACGGAGAAGATCCAAGCGCTCCTTGGCATATAATACACGTTCTCCCACCTTTCGGCGGTGGAAAACGTCTTCTTCGGCGTCCGGAACGGCTGGGGCGTGCTTATGGGCTCCGTTCTTCTCTCCAAACCCTCTCGGGACGTGTGCAGCCACTAATGACGTGATGGATTGCTCTTGGCCGCCGTCATTAGGTATAATCACCGAGTTAGGTCGCCAAATAATCACAGCCGTCGAATTTAGATCGATCTGAAGCAAACTTGTATTTGACGGTGTCGATACCATCGACGCGGGTCGATGGTATCGACCTTGCGTGGTGTCGGCAATTCTTCTTTCCCTTTGTCGTTGCGCCTGATGCTATCTCGATACCATCGACGCGGGTCGATGGTATCGACAAACCTGTGGCAACGATTTTGTCTTTTTGTGTCGCTGTAGCTCCACCAGTCGATAGTATCGACATATGCGTCGATAGTATCGACTCTCTTCTTGCTAGCAACCTGATGGTAAATCAATACCATCGACTCTCCTGTCGCTAGTATCGACTTTCTTCTGCTCCTTGCGGCTGGCAGCCTGTGGTCATGTCAATGGTATCGACCACTGTCGATGGTATCGACAGAAGCAGATACTTGTTTTTCCTGAAATTGCAACACGAAACCACATAAGCCGAAACAAAACATATTCTTGTGATAATATATGATCAAAATACTGAAATAAGGGAGATTTGACATAGAGAAGGATCATAGACCAAAGCAGATGAATTATGCAATATTACCCACCAAAATGACTAATAAATGCATAAAACACATATAAAACAAGTCTATAAATGCAACTCAAAATCATAGCATCAAACTCCCCTAAGCTTGAACATTGCTCGCCCTCGAGCAACTAAACCTTAGAATAGAATTTCCAGAGTCAACTAAAGAACAGATCATCACAACAAACATCACCATATGATCCCCACCGGACATTCACATTCCGGCCCTCACTAACCATGGAATGATAATTACCCTAAAGGCGACAATAATCATCCATAAAAGATATCTACCTCAAAACTGATAACACTGTCACATAAGGCAGTTAACATAATAAAATTCGTCGGTCCAGACTCGATGCATCTTGTGATCTCCTATACTACGTTGCTCGCCCTAACTACCATATACATGGAAGCAACTCTCCTGATATTCACAAGTGAGGAGAAAATCACGGTGGCCTACCAATTCGAGCAACGGTTGGATGGAATGGGTGACTGATGGAAGAAATGGAAGCATTATACGGTTTCAACATGCATAGAACAAAAATGTCCTAAATGATGCATTTGCACATGAACATGCCCTAATGCCTAAGATTGGGTGGAATGATGCATGCGCTAACATCCCATCTCAAAATGAGATGGATATCTAATTGAGCTACATCATGTACTTACTCATCTTAAGATGTAGGTGAGATTATGTTCCTTTCTCCCTCTTATTCTCCTTGCTTCTTAATAATTTTTTCTTTTTTTTCCTTTTCATTTTTCATTTTTTTCAGGCCCTTATATCCACAAATGACAATGAATAATTTGTTGGGCTTACTTTTTCTGTATAGCTCAAATATTTGAATTATTTAGAAGGTATGGAATGAGTTAATCACCTTTAATGAAGAAATAAGATACATGATGTGATCTATGCATAAAAATTATGAATGCAACTAAGTGGCATGCACCTAAGGGTAATGTGCATGTATAACTATTCTATTTTTTTTATTTTCATGCAAAACATGTGCAAGTGATTGCAATGCAAGACCTATCTAGATGAGATGCAATCAAAGAGATTAAAACCGTAAAGTACTTCCAATTCTTATGGTGGATTGTGAAAACAATGAGGTGGAAAGATCATAAGACTAATTGACTGAACCTTTGAAAAGTATTATGTGTCCCTCCTTACTGACCTGTGTAGTAGTTAAGAGGTTTCTCTCTCTTACTTCAAATTAGAGTCTCATTATCATTTGGTCAGGTTAGGCTCAAACAACCAATTTCGTCCACTTTTCATGAATCATTAGGAATGTACAGTTGTGGTTTTCTGTTTTAAAGTTGACAAAACCAATCATTTTCTTAAGTTATGTGCTCAAAGTTGAACAAAACAAGCTTGCGAACACTCAATTTTTTTTTAATTTTCCCTTAATTCCCATGTACAAGAAAGTGAGATGACACATGACTTAAGACATCCACAATTACCGTAGATAGAATGTGGATCCTACAAACAAACTAAGATTGCAAGAAATAAATGACAAGAACAAAAACAATAAAACTAAAAACTGAGAAAATAAAAGATAGAGCTGTTCCAACTCCCCCCAAGCTTGAGTTCGACTATGGACTCATAGTCAAAAACAATCTTAAAGGTTGGAACAGAGATACCGATTTACTCTTCTGGAGGAGGCGGGTACTGTGGGGCCGTGGGGTCCCATGATGGGTACTGCCCCTGAAAGCTCGGATCAAACTGGGGCCTGGGTGGAGGTTGTGGATACCCTCCAAAGTAGTTCTGGCTCCAGTAGTGATCATAGAAGGGCTGCTGTTGCATCTCCATCCTATGCAACTTGTCATGAATCTGTTGTTGGTTGTCGAGGAGGAGGCGCTCATTCTCGAAGATCGCCCTCTGATTGTCAAGTAACCGGTTCGTAGTCTCCTGAATACCGGTATACACTGCAGTGTGATGCTGCTGCATCTGCTGTATGTCCTGCAGCATGGCATACATTCCCTGCAAAGAATAAACATCCTCACTTGGCTGCGAGGGTGGTTGTGGTGGCAGAGGCTGCGAAGATGAAGATGCACCCGGATGCATGCGAGGACGCTTCCTAGGTGCCACTCATGCCCGAAGAGGAGTGTAGGCCTCCTCTTCCTCTTCATCCTCGTCTTCATTATTGTTGTCGTCGTCGTTACCACGGTCTTCATCGGAGTCAGCAATGGCTATGATGGGCCATCGGAAATGTTGAGCCCCTTCGATATGGAAGACAGGATCGGGAAGCGAACATTCTTGGTATGCGTGGTTTACATGGCAATGAGCATATGGTAGACCATCTCGAAGTAGGATCAAGTTGGATCGGTGAAGATGCTGCATATTAACCTTGCTTCTGTTGGAGAGAGGAGTCAAAGTTGAGAAGTTCAACCCAAGATAGTGGGTCAGCGGTGTGATGAGTCCTCCAAAGTGAATTGGAGCCTTCCGCGTACTTTGCTTTACCGCCAACACTCGCTGCAGAAAGAAAGCTCCCCAGTTGCACTCTTGGCACTTGAGTAGTTTGTGCAAGAAGAACAGGTCCATCTCCTGGAATTTGCTAAGAGACAGATCACCCCTAGAAAATAGGGTGGAAAACAACATCCGATGAAGAATCCGCACGAACGGATGCTCGAAGTTTGCTACCACTGCGTTGTGGTAGCTCACTGATTTGCCCGGCGGCACCGTCACAAGCTCGGTGAAGATAGCGTCGTAGTCAGTACGGTTGTCCGGCCATCAGTAGTCAGTTCGCCCATGGTTCCAGTTATAGATCTTGTTAAACTACCTAAGGGTGAGATTGTAATCATTGTTGTACAGCCAGAAAGACACACGACCCTTGATCCATTCACGGTCCGTGGCGATGATGTCGTTCGACACGACACAGACGTCCATCGACCCATGAATTCTGCCACCAAATCCTTGTAAGTAGGCCATTCATTGAAGAATGGCTGACCATTGGCATGGAACTCCATCTCGTCGGGCATTCTGCCCGTGTGATGCGCCTGCCCCTTGAGAACATAGGCGATATTTGCCTCGAACCCCAAGTTGCGGATCATCTCCCGATCAACATAGCGGGTCGGCTCTATTTTCCTCTTCATAATCTCCTCATAGATCTTATTGACCTCCGCGGATGGATGAACAATCCGCGGGCATGTAATCGATGCAGTCGGTGGAGGCACAAACTTTGGAATGTCTATCGGGTTGGCGTGTGAAGAAGACGCACCGGCAACATGCACCATGATTGCGGAAGAAGGAGAAGTAGAAGAAGGAGCTTGGTGCAGATCGGAGAAGAAAATCTCCGCTCGATGAAGAACGTGCTCTTGGATGCTCGTCGTTAGGCTCAGATTGCTCTGGAATATGCTCGACACAGATGGAGAAGAATTGCTCTGGAGTTGTGACGTCATATGACGACAATCCTTCTCATATATAGCCGTGGCCGGCGCTGCTGTGTACCCGTCAATACCATCGACGCGGGTCGATGGTATCGACACGCGTAGCATAATCCATACTACCGCTGGTATCGACGGTCGTTGGTGGCTGGATGTGTGGGGCCTGGATCGCTGACATATCGATACTATCGACATGTCCCACAAATCGACTTTTTGGTTGCAGCGATTGTCGTTGATCTCCTCTCGCGGATCTGTGACGTGTCGCGTCGATACTATCGACGCAAGTCGATAGTATCGACTTCTGATTAGGGCAACACCCTCGCGAGGCCGGCCGCCGCCTTTTGTATGTGAATGCGTCGATACCATCGACAGGCCCGTCGATGGTATCGACTTTACCGAGATGATTTCTTTTGAAAATCTCCAGAGATATCGCGAGTATCAACACCCATGTCGATACTATCGACCTCTTCTTGCGATCAGCCTATTGGTGTGTCGATACCATCGACGAGGCCGTTGATGGTATCGACGCAGTGCGATTTCTGCAGTCGCCAACCTGTACCCCGGTCGATACCATCGACACAAGGGTCGATGGTATCGACTCTGCCTCAGTCCTGCACATTGAGCAAACGATCATGGTATCTTTTTCACACTAAAAACAAAGTCAAAACAAATCAAACTACGAATGTGAAGGAAACTAAACTAAACTACCGATGGCTGGGTTGCCTCCCAACAAGCGCCCTTATTTAACGTCTTAGGATAGACGACTTGAAGCTCGTCATGCATCTGTAAGTGCAATGAGTTTGACCTCATTCCCTTTCCTCGTGTAATCTTCACCAAAATACAACTTCAACCGTTGTCCATTGACCAGAAAGGTTGTCTCGCCATCGCGCACCATGATTGCGCCATGTGGCTGGACCTCCTCTATGGTGAATGGTCCACTCCATCGGGATTTCAGTTTCCCGGGATGCATCTTCAGCCTGGAGTTGAACAAAAGCAGACGATCTCCTTTCTTGAAGACGCACATTTGAATATGGCGATCGTGAATCAACTTTGTGTGCTCCTTGTAGATCCTTGAGCTTTCATATGCATTCATTCATAGCTCGTCAAGTTCATTGAGTTCAAGTAACCTCTTCTTTCCCGCTTCATCATAACTCAAATTTAGCTTCCTCAGCGCCCAATGCACTTTATGCTCTAATTCCACCGGTAAGTGACAAGCCCGACCATAAGCCAACCTTAAAGGCGTAGTGCCTATATGTGTCTTGTACGCCGTCCTGTATGCCCACAACACATCCGGTAGTAGGGTACTCCAATTCTTCCTCATGGAAGCCACAGTACGCTTCAAGATCTTCTTAATATCTCGATTGGAGACCTCCACTTGTCCTTGAGTTTGTTGGTGGTACGGGGTACCAATGTTGTGTTTGACCCCGTACTTTCTCAATAGTGCCGCGAACTTTTGATTCCGGAAGTGTGTACCCCCATCACTAATGATCATTCTGGGTATGCCAAACCTGCAGAAAATATATTCTTTGACAAACCTGCACACTACAGAGGAATCATTAGTCCTTGTGGGTATTGCCTCTACCCACTTCGACACATAATCAACAACCAAAAGAATGTACAAATTAGATTTTGAGGACAGAAAGGGTCCCATAAAATCTATACCCCACAAGTCAAATACCTCAACCTTCTGGAATACATTAAGGGGGATCTCTTGTCTTTTCGAAATGTTACTCGCCCTTTGGCACGAATCACATTGCCGCACAAACACATAAGCATCCCTAAACAAGGTAGGCCAGTATAGGCCACTTTCCAGTACTTTGGCTGCAGTGCGAGAGCTTGCATGGTGTCTTCCCGTCGGTAGTGTGTGGCAATGATAAAGAACACTCTCATATTCCACCTCAGGTACACACCTGCATAAAACACCATCCCTGCATTCATTCAAGAGAATAGGGTCATCCCAGAAATAATAACGTAAAGAATGGAAAAATTTCTTCTTCTCTTGGTGCGTCCAATCGTCCAAGATGATTTTGCAAGCAAGATAGTTAACAATGTAAGAAAACCACGTGTCTTTCGAATTCACTTTCAAAAGTTGTTCGTCTGGAAATGTCTCAGTAATGGGTATGTGTAAATCCTTTTCATCTACCCTCTCCAACCTAGACAAATGGTCCGCAACCACATTTTCAATCCCCGCCTTATCTTTGATTTCGATATCAAATTTGTGTAAAAGAAAGATCCACCTAATCAATCTAGGTTTGGCATCCTTTTTCTCCATCAAATACTTAATGGCAGCGTGGTCCGTCCATACTACGACTTTCGATCCAACTAGATATTGCCGAAATTTTTCAAAAGCAAAAACAATGGCAAGCAATTCTTTCTCGGTAGTCGTGTAATTGAGTTGGGCGTCATTCAAAGTTTTAGAGGCATAAAAAATCACAACGGGTTTATTGTCCACCCGCTGTCCCAACACAGCCCCAACCGCGAAATCGGATGCATCACACATTAGTTCAAACAGCTTGGTCCAATCCGGTGTTTGCACAACTAGTGCGGAAATCAATTTTTCCTTAAGCACGTTGAACGCATGTAGACATTTTTCATTAAAGTAAAAAACAACATCCTTTTCTAAAAGCTCAGATAAAGGTTTGGCGATTTTAGAAAAATCTTTTATAAAATGATGATAGAAACTGGCGTGACCTAAGAAACTACGTACCCCTTTTACCGAATTCGATGGGGGAAATTTGGAAATTACTTCAATTTTTACCGGGTCTACCTCCAAACCTTTGCTAGACACTTTATGTCCTAGCACTATTTCTTCGCTCACCATCATGTGGCATTTCTCCCAATTGAGGACCAAATGTGTGTCCTCACAACGTTGCAAGACCTTATCCAGATTGTAAAGGCACTCATCAAAGGATGCACCATAAATAGAGAAATCATCCATAAAAACCTCTAGACAGCGTTGTACCATATCAGAAAAAATGGCGAGCATACAACGTTGAAAGGTCGCCGGTGCATTACACAACCCAAAAGGCATACGGCGGTACGCAAACATTCCATAAGAAGAAGTGAAGGTGGACTTCTCTTGGTCCTTAGGATCAATCGAGATCTAATTGTACCTCGAATAGCCATCCAGAAAACAAAAATGCGATCGGCCAGCTAAATGCTCTAAAATTTGATCAATAAATGGAAGAGGAAAGTGATCCTTAAGCGTAGCGGCATTAAATCGACGATAATCTATACAGACTCGCCACCCGGTTACCAAGCGGGTAGTGGCAGGTTCATTCAGTAAATTATGGGTAATAGTGATTCCCCCTTTTTAGGGACTACCTGCGTAGGACTCACCCATGTCGAATTTGAAATAGCATAGATGATACCTGCAGAAAGGAGCTTAATCACCTCCTTCTTGACAACCTCCATCATGCTGGGATTTAATCGACGTTGTGGCTGAATCACCGGCTTGGCTCCCTCCTCGAGCCAAATCTTGTGCTGGCACAAAGTAGGGGAGATCCCCTTGATGTCTACAACCGACCACCCGAATGCTCCTCGGTGGTTCTTCAACACAATAAGCAGCTGGTCCTCTTCCTCGACACTCAGATAAGCCGATATAATCATAGGCAGCTTTTCTTCCTCAGCCAGAAATGCAAACTTCAGGTGCGGTGGCAACGGCTTCAACTCCAATTTTGGCAGGCTGATTAAGGATGATTGAAGCGGTGGTGGGAGTTCGCCTAAGTCTTCATAGTACCTCGCATAGAAGAATGGAAACATCTGAAGCATCTTGGCACACTCCTGCAGTGACTTGCTTCTCATCCAATCATGTGTGATATTGACTAAGCAGGCTTCAAGTGATAATTCAGGATATGCGTCAAAAATTGAATTTGCTATAGCCTCATCTTCAGTAGAGGGGGGAATGTCCTCCTCCTCATCATTCGGAAAACCTACAGCTTTGCTAAGGGATACCACCTTGGTGTGCTCCATGATGTCCACAGCCAATGTCCCTTTTTCCACCTTGGTCATTACATGAGCCATATCTAAAAATGGCTTCCCTAGACAAAGTGAGATATTGTGATCAAAATGATTTACCATGTGGCACTACTCCTTGGCTTTAGGTGACGTAGTGCTGGAAGGCATGACCATCTCGAAGCGATCATCGGCGATACCCAATGTCAAACGACCTCTCCCCATCTCAAGTATCATGTCAGCTGTAGCTTGGAAGGGTCGTCCGAGTAGTAACTCATTGCCTTGTTCATCTTGCATCTCCATTACGACAAAATATGCTGGAAATACAAAACGGTCTACCTTCACCAACACATCTTCACATATACCGTATGGCTTCACCACAGAATTGTCCGCCAGTTGGATTGTCATGTTGCTCGGCCGTGACTCTTTTAATCCCAACTTCTTGAATGTAGAAAGGGGCATCAAGTTTATGCTCGCCCCGGAGTCACATAACGCTTCACCAAACTTCACTTTCCCAATGTAACATGAGATGTTGAAGCAGCCCGGATCCTACCTCTTTGGTGGCAATGTGCCCATGATGAAGGCACTCACCTGCTACTTAAGCACTATAACCTCCGTGTCTGGGATTTTCCTCTTTTTAGTTATGATGTCTTTCAGAAATTTGCCATAAGATGGGATTTGCTCTATTGCTTCCAACAATGGGATGTTGACGGAGAGCTTTCTGAAACTGTCTAGAAACTTTTTAAACTGGGCATCCACTTTCCTCACCTTTGCACTATTCAGATATGGGACCGGGACAGCCTGCGCCCTTTGATGCGGTGGCACATAAGGTGTCCTTTTTTGCATCTCCTCCTCATCTACAATAGGATTTCAGTAGCATCCACTAATATATCTTCAACTGGTTCTGTGACTGGTATTGGAAGCTCCTCAGTGGCCTCACCTTCAATTTCTGCTTGGGGTTTGCTTGGTTCATCAGCTCTGGGGTTTAACAGCTTTTTGCCACTGCTTAGCAAGATGGCCTTCGCCTGTTGGTTTCCTCCTGGAATATTAGTGTTACCCGAAAAACCTTAGTGCGTCAGCTTCTTCAGATTGGCTATCTCGGCTGCCATTTGTGCCATGGGCGTCTCTATTGTCCTCATCTGAGCCCCATGGCTCTACAGTGTCTGCCCGAACTGGTTCATAAATTCCCCCTGTTGCTTTATCTGCTGGCCAAAAGTAGTCATTAATTCTTGATTTTGCTTTATCACTTGGTTGAGCAACTCCGTGCTCTTATCCTCTGCTACTGGCTGGGGTTTTGCATCTAGGTCCTGCAAAAAGTTGTTCGGATCCTTCCAAGAGAACTTCTTGTCCTTCCTCCATGAGTAATCATTATTTCTGTAGCCTTGTTGCTGCCGCATGAATTTGACTTGTGCCTCATCCTCAGATTCATTATCCTCCTTTGCAAGCAGTTTCTTTGCAAGAAGGTCCATCTTCTCATTCAACTCCTTGATTGCTTTTGACTCCCTTACTACTCGAACATGCTCAACAACATCCCTGTCGCCCCACGATTGCTTCTTGGCCATGTTCTTAAGGATTTCCCAACACCTCATCTCTGTATTGTTCAAAAAGAATCCTGAGCCTACGGAATCGAGGTTACTTCTATCATGCTCAGAGAGAGCAAAATAGAAGATCTTGACCTGTGTTTCCGTGTCAAGCCCGTGATGTGGGCACCTCCTTAGCATGATCTAAAATCTTTCCCAGGTCTCAGAGTAGGTCTCTCCTGCTTTCTGAGTGAAGTTGTAGATTTTCCTGATCATGTCATTGGTCTTCTCAGGCGGAAGAACCTTTCAAAGAAAACCTCCGCCATGTGGTTCCAGGATTCCACATATTTAGCATCTAGATTGTGCAATCATTCATGTGCAGTTCCTGCCAGAGAAATCGGGAACAACTTTAGGTAGAGCACATCCTGCGGGAACCTGTCAATTTTGACCATGTCGCAATTTTCCATGAATTGACTTATATGCGTGACTGGATCTTCCTTCTTGAGCCCATGGAATGCGTTTAACTTGACCAAATTAATTAATGCAGAATCAATCTTGTAAGTAGGAATGTTGATCGCCTGCTTCTTGATTGGCCCCTTCGACACAGATGAAGAAGAAGCCTTGATCTTATCCCATATTATCTGTGGCTCTGCCATCTCTTCTTGCTCGGATTCTGAGTTTATTTCTTCCAGATGGTCTTAATTGTAATCCTCCTCGTCTTCCGGTCCCGACAATGGAACCTCTGGTGCGTGCCGTGTGTAGTCGGTGCTACGCGTCTGCACCATACACAGTACCTGCAAAATAAAAATTTAACTTCAGTACAGTGCTTGATGATTACAAAAATTAGAAAAAAGACTATGAATTTTTGAAATGATTTCAAAATAATAAAAATAAAAAATGGCCTAGAGTGGCCGCTTGCAGCACTCGTAGTGCCGACAATTGCCGTGTCCCCAGCAACGGTGCCAAAAACTTGACACGCTTTTTACGTGCGTAGAAACGCAAGTGTACGCGTCAATGTAATATAGGCCTTGTGAGGCCCGAGTCGAACTCAGGGACACGTGAATTATCGGAGACTACTACTAACTACGCGCAATCAACTAGACCGATTTAAAAGTTGGAAGTTGTTGTAAAATTAAAACAAAATGAAATAAAACAAATCAAAGCAATCGATTAAATGTTTAGTTTAATCAATTCAAGATGAGATCTTTAGGATTGCGGTTTCACTGTGGGTTTTCATTGTATTAAATTCTATATAGTCACTCAGATTTATCTCTCTATCCGGGTAGTGGCCTGAAATCAGAATTGCCCACTATCGTTGTACAATTCACTACCCATGTCTAGGTCGGTTCCACCATCGTAGTAACCTATACCCTAAACTAGGTGCATTAAAATCGATCTCTCGATATCCACCATTAACCTTACACCGCCTTGTTCAAGGGATTTTTCAATTAATGTAAATTTTGTCTCTTTTCAACCATTAATTCTTCTTTCAAAGTAATTAAGGGCATTAGATTATTATTATGGTGATCAATCATAACAATATAATTGAGAAAACGAAATTATACCACAGATTTAAGAGATAAATGATGAATTACTATGATAAAATTGTCATACAATGATTTCCCGGGCTACTCCCGGTCCTAAAGATAAAGGGGATTAGCCCCGCATGTTCATCTCAAAGCAAAACGTGGAAGAGAAAAAGGGAAACATGGAGAAAAATGTGATTGAGTGATGAAACCCCTGAACAGAGAAGATCCAAGAGCTCCTTGGCATAGAATACACATTCTCCCGCCTTTCGGTGGTGGAAAACATCTTCTTCGGCATCCAGAACGGCTGGGGCGTGCTTCTGGGCTCTGTTCTTCTCTCCACACCCTCTCGGGACGTGTGTAGCGGCTAATGACGTGATGGATTGCTCTTGGCCGCCGTCATTAGGTATAATCACCGAGTTAGGTCGCCAAATAATCACAGCCGTCGGATTTAGATCGATCTGAAGCAAACTTGTATGTGACGGTGTCGATACCATCGACGCGGGTCGATGGTATCGACCTTGCGTGGTATCAAAAATTCTTCTTTCCCTTTGTCATTGCGCCTGATGCTATCTCGATACCATCGACGCGGGTCGATGGTATCGACAAACCTGTGGTGATGATTTTGTCTTTTTGTGTCGCTGTAGCTCCACCAGTCGATAGTATCGACATATGCGTCGATAGTATCGACTCTCTTCTCGCCAGCAACCTGATGGTAAATCGATACCATCGACTCTCCTGTCGCTAGTATCGACTTTATACTGCTCCTTGCGGCTGGCATCCTATGGTCATGTCGATGGTATCGACCATTGTCGATGGTATCGACAGAAGCATATACTTGTTTTTCCTGAAATTGCAACACGAAACCACATAAGCTGAAACAAAACATATTCTTGTGATAATATATGCTCAAAATACTGAAATAAGGGAAATTTGACATAGAGAAGGATCATAGACCAAAGCAGATGAATTATGCAATATTACCCACCAAAATGACTAATAAATGCATAAAACACATATAAAACAAGTCTATAAATGCGACTCAAAATCATAGCATCAATGACTGTTCCATGCCTCGAGTTCATTCAGGATATCAGTGACAAAGGAATTATATATTCACTCTAACACCATTCACGGATTGTAGGATTGAAAGTTGTTATCCAACTTTCTATTTCGCTTGGGTAGCACTGATGTGTGACTAGGCCCCGCTCTTTGCTTGTGAAGTCATAAGTGTTATGGACTTTCACTGCCAACGTGAAATGGACCTGCAGGGTCACACACATAGGATTTAACCTGGAAGAGGAGTTCGTCCACAAACATGTTTAGATTGATTACTAAAGGAGTTTAGTAGTTTAATTAAACACTCAATCAATTGATAGCTCAATATCATAGTGTTTAAGGTGTTGGACTGATTGATTAGAGTATCAGATTGATTGAAACCGATATTGACTGGTTCTACACAATCTGTACTCCCAACCGATTGGCTCATTTGATGAACCGATCGGCTCAGCTTTGTGAACCGACCGGCTCATGTGATGAACCGATCGATTCAAGGACAGGGTGAACGATTGCTTCAAGTGTTGAAACGATCAATTCAGCTGTTGCAACCAGGCAAGTTGGGAAAGTAAGATTGGTGAGATTTTCCTTTCGTTTCACTTGCCCTATTTGATTGGAATAAGGACTGGTATTTGATACCAATTAGAAACAAAAGTTGGAAATTCAACCAGGAACTGACCAGGACCATGAACCGACCGGTTCAGAAGTGAACCGACCGGTTCATGGGTCCCAATCGATTGGTTGAGTTGCCAACCGACCGACTCAGATCCCCAACTGACCATTTCAGTTGTGAAACGATCAGTTCAGGTTGCGAGTTGGTTTTTTTGTGGAAAACCTCGAATCCTTCTACTCCTGCTTTAGTCCCGCATTGCCCGGGATGGAGAACCCTGTCCCATGACCCTACTATATATATAGGGGTATTGGGGGCTTATCAGAGTACAACTCAGTGCAAACCAGTTGCTCTGCAAAGTTGTCGTTCTCTCTGGTTTTGGTAACTGAGAGAGCCCGAGCAAGTGCTACCCGATAAGGGAGGCAC
Organism: Alisma plantago-aquatica; assembly: GCA_963693085.1. NCBI lineage: Eukaryota > Viridiplantae > Streptophyta > Magnoliopsida > Alismatales > Alismataceae > Alisma > Alisma plantago-aquatica. Next base: position 186,873,998 of record OY856415.1, read on the forward strand.
ATCAAGGGAAGGACAACTGCAGAAAGCAATTGGTGCATGAGAGTGTGTCAGTGACTACTACGCTGACAGGAGGGTGTGACTCCTTCCAATTCCTTGTGAGTCAAGGAGATTGGAGTTCCAGGTGGTCCGTGTGGACTACTTCAGAGGCGGGAGGTTTCTGCCGCTCGGATGATAGCCTTCAATCGTGTCAGTCCCGGTGCGACCAGGAGCTGCACAGACATCGTCCAAGACCAGAGGTGAAGACCGCGCAAGGCGCGAGGTACTGTCGTCGAGCAAGCCTCAGGACAAGATATGCATCCACAAACCATCTTTTCTATTATATAGACGTTGACGTGATTCCTTTTGTTCTGGGTTTTGGGAAGAAAATTTTTGTTTCCGTTGCTTCTCTGCCTCCTCTAAAACCTAACAGTGATATCCGAGCCACATCAACTGCTCTATATTTTAGGATTATCGATATTATTGATTTTGGTTTGTCATCTTTATTTATTGCATACGATGCGAATAAAATTGGCTTTATGCATGTCCAATCCAAAAATCCCAAATATACATATATGATATGTAATATTAATGCACTCGATACACGTCGCCCTTAAACGAGTTTTGTGGTGGATGTGTAGCATGGTTATGGCCTATAAACCCCTATATCTATGTGTAGTTGAATGTGGTTGCTTGCATCTCGGTCTGTGCACCGATTCCCTTCTCCTATTCCTAATGTAACTCGAACTAATTCGAGATTTATTTCCTACCTTTTCTCCCCCCGAATGTAACTCGGGGTTTCACAATTCAATAGTAAATAGGATAGATTTTATTTCCTGTTATGTCAAAGAACGACGGATGACCTTAGAGGATCAGTTCAAGGAGTGAACCGATCGGTTGGTGTTCTAGACGACCGGTTCGAGGAGTGAGGCGAGCGGGTGGCGACCTGAGGAGATGCACGACGACCGGTGAACCGATCGGCTGGAGGCGCCAGTCGATCGGCTGGTGGCACCCGAACAACCAACTTGATGGCGAACCAATCAGTCATGGAGATGAGCTGATCAAACCCAGAAAGGAGGCACAAATTTCATCTTGTACATGTTGCATGTGATGTAGACCTAAATGAACGTGATTCCTCTTGGCTCGAGGAATCACAATAGGATGGCCATAATCATTGCTTTTATCGTTTTGCATGTTTTCTGTGGGATATAGCATGTATATGATACATACTATATATTGTGGTGATTGGATATATATATGTATATAAAAACCAAATCCCTCATTAAATATTAAGTTTTAGATGCCTTCCAAATGTGACACACATGAAAAACTTGATTGACCAAATGTGGGCACGCCCTAGCGTGGTGCACCGTCTATATCGTGGAAGCGTGAAGGGTGAATGTGTGGGTCTGCCCTAGCAGGGTGCATATTCATCGTGTTGGCTTTGGGTCAGACTTAACAAGGTGACCTAGATAGGATCTAGCACCTTGAGGCATGGAGATGATCATGGCAAAGAGTTGCATATGACATCTTTCAAGAGTTGCATATGATGCAATTGGCAAGAGTTTCCTACCCGGGAGATCTGAGTTGTGGGTGACAGCCCTAGCTGGTCCATGGCTCAAAGGATTTCAAGATCTTGACCCACTAGAAGATTGTACGCTGCAATCTTCTGAATTGATGGTGAGGGCTGTCAATTTGAATCAAAATAGTGGGAGCGGTAATTAATTAAAGGCCAAATTAACTATCATCAAATTTTATTCAAATCAAATCAAAAGGAGTTTTGACAAAATGCAATTTTCTCTTGTAGAATGAAAAAGAATCATCTTTTAAAATGGGCAAATTAATTGAGAATAAATTCCATAATTGGTTGAGGACTGTGAGAAGTTCTGCACAATCCAGATATACCAGGAGCCTTTGAATCCACTCTATGTACGCTTAATGCGTTAGTGAAGAAGATAGAAAGTTCATTGATAGAGATCAGTGGAACGAATGGTAAGGGAGAGAAGGGTTCTCTCGCCAAACCAATTTCTTCTACATGGAGAGGATGGAAGGAACGATGGAAGAAGAAGTTAGAGGTAGAGATCTCTACTTCTGGTGTATACATGATAGAGATTAACTTCACTACTTCTTCATCATGGGTACTTGATACCAGATGCGGATCTCACATTTGTTCCAATGTGAAGGATCTTAAGAGAAGTAGGCCTTTAGGAAAAGGCGAGGTTGAACTACGTGTTGCCAATGGGGCAAGATCTCTACCAAGTGGGCTAATAATAGAGTTGAAGAACTGCTATTATGTACCTTCCATAAATAGGAATATCATTTTCGTCTCTTGTTTGGACAAGGATGGATTTGAACTTCTTATTAAGAATGGAAATTGTTCCATTTCTAAAGATGGGATCTTTTATGGCAGTGCCCCATTGTCTTATGGTCTATACTTGATAGATTTGGAGACAAGTGTATACAATGTAAACACCAAAAAGCAAAAACTCAACAACTCAAACAAAACACATCTTTGGCATTGTCGTCTAGGGCACATAAATGAGAAGCGCATTTCTAGACTCCATAAAGATGGTTATCTAGACTCTTTTGATTATGAATCAATAGAGACATGTGAATCTTGTTTATTGGGCAAGATGACCAAGACTCCCTTTTCAGGTAAAGGTGAGAGATCTAGTGATCTATTAGGACTCATACATACTGATGTATGTGGGCCTTTTAGAACTAATTCCAGAAATGGGTGTTAGTACTTCATTACCTTCACTGATGATTTCAGTAGGTATGGCTATGTGTACCCGATGAAGCATAAGTCAGAAACCCTTGAAAGGTTCAAGGATTTCATGAATGAAGTACATAACCAACTTGGTAAAAGTATTAAGGCACTTCGATCTAATCGAGGTGGAGAATACTTAAACCAGGAGTTTGAGGACCTTCTGCGAGCCCGTGGTATTGTATCACAATGGACTCCGCCTGGAACACCACAGCATAATGGTGTGTCTGAAAGAAGGAATCACACATTTTTGGATATGGTGCGATCAATGATGAGTTTTTCCGATCTTCCGATTTCCTTCTGGGGTCATGCTATTGAAACCGCCGTGTTTACACTTAACCGTGTACCATCTAAATTGGTTCAAAAGACACCATATGAGATATGGTAAGGGAAGCGTCCCGCTTTGTCTTTTCTGAAGATTTGGGGTTGTGAGGCTTACGTTAGGAAAATGTTTCCTGATAAGCTTGGACCCAAATCCGATAAATGTTATTTTGTTGGATACCCCAAGGAAATGAGGAGATATTATCTATAACACCCTACTGACAACAAAGTGTTTGTTGCCAGGACAGCTGTGTTCCTAGAAAAGGAATTTATTTCCAAAGGAAGGAGTGGGAGGAAAATAGAGCTTGAAGAGGTTCAAGCCCAACAAGAAAACATTGAACCGGTAGATGTACGAGAGGAAAATGTAGATTCACAAGGTGTTGTGGAATCTCATTCTCCTCAGGTAATACAAGGACCTCATAGATCTAGTAGGACCCGCCTTGAACCTGAGAGGTTTGGTGATAACCTCCTATTTTAGTCGATTATCTTAGTCTTTTTCTTTAGTTTTCCATACTCTTTTTAAGTTAAAGTTACACATAATCCCAAAATTACCCTTTCTTGTAATTACACCATCAGACTAACCTTTTCCTTTTATATATGCAGAAAAACACCAAAAAAATCGTAAAATAATAACTCAGCCTCAAGACCGCATGGATTCAAACGGTCCCAAGACCGCATGAAGCCAATCGGTCTCGATACCGCATGGAGTCAAACGGTCCCAAGACCGCATGAAGCCAACCAGTCCCGACACCGCATGGAGTCAAATGGTCCCAAGACCGCATGAAGCCAATCGGTCCCGAGACCGCATGGAGTTCAAACGGTCTCAAGACCGCATGAAGCCAAACGGTCCCGAGACCGCATGGAGTTCAAACGGTCCCAAGACCGCATGAAGACAAACGGTTCCGAGACCGCATGGAGTTCAAATGGTCCCAAGACCGCATGAAGCCAAACGGTCCCGAGACCGCATGGAGTTCAAATGGTCCCAAGATCGCATGAAGCCAAACGGTCCCGAGACCGCATGGAGTTCAAACGGTCCCAAGACCGCATGAAGCCAAACGGTCCCGAGACCGCATGGAGTTCAAACGGTCCCAAGACCACATGAAGCCAAACGGTCTTGAGGTCCCAAACGGTCTTAAGGTCCAAACGGTCTACAAACCATTTGGACTTCACTTAAGGCCTATAAATAAGACCCCAAGGGTCCTCCAAAAAACAAGTCTGAGACGTCCAAAGGCTGCCCCAATCATTCTAGAGCTCCTGCCACTTCCATCCTCCGCCCTGGGCTGTCGGTCTGAGATCCATACTCCATCCTGAAGCTGCTTTCTCCTTCTTCGCTAAGAAGGTGGGAAGGGGAGACTTCCTCATCGTGCAACCTACGAAGACCGGTGGATCGTTTCTCTCTCTCCAAGGGGTTGACTTTCCTCCCTCCTTTGTGGGGATGATGCTCTCTCTCTCTCTTCTCGCCTCCTTCTTGGTCTTAGTGATGAGGGAGTAGTCTTCTTCACTAGGGTGCGGGAAGTAGCCCCGCAACCCATACTTTCATATCATGTAAAATGTAATCCTTAGGTTGTAATGTAGAGTTCTTATCTTTGTCAGTTCAACATCAAACGATTGATGAATACTCATTGCTTGATCTCCAACTTGTGTTATCTTTTATCTTTTAGTATGAATTGTCTACGTTTGTACTATTAGATTTGAAACTCATTTGCATGTTGGTTCTTGGTGCATGTATCCACCATGAATCTGTTTTGGTATCCAAAAGTGTATCTCAAAAAGTGGAGTAAATTCACTATCATCCGTTGCACTTTCATACTATGAAATGGAATCAGTTGACGTATGGAAGTGCAACCTTGGTAAGTCAAGGAACACACTTTGCGAGGGGAATGATGTAAAGTAATGTGACCATTTGATCGGGAATGGCTGGCGTTGCAACATTCCCGCACTTCTCGTAGCTTGATTATCCGAAAGGAGGCTAGGTCTACAAGGATACTAACTGACCGAACTCTTTTTGCAGGTTAAGTTTTGCTTTGCATGTGTTGATCGATGTGTAGTGGTGGTGAAAAACCGATCACACCCTAGTGATCTTTATCATAGTTTAACTCATTAGATTTACTTGCTTTCTTTACTTTTTATGTTCTTAGTTTAAAAACCATCAAAATCCAACTTTCGATATAAGTGCCTACTAGTAAGTGACTAAGTGAAGTTCTATACGTTTTTCATCTTGTTGCTTGCAACAAGACCGTTGTCTTTTGGGTTCGATCCTAAATCTGTACTGCGATAAGGCTTCTATACTCTTATGGGGTTGGAGCATTTATCTAAGCACCAGTTCTAGGTAAACCTAGGGAAGACATCAATCCTCTCTAGGGTTTTTGGTGCATAACTTGGGACTCCCATTAGAAGAGTAAAATCTTTTGGTGTAAGTCCCAGCTCCATCAAAAAATGGCGCCGTTGCCGGGGACAACGGAACGTTGTTATTTCACTTAGTACTTTTCTGGTTGGTTAGGATTTTGCACTTTCTTTTTAATCATAACTATATATCCTCTTGAAACTATTATTTCTTTGTTTATTATCTAAAGGTGTTTTCTTTTCTCTGCTCAGGTAGAACACGTGCATGCAATCATCGCATAGTCACAGATTCTCCCCTGATCCGGAGTTCGACTCCGAGGTAGAGAGAAGTTTCCACCGCCGAATCCGTCTCAATCGCCAATGCGCTAGACAAATGGCTGACGAACATCACCAAGCTGCTTTGGTGATGGAGAGAGTAAATGTTGCCATCACCGCACAACGGGCACAACTCATCGCAGACACCCGTGCCCAAATACAAGCGGAGATACGTGCTGAAGAGCAAGCCCGCATAAGAGCGGAGACCGAGGCAGCAACTCAAGCTGCTCAGCTTGAGTTACAGAACAAGCAACTAAGGGACTATGCTGTCCCGAAGAACTACGAGGATAACCACCCGGTCCGGCCTCCGATTATCAATATCCCAAACTTTGAGATTCGGACCCAGTGGATCCAAATTATGCAAGGCATCTCCTTCTCTGGAGGTTCAGGAGATGATTGCATGGACCACCTGAAAAGGTTTAAGGCATTATGCCGCCTGGTCCCGCAAGCTGGTATCGCTTTCGATGCAATAATGCTCCACCTATTCCACTTCACCTTATCTGGGAGGGCCCTGAGTTGGTACAACTCATTGGACAGAGAACCCATAATAACCACTTGGGCCCCTCTAGAGGAAAAATGCTTAGAGAAGTTCTTTTAACCCTCGCCGACCTATGAAATCAGAAGGCAAATCAATCACTTCTCCCAGCTACCTGGAGAAACCCTTGCTGAGGCATGGGAAAGATTTAAGGAACTTCTGCGCAAGTGCCCCCATCATGGAATTTCACAGAATCAACTAATAGAAACTTTTTACCGGGGAGTAAGCGATGATATTAAGCAATTCTTAGATTCCTCATCTGGAGGAAACTTCATGAGGAAGAACTATGAAGACGCCTGGAAGATTGTTACATTAGGAGCTGAAAACCAGTCCAACTGGGGACGGTCAGCTGGAAAAGGCGTCCTTAAGGTCTTCAAAGCTGAGGAATCCATAGAAATGAAGACAATAGCCGAGGCCTTGAAAACAATTCTTCACAAACAGCAAGCCCTCGAGACAACTCTAGGAGAAATTGATAAGAAGAAAACTCCGCTGGTTCATCAAGTCAAAGCCGTCACAGGATCCTGTGAGGCTTGTCATGCTTTGGACCATCCAACTCTCTCCTGTGGAATGCTGTATAATGTGATGATGGATCTGCATCCACCACCACAACCATATGAGCCCATTACTAATCAAGCTGAAGATCAGATTCCAGAACAAGTCAACTCCATCCACACCATTCCTGGACAAGTATACTACAATCCCAATCAACCGAGGAATCATCCTGGATTCCAATACGGGAACCCTTCTGGAACTGCGAATCCACAACATCAGACACGGGGGGGATCTGATAGTAGGCTACCATCTGGGTTCTCAAACAATTTCAACCAAAATCAAGGGAACTCCAGGAACAACTTCCCTAGGGCTAACTACCCTAGGAATCAATCAGCCTACTACCAGTACACTCATCCCCCGCTTCCTCCGCAGCTGCACACTCAACAACCTCAACAAACACAGCAACAAAGTCTTCTAAAAAATGCTCCTGCCCAGCCGGAAGATGAGATATCTTTGATAAGGCAGATGTTACAATCTCAACAAACTATGCTTGCCAACCAACAGGCTCAGTAGAAAGCAGTGGAAGCCCAGCTTGCCCAGATTGCTGCACAGTTGAAGCCTCCGGCAGGCACTTTTGCTGGGCAGCCCAAGTCAAACCCTAAGAATGGGCTAAATAGACATGAACAATCAAATACTATGCCAACAACATGACAATGTTATAACTTCGTCGAGCCAGCGACGTAAAACCAAGGCGCTGCTTGGGAGGCAACCCAAGATTTCAACTTTTTCCTTTATGTTCTGCTCCTTTATTTTACCTAGTTTCATTTTATGAAAATACAAAAAATTTTTACATAACCAAAACTATAAAAAAAAATAAACAAAAGCAAACAACATAAAAATATATAAATAAAAAACAAACATAAAAATATAAAATCTTTTCTGCCTTTGTCCTTCCAAACGGTCCTGAAACTGGTTGGACTCCAAACGGTCTCCAAACCGTTTGGAGCCAAACGGTCTTGAAACCGTTTGGACTCCAAACGGTCTCCAAACCGTTTGAGCCAAACGGTCTTGAAACTGTTTGGACTCCAAACAGTCTTGAAACCGTTTGGAGCCAAACGGTCTCAAAACCGCTTGGAATGCAAAAGGTCGCTAACTGTTCCCTATAAATATAAACCCTACCCCTTTGTCTTTCTCCCTTCAAACTCTCGAACTTTCTCGTATTGCTGTTGCATTGCTCTTGCTTCCTTTTCTCCCGCGCGATCGCACCCCCGTCAGCCTCGTCTCCGTCACTCTCCTCGCAACAAGGTGAGCGTGTCACCATCTCCGACGATGGTTGCTTTGCCTTTGCCTGCGCACCACCGCCGTTCTAATCACCGTCATTCTCACGATGCAGCCAAACTTCTTCTCTTCCACCGTCTTCGCCGCAGGCGTCACCTTCGACTCTGACCACTATCACCGACACTACCATTGTCTTTGCCGACGTCTTCACCTCCGTCTTCACCATCGTCTTCACCACCGTCGTCATCGCTGTCTTCATCACCGTCGTTTTCATCGCCGGCTTCATAATTGTCTTCATCGTCATTTTCACCATTGCCGTCGTCGCCGGTGCGACCTCCGCCTCTGCGACGTTTCGTCTTCATCTTCACCTTCGCCGACGGCCTCGCGATGCTTCGATCTCCAAACGGTCTTGAAACCGTTTGGGATCAAACGGTCCTGAAACCGTTTGGGACCAAACGGTCTTCAAACCGTTTGGTCTTCCACACTCTTTTAATTTTCACAAAAATACAAAAACACATAAATACAAATAAAATCCAATTTTTTTCAAAACATATTATTCTAACTCATGATTTCTCATTTCTACAGCAATGGCGTCCCCAGCAAAGAACGTCACCGGGTTCAGAGACAAGGCAATCTGGACCAGAGAGCAACTGCTGGAAAAACAAGCTGAGCTTAATGAGATAAGAGCTGTCTTCAACAAGACCGGGAAGACGCCAACAAACGTCAAAATCATGGACGTCTTGTACGACCTTGATCGCCTCGAGAAGTGCCTAGCTGAGGCACCAGAAGAAGAAGTTGAGATCTCTTCTTCTGATGATGAAGACTCGGAGTACAACCCAAACTCCGAAGAGGAATCCCCTACTAGAGAACTAAAGGGGAAATGCAAGGTCTTGGAGACTGCATCTGGGCAGCCCTCCAAGAAACGGGCAACGAAACAAGTCCGACCCACCTCCGAAATTGATCAACCTTTTGCAAAACCTACCACCACCATCCCTTCTACTACCGCCACTACCACCACCATCCCTACTACTACCACCACCATTACTGCTACCACTACATTCTTGTTACCACCCCCACTTTCATTCCCATCACCACCACTACACCACCACCAGAAAACCTCTTCATCCAAACCAACCTCCCTGCTGACAAGTCATTAAAACCCACCAAGTATGTGTGCTCCAGCATACTGCGAAGGATGGGGATATACAACCGCATCTTTGACGTACTAGATAAAGCCAACCTCGCCAGGCTGTGCCTAGTACCAGAAGTATCCTACTCTGAACCCACAACAGAGTTTTTCACCTTTTTGACCAAGGAGCCCGTCGACATCACGGATAAGTCACGGGACGGGGGTGATAGAAGGCTCGTCACCCAGATCTTCGGCAACAAGGTTTTTATAACGGAAAATCTGCTGAACACTATCTTCATTGACAACCAGGATCAGCTGCAGAAAGCCATGAAGGTGGGGACCGAACATCCAGAGTTCAACAGACACAAATTCTGGAAATCCCTTACCAGGATCCCAACCTATGACGCGAAGACGTGCAAGGCGTCGAATATACACTTTGGTTTTGTGCGCACCTTGCACAAAATCCTCGCTGGCACACTCTTCCCCAGGACAGAAGGGGGGAATGTTATAATTTCCGATCTTTTTGTTCTCTAGTCTATTCTTAACGAAAGGCCAGTCAATATCGGATGCCATCTGATCCAGAAACTATCAATCTCCAGCCTGGGGAAGGAGATCTACATGGGAGGGCATGTCACATCTATCATCAAATATCTCAAGATGGACAGACCCCTACCCCGCTGCACGCACCTAAAGGGCGACATCCTTACCAACAAGCAAACTCTGAAGAACTCTTTCATTATCAAGGAAAAGGATGGGAAACTACACTACATCTTCTGCCCGATGGTTAAGTCCTCCAAAACGCTTATCCCGCTCCCGAAGCTAGCAAATTATGACATCAAACAACTCCTCTTCTCGGACGAGGAGCTTTCACACCTTCTAGCTTCGGTTAAAACAACCGAAAAGAGAGAAACAATGGGACAAACGGAGCTGAGCATCATAGCCCCGACAGCTCGACCCACAAAAATACCTGTCAAACGGCCTTCGAGAAGGCAGTTGCAGGCCCAACAGCTGTCGGGGACACCAACATCTAGGCCAAATCCAGAGGCCGAGAAGCTTCATGAGGAAATCTTAACTTCCTCTTCAATCTACTCTTTCATCCAGAGTCTACATGAGCAGCTAACTGCTTCCACCACTCCACCTTCCACCATTCCATAATCTACCACTCCCTTCTTTCCCATCACATCCACGCAACCATTCACATCCACTTCGTCACCCATATTCACCTCGGGCTTTCCATTCTCCATCCCCATGCCCGACTTCACCACTTTTCCCTTCACCTCCACAGTTTCCACCCCATCACTATCTCTACCACCGATTTCACCTCAAATCCCACCACGTTTCACACCCACCACCACCCCGACACCGCTGGTGACTACATCCACAGTCACTACGCAGCTCGGGGCATCATCAATGTCTCTTTTGCAAGACACTAACACCACTCCAAGCAGACCCCAGCCATCTCACCCTTCCGCTCCTGGGGTCCCTTTTACTAACATCAGTGAGGAATTTGGCCGTCAATTTGACGCCGTCCGAAACCTCCTCACCGATCCTTCTAACATATTAAATTCTATTTTTTCTTGTGTGCAGGATTTATCACGACAGGTGACCAAGATTGACGAACAACACTGAGCCTTGCCCACCTTCCACCAAGGCCTCCAGCAACGACAGGATGAGGTGGCTAAGCAAGTTGAGCACATCAACAACCACACCAACAACCTACCAGACCTGGTCCTTGGAGCGACGCGTCAACAAGAAGCAACAGCGAAGCAAGTCGATGAGATCTCCAAGCAGACTCAGCCTCTGCCAGAGACTCTCCGCGAGCTCCAGCAACATCAAGAAGTTCTGAGCACGCGCTTGGCCACCATCGACGACACACTTATGCAACTACATCATCGCCAAGAGGAGTCCAACAATGATGAAATCCAGCAATTACGTGCTCAGGTCACCAATCTTACAACACGTCTCCTCTCCGCCGAGGGAAGATTTACCGACCTCAAAGAAACCCATGATGCACTGCTCGAAAAATACGAGCATCTGCAAGTGGCTTCCGATGAGCTACAAGCCACCCATCGGCGATGCTAAACGTCTGCCAGCAAAAAGCAAGCAGACGAAGCTACGGATGACAAGGATGGCGATGATGAAGAAGACGACGAATCCGAATCATCTGCTGACTCCAACAAAGATACCTCCTCTGATGACAAGCATGATGACAGAGAGGACCCCAGAAATGCAGCAGGACCCTCCCAAAAAGGGTCCGACAAAGGTCACCAGGATAGTGACAATCACCCCAAGTCCCCACATAACGACAATGTCAACATGTCATATGGGGACCAATTCTTCGACTATTCAGCTATGGGGTCCATCGGGGAAGCTGCCAAGGACGTGGCCTACGCTGAATTCCAACAATGCATACTAGGATCTAGCGCCAGCCCGCCAAAAACATCTGCTCCACCTCTGTCCACACATTCTTCCCCTTACCAGGACGAGGCAGACCGAGTAAGTATAGACACAGACAAGGATCTCGACTCTGCCTCTGACTCGGACGACAATCTAGAAGGCCATGAAGAGGCCTTCGAACAACCTGCTTCTCCCCCACCACAAGAACTTCCCCCGCCACCACCACTGCCGCACAAAATGCATGACTTGGATATGGCGTCCATCTCCACTTTAGATGCTCAGGACATTTTTATACTGAACACTATAGTGGACGATGCAAAGGCGGGGGGAGACATAATTTATCATAATACAAAAACCAGGTGTCAGATGACACGTGAAGATTTCCACAGCATCCTCCGACCTCGGTCCACGATGACTATGGAAATCTTCCGTGTCCTCCTCGCCAATTGTATAGAAATATATAAAAGTTCTAAGAGGCAGCAACCCATCTTTAATGCCTCGCCTGCTCTGTCTATTGGCCTTTTATACAAAGACGTAATAGAAAAGTCGATCGAGCGGCTGCGTGCTGGTTTAGCACGTCGGGCACGTTATCTCACCGTGCCCTTCCAAGTCTCGGACCACTGACTTTTTATGATCGTGGATACCGAGGCTCGGGATGCCAAAGTGTATAACTTCTGTAGCGCCGAGCTACCAGCCGGCACAATAAACTTCATAGGAGAAGTAGCAGGAGAAGCCAAGTGTATACCCTTCCGACTGCTTAAGTTAATCTGGGCTGCACACCCATCTCTTCGCCAGGATTGGAGCCAACCATGGTTCAAAATCATAAACCCTCCAGTCCAAGCCACTGAGGGATCTAGGGATAGCGCTTTCTGCACCGTACGACACATTCAAGCGCTGAACCAGGAAATCCCATTCAACGATCTGGTAGATGAAAACTTTCATTCCTTACGTGGACGTTATGCCATGGAGCTAATCTGTGATAGACGGTTCTTCAAGGACCCAACTATGGCACCAGATGACGTTCCTCGCTACCTCTTTTCAGCTATCCAGCGACCACAACAGCGACCCTTCTGACAAACTCTGAAGGAGTCAGAAAAGACCAAGTTGCCAGTCGCCGATACCGAGCAAGATCAAAGAAAGATCGATCATGTGTTCACCATTACACCGACCTTCCCTGATTTTGATCGCGATGCTTGCAAAGGTCTCAACGACCTCGAATTGCGTCTCATTATGGTGCGTCTCTCCGCCGAAAAAGATGGCCTGGTATTCATATCTCGAGACATCTTGGTAATGGCAGACACACTGCGAGAGACTCTACAGGTTAAGGGATCCCTCTCAGTAAGCCTTATGGCCGCATATCAGTTTCTTCTTGGCCAAAGCAACGCAACAACATACATGGCGTCTCCATATATGAAAGATGATCTCCTAAAGCTCAAGAACTTCGGCACGACTGATGCACTAATCTCCTATCTCCAGCACACAACGCCAACGTTCATCATGCTACCTTTCCTTTATCATGAGCACTGGATGCTCCTAGCAACAAACCTCCCAGAAGGAACAACCACAATATACAACAGTTCCGAAAGCCAGTACAACACACGACAGAGAAACTATTTCGTGACACCAAAGACGCCGACAGATGTAGTGGCAAGGGAGTGCACCGAAAAGTTAATCGATCTTCTGAGTCAGCATACTAGGGCGTACGACAAAGAACATTTCCACCGCCCTGCCTTCTGCCACAAATGCCCCCAGCAAATCCGACAATCGAACGACTGCGGCTTCCACGTCCTCTACTGGATGTACACCATCATCGTTCTCCAAAGACCAGTAGAGGAGATGACTGACGTGGACTACCACACTTTATGAGGACAATTCACATCCAATCTACTTCGTTCTCCGGGGGCAAATGAAGACTTACCTTAGCCTGCAGCCCTTGTCGTAAGTACTGCTCAACCTATCACTTTGACACTCTGAGGACAGAGTGAGTGATAAGTTGGGGGGGGGAGTACATTAGACAAGGGCGAGGTATCATTTTCTACATCCCTTTTTCTGTTAGCACTTTCTATACAATTCTGTATTCTTAAAATTCTTCTTAACAATTCTTCTTTTATTCTTTCTCTTTATACAATTCTTTTTAACTTAAATTCTATTGAATAAAGTCACCCCAACTAACCTTAGAATCATGATAGTCCCCAAAAAGTAAATAGCACTTAGACATTTAATGTCGATTTAACAATTTCCATCCACTATCGATTCCATGTTTTTGCTTCAATTCTTTATCTGACTCTCCACAGGTCAAAATCAAGGCAGAAATAAGCCAAGCTCTCAAGGATGAGAGGGGAATCGGGCAACTTCCAAATCAAGAAGTTCTACAAGTGGACCACAAACCAAATAAGTGCATGTTGAAAAACTCTAAGAATAGCTTTCCTCTCTTCAAAATAAAAGAGGCTTGGCCGCCCAAAATAAATTCCCAAAATCACAAAACCCAAGCCTGTGAGTTATCGAATAAAAGCCAGAGAGACGAATAAAATTATGAGAGTTGTGCCATGAATAAGGACCTATATAAAGAACCGATGAAGGTTTCATCCGGCCGACACATTCCGCTGCCCTCACAAAGGCAGATGTGTCGTGCCCGGTAGTGGAACCCTAAGGTATCGAAATATATGAAAGGCTCATAAAGGACTCACCCGGCCGATACATTCAGCTGCCCTCATAAAGGCAGATGTGTCGTGCCCGATAGTGAGATCCTAAAAAGCATAGACAGCCCCTCCCCCACTTGAAGGGGGAGCTACACATCAAGCCTTTAGCCAACCCTCATACCCTCTCTAGCTTCCAGTAGGTCTTTTAGAGAGGTATAAAGCTGATTAGAATCAACAACATGCACAAAATAAAGGTGGTCCCAATGCGAACTATGAGATACGGAAAGAACCTGAGACCCAAGCAACTCTCGAAATCTGAAAGAGTCAAGGAAAGCAATAAGACTTGATATGACCCCAGGGGAACTCAGGTTAAGAATTGAAGCAAGAGTATAGAAATCCTAATTAAATAAGATAGCCTCGCCATTACATGTCTCAGCTCTATCTAACTTGAGGAAAAGCTAGACTCTAAGTTAGGGGGGGTGATAACCTCCTATTTTAGTCGATTATCTTAGTCTTTTTCTTTAGTTTTCCATACTCTTTTTAAGTTAAAGTTACACATAATCCCAAAATTACCCTTTCTTGTAATTACACCATCAGACTAGCCTTTTCCTTTTATATATGCAGAAAAACACCAAAAAAATCATAAAAGAATAACTCAGCCTCAAGACCGCATGGATTCAAACGGTCCCAAGACCGCATGAAGCCAATCTGTCACGAGACCGCATGGAGTCAAACGGTCCCAAGACTGCATGAAGCCAACCGGTCCCGAGACCGCATGGAGTCAAACGGTTCCAAGACCACATGAAGCCAATCGGTCCCGAGACCGCATGGAGTTCAAACGGTCTCAAGACCGCATGAAGCCAAACGGTCCCGAGACCGCATGGAGTTCAAACGGTCCCAAGACCGCATGAAGCCAAACGGTCCCGAGACCGCATGGAGTTCAAACGGTCCCAAGACCGCATGAAGCCAAACGGTCCCGAGACCGCATGGAGTTCAAACGGTCCCAAGACCGCATGAAGCCAAACGGTCCCGAGACTGCATGGAGTTCAAACGGTCCCAAGACCGCATGAAGCCAAATGGTCCCGAGGCTGCATGGAGTTCAAACGGTCCCAAGACCGCATGAAGCCAAACGGTCTTGAGGTCCCAAACGGTCTTAAGGTCCAAACGGTCTCCAAACCATTTGGACTTCACTTAAGGCCTATAAATAAGACCCCAAGGGTCCTCCAAAAAACAAGTCTGAGACGTCCAAAGGCTGCCCCAATTGTTCCAGAGCTCCTGCCACTTCCATCCTCCGCCCTGGGCTGTCGGTCTGAGATCCATACTCCATCCTGAAGCTGCTTTCTTGTTCTTCGCCAAGAAGGTGGGAAGGGGAGACCTCCTCATCGTGCAACCTACGAAGACCGGTGGATTGTTGCTCTCTCTCTCTCCAAGGGGTTGACTTTCCTCCCTCCTTTGTGGGGATGATGCTCTCTCTCTCTCTTCTCACCTCCTTCTTGGTCTTAGTCATGAGGGAGTAGTCTTCTTCACTAGGGTGCGGGGAGTAGCCCCGCTACCCATACTTTCATATCATGTAAAATGTAATCCTTAGGTTGTAATGTAGAGTTCTTATCTTTGTCAGTTCAACATCAAACGATTAATGAATACTCGTTGCTTGATCTCCAACTTGTGTTATCTTTTATCTTTTAGTATGAATTGTCTACGTTTGTACTATTAGATTTCGAAACTCATTTTCATGTTGGTTCTTGGTGCATGTATCCACCATGCATCTGTTTCGGTATCCAGAAGTGTATCTCAAGAAGTGGAGTAAACTCACTATCATCCGTTGCACTTTCATACTATGAAATGGAATCAGTTGATGTATGGAAGTGCAACCTTGGTAAGTCGAGGAACACACTTTGCGAGGGGAATGATGTAAAGTAATGTGACCATTTGATCGGGAATGGCTGGCGTTGCAACATTCCCGCACTTCTCGTAGCTAGATTATCTGAAAGGAGGCTAGGTCTGCAAGGATACTAACTGACCGAACTCTTTTTGCAGGTTAAGCTTTGCTTTGCATGTGTTGATCGATGTGTAGTGGCGGTGAAAAACCGATCACACCCTAGTGATCTTTATCATAGTTTAACTCATTAGCTTTACTTGATTTCTTTACTTTTTATGTTCTTAGTTTAAAAACCATCAAAATCCAACTTTCGATATAAGTGCCTACTAGTAAGTGACTAAGTGAAGTTGTATACGTTTTTCATCTTGTTGCTTGCAACAAGACCGTTGTCTTTTGGGTTTGATCCTAAATCTGTACTGCGATAAGGCTTACATACTCTTATGGGGTTGGAGCATTTATCTAAGCACCAGTTCTAGGTAAACCTAGGGAAGACATCAATCCTCTCTAGGGTTTTTGGTGCATAACTTGGGACTCCCATTGGAAGAGTAAAATCTTTTGGTGTAAGTCCCAGCTCCATCATTTGGATACCTTGTAACTCAGGATGGTGGTTGATCATTGATGATGATCCAACTACCTACGTAGAGGCTATGGAGGGACCAGATTCTGTGAAATGGCTTGAAGCCATGAGATCCGAGATGGAATCCATGTACTCCAACAAAGTATGGACTTTGGTGGAACCACCCGAAGGGGTAAAACCCATAGGGTGCAAGTGGGTCTTTAAGAAGAAGACTGACATGGATGGAAATGTGCAAACTTATAAAGGCAGATTGGTTGCTAAGGGATTTTGACAAGTTCAAGGTGTTGACTATGACGAAACCTTTTCTCCAGTTGCCATGATTAAGTCCATTAGGATCATGCTTGCTATTGCAGCTTATTATGACTATGAGATTTGGTAGATGGATGTTAAAACCACATTCCTTAACGGGAATATAAATGATGATGTGTACATGACACGACCTAAAGGTTTTGTAGATCCAAAGAATGCCAATAAAGTCTGTAAACTGCAAAGGTCAATCTATGGATTGAAGCAATCATCTCGGAGTTGGAATCTTTGTTTTGATGAGGAAGTCAAAGTGTTTGGCTTTACTTAAAATGAAGATGAACCTTGTGTGTACAAAAAGGTTAGTGGGAGCTCGACCACATTCCTCATATTGTATGTGGATGACATACTTTTGATGGGGAATGATGTCTTAGACTTAGAGAAGGTAAAGACTTGGCTTGGGAATACTTTCTCAATGAAGGACTTAGGAGAAGCATCCTACATTCTAGGAATTAAGATCTATAGAGATAGATCTAGAAGGCTTCTCGGACTAAGTCAGAGCACGTACATCGACAAAGTGTTGAAGCGGTTCAGCATGGAGAACTCAAAGAGAGGCAACATCCCCATGCTACATGGAGTCACTGTTTCTAGAGCTCAATGTCCCCAATCTTGTGAAGAGAGGGAGTGTATGAGTGGGATCCCATATGCATCTGCCATCGGATCCATCATGTACGCTATGTTGTGCACACGCCCAGATGTCTTGTATGCTCTCAGCATGACGAGAAGGTACCAGTCAGATCCCGGGGATGCTCACTGGACATCCATAAAGAACATCCTCAAGTATTTGTGAAGGACTAAGGATCAATTTCTTGTTTACGGCGGCGAGGAAGAGCTGGTTGTAAAGGGTTACACCGATGCAAGCTTCCAAACCGATAAAGATGATTACAGACCACAATCAAGATTTGTGTTTTTCCTTAATAATGGAGCTGTGAGCTGGAAGAGTTCCAAGTAAGAAACAGTTGCCGATTCTACTACAGAGGCCGAGTATATTTCTACTTCACATGCAACAAAGGAGGCTGTGTGGATCCGGAAGTTCATTTCTGAACTTGGTGTTGTTCCCAGTAGCTGTGATGCAATTGAGCTTTATTGTGACAATAATGGAGCTATTGTACAAGCTAAGGAACCCATATCACATCAGCGGTCCAAGCACATACTGCGGCGCTTCCATCTCATACGAGTGATCATACAACGAGGAGATGTGAAGATTTGCAAAGTACCAACTGAATACAACATAGCTGATCCATTGACTAAGGCCCTTTCTCAGCAGAAGCATGATGGTCATGCTAGGTCACAAGGATTGTGTTTCCTTGGTGACTGGCTCTAAGTGCAAGTGGGAGTCTGTTGGTATGTATGCCCATAGAGCAAGTCATATCATGATTGTAATGGGATACTTTGTAAATGATTTGAATAATAATAAAGGAAATTTCCGATCTATATGTTTAAACTGTTTTTGAGATGATGGTGTAACATGATAGATGTCTAAAGAATGGTTTTACTCAATGACATATGCTTTTAGGTTCAACACCTAAATGATGAGATCATATGGATGTTAAGAGTATACATTCTTGTTTAGTCCCTAGTCGGTTGTTGTTGTGGAAATAACCATAGACATCAATAACACTAAAGACTAGATTGTGTGTTGGTTGATGATAGAATCTCATTAGTCATGATATAGTGATATCAAACCAAGCACATAGGTACTTGTTAGAGAACAAGGTACCGGACAGACCCACCGTGAGAGTGACACATGGAACCATGACTTGGTAGTCACACTCAACTCTCACAATGATGGTGGTGAGTGTGATTCTTAGACCTGAAATCACTACACTCAACACATGTCGTTGGGTACACTTTGACATCATCAAACGCAGTCCTGAAACATGGGTTGTTACAAAGGTGATGATTGGGTGGCTTTGACACATGGGGCTTTTGAGGGGTGAGTGATAGATATGGGATTTGTCCCTCCTGAGGGAGTTTGATGTCCTTGTCCACTTGATGGGTAGGATTGAGAAAGGCATGCGCATGAACGTGTGAATCAATATGTGATATTGATGTCACACACATCTCACTCGGTCTGCTCTGAGATCAAGGAAATAAATGAACGTTGACATGATGACTGTTCCATGCCTCGAGTTCATTCAGGATATCAGTGACAAAGGAATTATACATTCACTGTAACACCATTCACGAATTGTAGGATTGAAGTTGTTCTCCAACTTTCTATTTCACTTGGGTAGCATTGATGTGTGACTAGGCACCGCTCTTTGCTTGTGAAGTCATAAGTGTTATGGACTTTCACTGCCAATGTGAAATGGACCTATAGGGTCACACACATAGGATTTAACCTGGAAGAGGAGTTTGTCCACAAACATGTTTAGATTGATTACTAAAGGAGTCTAGTAGTTCAATTAAACACTCAATCAATTGATAGCTCAGTATCATAGTGTTCAAGGTGTTGGACTGATTGATTAGAGTATCAGATTGATTGAAACCGCAATTGACCGATTCTGCACAATCTGTACTCCCAACCGATCGGCTCATGTGATGAACTGATCGGCTCAGCTTGGTGAACCGATCGGCTCATGTGATGAACTGATCGGCTCAAGGACAGGGTGAACGATTGCTTCAAGTGCTGAAACAATCAATTCAACTGTTGCAACCGGGCAAGTTGGGAAGTAAGATTGGTGAGAATTTTCCCTTCGTTTCACTTGCCCAATTTGATTGGAACAAGGATTGGTATTTGATACCAATTAGAAACAAAAGTTGGAAAGTCAATCGGGAACTGACCAGGACCACGAACCGACCAGTTCAGAAGTGAACCGACCGGTTCATGGGTCCCAACCGATCGGTTGGGTTGTCAACGGACCGTCTTAGATCCCCAACCGACCGTTTCAGTTGTGATACGATCGATTCAGGTTGTGAGTTGGTTGTTTTGTAGAAAATCTCGAACCCTTCTACTCCTGCTTTAGTCCCGCATTGCCCGGGATGGAGAACCCTGTCCCATGACCCTCCTATTTATAGGGGTATTGGGGGATTCTCAGAGTACAACTCAGTGCAAACCAGTTGCTCTGCAAAGTTGTCGTTCTCTCTGGTTTTGGTAACCGAGAGAGTCCGAGCAAGTGCTACCCAATAAGGGAGGCACAACAAGGGAAGGACAACTGTAGAAAGCAATTGGTGCAGGAGAGTGTGTCAGTGACTAGTACGCTGACAGGAGGGTGCGACTCCTTCCAATTCCTTGTGAGACAAGGAGATTGGAGTTCCAGGTGGTCTGCATGGACTACTTCAGAGGCGGGAGGTTTCTGTCGCTTGGAGGATAGCCTTCAATCGTGTCAGTCCCGGTGCGACCAGGAGCTACAAAGACACCGTCCAAGACCGGAGGTGAAGACCGCGCAAGGCGCGAGGTACTGTCGCCGAGCAAGCCTCGGGACAAGGTATGCATCCACAAACCATCTTTCCTATTATATAGACGTTGATGCGATTCCTTTTGTTCTGGGTGTTGGGGAGAAATTTTTTGTTTCCGCTGCTTCTCTGCCTCCTCTAAAACCTAACATGGGTTGTGATTCAAACAAACCCACAACATCTCCCTTGCAAGTAGAGTAGCACCAGAGCTCCCAGACATTTAGAGTCTTCCCCGTGCTCTGTTCTTCATCTCTTTTCTCTCCCAATACATTGGCGACAAGGAGATCATCTTCATTGGAGATAGGAGCTAACATGATGGTGCCCAAGTTGGCACACATAGATCACACAAATGACAACCATAGGAAGATCTATGTCAGCCTGATGAAGAGAGAGTTGATACCCACACAGTATGGTGAACTTGCCTTCCTCAATGATGTAGGATTCACCAAGAGCTTTCAGTAGGTCTGTATTGACTAAGGCATGGTGGGCGATCACCCGTTCTTTGGTCATTGGACCACCTACCATGAGATCGTCTATGAGTTCATGGCATCCTTGGAGGCTTGTTGCATCCTCGAGCATAGGGAAGGATGGGAGGAAGGTTGGGTGTGCTTCCGCCTCTATAACACTACCCAATACTTCACATTGGTAGTGTTCAACACCATCTATGAGTGTCCAGTAGGGGACATCTGCTACACACCCATAGATTTTGACTATACATGGGCATGGCGGCTCATGACGACCTTGCTGCAAGGATTCACCATTAAATGGGACATTTCTTCCATCATGGATATCCATTATCCATTTGCTAGGATTCTGCATTGTTATCTCACCAACACCATCTTTGCCGAGTTTACACAAGGGTAGGGGAAGGTGCCACAAGACGATCTTTATGTCCTCTGGGCATTTTGGTCCAAGAGGGGAGAGAAGTTCAACCTTGAATCCTTTTTCTTACAACACATGTTGACTTTCAAACAACAGGTGCAAAGAAAGCCCCAATCCATTTAGGAGGGCTCATTACACCAATAGCAATGCACCTCAACCTTGACTTCTCCAACTCCAATCCTTTGAGGACCTCCTCCTAGTTAAACTTCAACCACTTCAAGTGGGCCCATCTTGTCAGCAAGCCTGAGGGTAAGGTGTTTTCCTGTTGCACAGTAGATGATTAGTTGCAAGAGAGGCCTCTTCTTGACCTTATATTCTGTCTATGAGGGGTGCATCATTTGAGGTGGTCAGCGGAGGATGCATAAGTGGTATTGGAGGACCAAGATAAGCCCGAGCTAGAGCATCTAGGAGATGAAGAGGAAGAGGAAGAGTCAACCATACCATTCACTCAGTAGTGAATGATGTATCAGTCTTCACAAAGACATGGATCATTAAGTTCATCCACTCCACCACCTGTTCAACAAGATGATCCTTATTCTATGGTAGGTATGTATGGGATGTTGTAGTCAATTCACCAGGGGTAGAAAAAACAATCAACAACATTAACAAACATCCACAATCTTCAAGGGTGGCTTTATCAAAACCAACATGCTATTTTTTAGAATGAGCGCCTTCTTATAGCCAACCAGGAGAACATGCACACTCACCTACAACGGATTGATAACTACCAGCATCCGTTCTATGATCATTATTAGAGCTAGTGACAATTTGGCAACTACCCATAGCCTCCAGAGATGCCATGGTAGCCATCTAGCTTCACTAGAACTTTCTACCTTCAAGATTCAAACATTCCACCACTTTCATTCTGATTCAGTACCACTATTCCACCTCTTTGATTGGATTTTGACTATGGGTACACAATCAAGTTCAAACTTGGTGGTGTTGGAACATCTCTATCTTTATTTTGCTTTTTAGTTTCATCATTTTGAGTTTGTAGGATTCACAACTATCTAGTGTAATTGTGGAGCATTATTATCATGATTTCTACCTTTATCATAGAGTGTGTTCTTCTTTGTTTTTGCAATGAAAAAAATTGTCATATCTTTGTAAGCTTAGTTGTGAATTCTAAAGACAACATCACCTAGAGGTGTATAGTTTAGTCAGTTTAAGGACATTTGATATGAATGAGAAGTCTTAATTATCCATGGATTATGGATGATGATGGGGTTTGATCTCGAACCGATCAAACAATTAATGAGACCACAAATGGGATTTTTAGAAAGAAACTCTAAGGTTACCCTATACACAGGTTGATAGTAGAGATACATATCATAGTTTAAGAAAGGAATTGTCTTTTGATCTTGTGATTCCATATTATTCTCATATGTTTGATCCACCACATTAAGATGGCCAATTAACCAAAAACAATTTCATCTTGATTGCATTGCATAGAATAATAGGTGACATGATAGTTAGTTTTTAAATTTTTCATTAGCTATTGCAGTGAAGAAAAGAAAAAATATGTTTGCATATTAAATGGTTGCATAATATATCCGTGTAGATTGCATATCTTTTGCATATTTCATTTTCTCATCATGTCCTCATGTTGTTTTACTCTAAAAGTAAAGTTCAAAGATGCATGTCCATACCCCTCAAAAGAAAAAAAATAAAGATAAAAAATGAAAAGAAAAATGAAGAGAGAAAAAAAGTAGGGCAAAAGAAAAAAAAAGAGAAAAAAGTAATATGAAATAAAGGGGGAGAAAAGGATGCATTGAAGTTTTACTCAAGAATAGATGGAAAAAACTACATGATGTAGTTTTTTATTCCATTCTCATCAATCAGTTGAGTCTTTCATTGCTTGCATCATTCCACCCGAAATAGTAGGCATTAGGATTTATCCATCTGTCACTTTTTCCATTTTGTAGGTTCATCTTGTTTTACTTTTGGATAAATGATTTGGATGTTACTTGTGATTCCTCATAAGCCAACTACTTCATTCCATCCATTGGTCTTATTGCTAGGCCACAAATATGATTGATCTCCTCATTCATTTTTTTATAAGGAGACAACTTCCAATTAGATTGGTAGTTATGAAAAGAGTAATGTAGATAGGGAATCACATGATGCACCAAGTGAATGCCTGATTGACTATGATATTAACTTCTCTATTTATATTGTTTCATTGATCTAGATTGGACATCCTTAATGAACATTTTTGGTCACTTGAGATTAGTTTTTTTTTAGTGGTCGGTTTGGGACCGCCAGGTGGGGAAATTTGTGAAATGAAGTTCATATTACTTGTCCTTTTTCTGACTTGTCTCAAACAGATCCAAGGGTAGTGTTACTCAAGGGTGAGAGACATTTAAGCTTAGGGGATTTTGATGCACTAAATATTAGTCGTTTTTCACATGCTATTTTATTATGTATTTTGTGCAATTTTTCTATTTTGATGTTATTTTTGCATGGTTTATCATTATCAACATGTGACATATTTTTGCATCAAATAATTGCTATTTCTATCATTTCATATTGATTTATATTATTTATGGGACTTATGTTCTTCTTTCTTGAATTTCAGGTGAACTGACAAGTCCTGGATCAGCTCAGTGCTAACGACAAAATTTTTGGTGCTACGACACTTGAAGAGAAGAACGAGCATGACTGGAAGACACTTGGTGGTACCGACAAAGGAATCAGTGCTACAGACTTGATCAACAATAACACAACCACAATTGTTTGGTGCCCACAACATCAAATCGGTGGTACCGACTTGTACCTGGAAAAATCATCAGGAGATGTCAAGGAGAAACTCGGTGCTATCGACACCTTAGTAGGTAGTACTAACACTCACATGGACTCATGACCCAAGAAAGGACTCGGTGCCACCAACATCCCATCAGTGGTACCCTCTTGTTGTGATTAGAGGAGATTAAAGATGATGATTAATCTGACGGTTACGACTTAATGATGCCCTAACTCAATCTTATGACTAGGGAGGAGTTCATCTAGACCTAGGAAGGATGTTTTTGTTCATTGCATGACAGAGGAGAGTAGGGAGACAAGGAAGGAGAGGATAAAGAAACATTTTGAGCAATTCAAGCACTTCCGGATGACAAACTTGCAGTCGAAGGATAGTAAATTGCCAGATTCACCAAAGGGAATCAATCAGATCATCTTCTCCAGGGGTTTTCATTGATTCTTTAATGTTTTTCTTATCCTTCCCTTCTCCATCTATATGTATGACAACTGAGGGCCAACCCCCTACTTTCTTAGGACCCTAGAGTAGCCCAGTTTTATGTTGTATTTGATACTATGAGTTAATATATATGTTGTTCCTAATTTATGGACATAACACTATGATTTCTTTATGAATTATCTATGCATGATCACTATATTTGATTTCTTAGATTGTTAATTGCTTCGAGAGAAGGATTAAGGGTTGGATAAGTCGTAGATTTACATAGCTTAGACCGTGCCTGAAGCGAGGTCTTACCACTGTGAAGGGTAGAGCCCAAATAATACATTGAAGTACCTAAATAATAATTAAAATGTTATAAGAGTGGGGCTTGTATTAGATTAGGTAGTGAATTATGATGTGAGAGTGGGTAATTCTTGCTACAGGCCCCTTGGTCCAAGTTTAGGAGCAAACATTGGTAACTAATGTCATCTGAAGTATAAACCATGGTGAAACTATATTCCTAAGGAATTCATTCCACTTGTGATCACAATCTCAGTAATTTAGTTATAATTCTTGCAATTAGTTGGTTAATCACTCAATAACCTCTTTCAATAGGTTTAACTGATGGAGTCATAGTTAGTAGTAGTTGTGGATTCACATTTTCTCGAGTTTGATATTCATGCCTCTTTTGTCCTATATTACTGTAGTGCAAGCACTTGTGCTTAACAAGTGTATTAACACACATCAATCCTACCATGTCATCAATGACTAGGGATGTGTTTGCCATTCCGGTTTCATCTACAACATCTGAGTCATCTTTTAGCAATTATGGATGTGTTCTTGAAAAATTTAGAACTTCTTAAACTCCAAAGCTAGTATAGTGCCTAAAATGTACCCAAGATTGGTTGAGATGAAAGGAGATTTCATCTGAGATAGAATAAAACTTTGAAGAACTTGAGTACATAGAGGCATTGGGTATTATTTCTTATATTCCTGTTCATATCTTGTTTTTATACATTGTTTGTTTCTCTTATTTATCTAACTAGAAATTTCTTCTTTATAGTCAATAATGATGATGACAGTGAAGTATTAGATGATGCCTCAAGAAATGCATCATAATTGCATACAAGTTACCTTTATATGTGATTATTAATGTGATTTCTTTTTAGTAAAACTTTGGTTTAATCTTTACTTTAAATTTCTAGATTTTTTTGTTTGTTTTACTTGAAAACATTATAAGAAGATTGTTTATCTCTAAAAAGGATTATAATTCTTAGCACCAGAGGTTGTGGAACTTCTCAAGAGGGTTCAAAATTTTATGCATAGTAACATCATGAACCCCAAAACTATGGATGTAGTATTTTAAGGGATTGGTTTTCCTATTCCGAAAGGTTTGGTGGTGCAACTTGCTGCCCATATTCCTTCCATCTCGATGTAATTCTTTTACCTTCATTTACAAGACATTTGCAATTCCAAAAAAATGCTTACATTAGTTTTTATATTTAGAATATGCAAATTGTTTGGATGATGTATTTGAGACATTATTGTCACCTTTATCAGGACGCTTTCTTATGTAGTTATAGTATTAGTTGTCATTGACATTTAATTTATAGCCAGTGTTGAAAATAACTATATATTAATGATTCTAGAACATTTAAATATTGCATGCTTTAATCATAATTTTTGTGTGTGTTCATACTATAAATTTTTGTTTCATGTTATAAAAGCAAAAATTTTGAATGAAGAGCACCAATAACTGGACCACATAATTATATCAATTTCTCATTAAGTTATATGTTATGAATAAATACTTGGTTGTAGTGTTTGTAGGTCAAACTTAGGTAAACTTGATCACACTTCAATGGTCAACTTTGATCTAGACCGTTCCAATAGTCAAATTTGTTCAAACAAATTTTAGACCACTATATATAGTCCGGTCTATCACCTTAAGATCAAATCAAACTAGACTAGACCAAGCCCACACCTATATATATATACACACACTATATATATATATATAGGCCGTTCATTCAATACCCACACACACATATATATATATATATATAAATATATATATAAATAAATATATATATATATATAAATAAATAAATATATATATATAAATAAATAAATAAATAAATATATATATATATATATATATATATATATAGGCCGTTCATTCAATACCCACGCGGGTAGCTTGGAGTTGCTACCCGACAACCAAAAAGGTAACTGTTCTGGCCAGAAAAGTAATAATGCTATAAAAAAAGTGACTGTGTTGATGAGAAAGTAACTATACGACTAAAAAGTACATCGGTACAAAATAGATAGCACATATATATGTAATCATGTTTTGAAATCTGCTGATGCAAACGTAACTATCTATGCATGAAATTTAACAGTTTGCAAGGTAAAATAACCCTCTACATGTCAAAAGTAAGAACCTTGAAAAAAAGTAACCAAAATGGGGGGCGGGTAGCTACCCACACGGGTATTAAAGATGATCCCACCCACACACACACACACACACACACACACATATATATATATATGTATATACATATATATATATATATATATATATATATATATATATATATATATATATATATATATGGCGTTCATTCAATACCTAGCGGGTAGCCTACATTTTTTCTTCCCGTTTGCCCCAAAAAGTAACTATATGGTTAGAAAAGTAACTCATTGGACAAAAAAGTAACTATGTTGATAAAAAAGTAACTATACAACTAAAAAAGTAAATCCAGATAGATTTCACAGCAAACATATATGTAATTGTATATTTGTTATAGTTGTTGCAAATGTAACTATGTTTGCATGAAAAGTAACAGTTGCAAGGTAAAATAACCCTCTACATGTCAAAAGTAAGAAACTTCATAAAAAGTAATCAAAATAGGGGGAGGGTAGTTTTCCATGTAGGTATTAAATATGGGCCCATATATATATATTCAGTGTAGTTAATGCCCGCACGCGTACTATAGCAGAGCTACCCGTCTCTTAGACGCAGTGGCATACTTGTAAATAATTAGCAATTAATTGCTACCAGGAAGCTACCCCTTTCTTTGGTGATGTGGTGGCATAATTGTAATTTATTAGAAATCAAAAGCAACCAGCTCCCGCTCCCTTTCGTTGCTTCCGCCACAGCCGACTGACCTCTCCTTCGTTTCCCCTACTTCTGTCATCGTCTCATCTTCAACATTGATTCCTCTCGTCTGAAGATCTATCCTTCCCCCATTTGGAACTTCAAACGCAATACTATTTCATTTCGAGCTCCATTCCTAGTCTATCATTCCCAGTCCGTGAACATGAATAGCAGGTCTGGAGGTGAAGTGTCGATGGGTTTGGAGTATGGGTTACAGTGAAGAGGATCTTCTATTGTTTGTGGGATTAGGAGTAGGTGGTTGGGTGACGACCATGCTTGAACATGTGCTTAGTTGACAACCAGGTAAGAACAATCCCCTGCATCTTCCATTATTTTCCTCCTATCTGTCATTTGATGACGTTGGGTAATAATTTTAGTGTGTTTAGGACCGTCAATGTATCTGTCTATTCATTTGAAACATAGTGTTACTTTATATTTGTTGTAGTTACTTTTGTTATGACTTGGTTACTTTTTTCTTTAATTGCGTTACTATTTTGTTTACAAAGTTACGTTGCAATCTGCCAAGTTACTTTTGCAATATGTTATGGATCCTAATCTTATACTGATGCTGATAATGCTAATATTGATTGTGATGATGATAATGTTCATTCTTCTTCATCTGTTGTTGTTGATATTCTGTTCTCAGCTGATGTCCCTAGAATTGGACTTCAATTCAGAAGTTTAAATGATGACATATCTTTTTATTCTAGGTATGCTGGTATGATTGGGTTTAATTTAGGAAAGATGACAATCATTATGAATGAGGTACTAAGATTTTGGTTGCTAAAGATTCAGTTTGTGATAAGGAAGGTCACATTAGTCATTCTAAGAGATCTAAAGGTCTTTTGAGCCCTGTTTGAGACAAAGTTGGTGATTTATAGAGAAGTTGTCCAAGAAGCACAAGCATTCTGTGAAAAGGTGTGGGTGTAAAGCAATGATCCGATTTACACTAGACAAGTCCTCATCCGTATGGGTTGTAACTGCTTTTTTTTGATGAACACAATCATGATCTTATTGATGATGCTCACTTGCGCTACTTGAAGTGTAATTCATCTCTTGACCAAACTCAAAAAGAGATGCTTTCTTCTATGAGTTAAGAAAATATACCTGTCTCCAAACAACTTGCATTGATAGAAACTGAGTCTGGTGGTTATGAAAAGTTGACATTTACAAGTAGACAAGCTCATGGACACCTCATTAGCAAGAAGAAGGAGTCATCTAAATATGATGTGGACATGGTGTTGGATCATTTCGCAAGCTTGAAGGTTTTGGATTCTAAATTCTTTTATTCTTATCAAAATGATTCCGATGGCTGCTTGACACATTTGTTTTGGTCGTACATTGTTTAGTGATGCGATCATATTTGATACCACTTATCGTACCAATAAGTATTCCATGGTTTTTGGAATGTTTGGTGGTGTCTATCATCATCACAAAATAGTGTTATTTGCCTCAGCCTTGTTGGTAGATGAGAAGTACGATTCATTTGTATGGGTTTTCAAACAATGTTTACTGTGTTTTGGCAAAGAGCCGATCTCCATCATAACTGATCAATACCCAACAATGAATGCTGCGATTATTACTATTTTTCCAACTTTTAAGCATCATATCTGCAGCTGGCACATTCTACATAAACTCCCGTCTAAACTTGGTGGAGTTCCTAGCAAGGATCAGATCATTAGTTCTTTGAATGATTGTGTCTGGAACATAGATGATACATACATTTTTGAAGAGAGATGGAATTCTGTAGATGAAGAGAATGACCTATTTTCCATTAGTTGGCTTTCTGATATGTATGCTATATAGTGGGATTGGGTTCCATGTTTTATGCAAAATTCTTTCTTGGATGGCATGAGGATAACACAAAGAAGTGAGAGCCTAAATGAATTCATCAGAAGCCACATCAATAGTAGGAAAACTCTCTTTGAACTTGTATGTTGCTTAGAGACTACTTACTCTCATGTGCAGGAGACAAAAAATTTCAAGAATTTTGATGATGAGTACAACAATCTTCCTTTGGGTTCATTGTGGCCTTTGGAGGAGCAAATGAGAGGTATATACACCAAGTCATTTTTAAGATCTTTCGATCTGAAGTTCATCGAAGTATGGTGTACAATGTAAAGGAAACTTCTGATGATGGTGTGTTCAAGGTCTATCATGTTGGTGGTTCTAATTCTCCTTGTATTTTGAAGAAAGACTCATTTATTGATATGGTATCATGTAATTGCTTCATGTTAGAATCCAAAGGAATTCCATGTTGGCACATTCTATCTTATCTAAAGAGATATGATTTTTTCACTCTTTTAGAGCCATATATATTAATGAGGTGGAGTAAAGGATATAGAGATCACACTTTAATTGTTGGCAAAGCATCTTGTATGTATCTATCCATTGGGAAGACACTTCAGCTGGTTTCTGCTTGCAATTCAATTGTTAATATAGCGTGCAGGAACAACACTATAGATCTTTGTCATGAAAAACTCATTGCTTTGCGAAAGGAGTTGTTAGAATTAGATGTTGCTGATGTTGGTGTAACTGGTTCGAATACAACTTCTTCTTCTGCTATCAAGGTCCATATTCGTAGTATTTGCAAAACTAAAGGTAGAACTAGAGCGATTGATGTGCGGTTTAAATATGTAGTTGAAATTTCTCAGTCTAAAATGAGATAGTGTAAGAATTGCTTACAATATGGTGTCAATCATGATAGCAGAAACTTCCCTTTTAAAGAAATAGGTGATTCTATAGAGATACTTTTCTGGACTGTGGTGTTCGTGATTGATATGCTACTTGTCTTGGCTGATCTGTAATGATGCTCCCTGCTGCTCAACCATATTGCTGCTACTGATGTTTCTTCTGACGTTGTCTTCCTAATGCGGATCTATTGCTACTGCTATTGTTGGAGCTGATTAGAGTTGACTTATTTTTAGTGTTGGAGCTGATTAGTGTGTGAGTCATATCAAAATTTGATGTAAATGTAATTGTTGAGATGTGCTCATTGGCAGTTGTAATTCACACCTGGTTTAAATTTGAGTTTAACTATTACTCTTTTCAATGGAGCTGCAATTATATCAAAAATTCAAATCTATTATAAAGTTTTACGACAAAAGGTTGCACTTTGTATCATAAGGTTACTCTTTGTTTTAATAGGAAGCATTTTGTGTGCAATAGTTACGTTTGAGTTGTTCATGTTACTTTTCTGTTCATATAATTACTTAAATACGACCTATAGTTTCTGCTGTAATTTATAGTTACCTTTTTTGACTGTTGAGTTACTTTCCAGTTCAATTAGTTACGTTATACATGATACAATTACTTTTCTATTCAAAGTGTTACTTTTCCATTGTCGTATTTATGTTTTTGTTGAAAATATTACTTTTATAGATAGAACAATCACACTGTTATTCAACAAGCATGAAATGGACGTCCTTTCTTTTTTGTAACGGCCGTACCATGTGTGGAACGGTTGTTCTGCATATGGAACAACCGTGCCAAGTGTGGAATGGTCATTCTTATTTTTTGACCAAATGTTACTTTCTATGTTCAATAATTACTTTATATTACACAACAATACTTTTCAATCAATTCATTTACTTTGTTATTCTCTTAGTTATTTTACTATTCACATAGTTACTTTACATTTCACTTAATTACTCTTCAGTTCAGAGAGTTACTTCGATAGGTTATTGAGCACCTACTGAAGTAGATTACATGCATTATCCATATAAAAACACCAGCTATATAAAGTTACTTTTAAGAACATCCTAGATATCTAAATGTATATATATATGGATAACTATATTTTTTTGTTAAAACCAAAGCATACTTAGACTAGATATGTATCTTATAGAGTTTACATATGCATTTCTCAAGCATAATTTCAGAACCACATTGTTTTAGTACATTTGGTTTCTAAAAGTTCTACTCAATCTGACATAAGCCATCTATTCAGGCTTGACACAACATCATCGTACCTTTCTTCACTCTATTCATCACCTGCTCCTTTTTTGACTCTTCTTGATCTCTACTAGCATGTTCTTTGACTAGCAACTGTCTTCCCCTCTTCATCATTCTTTGGAAGATATCTGCCCTAATTGTAGGTATGTCTTTACTAGTGAAGTTCATCTCTTTTCCATACACAAGCATTCCAGATACTTCATTACATATACTAGACAGTCGACATCATCTTCTTCTTAATATGGGCATTCAGGGTACTCTATTATCCACTGAGACATTTGACTTCCACAATCTGGCACCCCCCTAAAGAACTTATGAACGAAGCCCACCTGCATGCAAAACAAAACACTTATTAAGTAGCAATTAACCAACATTATTTCATTCAACTCCTTATCAACAGAGCTACTTTTTTTACTTACCCATCTACTGACTTCTTTCTTTGATTTGCTATTTCCTGACAATGAATTGTAAGACCCGTGCACCTCATCTCTAAAGCTTGCTTCAAGCAAGTGCAAGTGGTTGTCATTGCTAAGTATTGTAAAAACTGAATCCATTGTCATAAATTCTTTTTCAGGTACATTGAAGAGAGGTGATAGCATATTGATCTCCTTTAGTGTTATATCATCCACCATCATGTCTATCTTTTGCTGTAAAAAAAAATTATAAATTACATATCTGTAAGCTTTAGTGTGTTTATCTGTTGTAAGTGATGTAATGTAGTATGATAGTTTGGTTGTCTTACCAGAGCATAAGTGCTCAAGTAATGCCATGACAGTCCCATCTTCCTCCTTTTGCTTGTGCTTTCTATTAACATTTGGAGAAAGCAATCCATAACCTGAAAATCCACACTCTTTAGTTAGAAATCCATATTATCATTATATATACTTACTACTTTCAGTTCTTACAAGTGATTGCATCATTTTATCTTTAAACAACAGTGCTGATAGATCCTTTCTATTGCACAAAGCATATTTTCCAAAGCTCCATTCCCTTCTTGACCTGCACATTAGTAAAGATGTGATACATACAATTTAAATATTGAGCAACTAATTTGTATTAAACATGTGACTGGTAGAATTTTAAAAAGTAACTCCTTACACTTCATGAATGTTGTCAATGAATTCCTTTACTCCCTCTTTGGTTTCTTTCATTTTGAAGTGCTCCAATCCAATGAATGTGGAGCTCTTTTGCTGTTCATAAAGTGTAATTTATGTTAGTAGTTTTTGTAGAAGATACAAAAATTTTATATAGTTACATTGTACATAAAATCTAGAACCTTTTTTGTTACTTTTTCAATCAAATATTACTTTATATGTCCAACATATACTTTATAATCCATAGTAATACCTTTCATTCTATAGAATTACTCTTTTATTTTATGAGTTACTTTCCTATTTAGACAATTACTTTACTTTTCACATACTTACTCTTATGTTCAGATAGTTAGTTCATAGATAGCTAAACTTACAAGAGCATCCAACTAACCTTTGCATGCCTTCATATCTTTATGTTTTTGTCTATGCTTCCAATAACTAGTTGTGTCTTCCTTTTCCTCTTCCTCAACAGTTTAGGGGTGTCCTTTTGAACTTCATTAGTATTTGCTTCTCCTTCTTTTAGTTCATCCTTTCCCGGATCTTCCTTTTTCACCTCTGCTACTTCTTCTATTCCTACTGGATTTTCTTCTACATTCTTATCTTCTTCAACATGCTTTGAATCATCTTCTACTTTTTTTTCTTTCTCTTGTATCTTCTTGTATAGTTGAATCCTCTTCAACAACCTTTGAATCCTATGGAACTTTATCTGTACTTTGGTCTTGTATTTCTTTTTCTCCTCCATCTTCTTCTTCATTTGGTACTTCCTCTTGCATTTTCACTGAATCTTCATCAACTTATTTTCTCTTTAGGCGAAGTTTTCCTAATCTTCTTGGTGTTTCCTCCTCTTTACTCCCTTGTTGGTCCATATCCAACAACTTTTTCCTCAGTACCTCATTCCTCTTTCTAATTTCAGCTACTTCCACTGAATCCAACCCATCATACTGAATGCAATCTTGAGTTGGCATAGATGAATCTTCTATATCCATGTCATTTTTATCTTCCTTCCTTGACCTCTAGTAGTCTCTTCTTTCTCCTCTCACTTTCTACTTTCAAATTAGGAAAAACCTCCATTGCTATTCTGGTGCATATTTCTTTTTGCATCCTCAATTTGTCTTTAAGGTTTCACTCTGTTCTCTAAGATCTTTGATACTCCCCTGCTTCTGCTAGGCGATGTAAGTAACATGTTACTTACTGCTTTGCACTTGTCTTTATTTACTGCAAGATATAAGGAAAATCTTTCACTACCTTTGTAGCTTCCCAATCATCAGCGGTGTCCTTAAACTCTGTACAAACATGTGCACTAAATTTAACAATGTATCATACACCTCTTATATTAATTTGTATAGTATTTTCTCTTCAACCACATTGATTCTTACATTTTCAATGTCCAAACTTCCAAGATCCTTTATCCTTTTAACAGGAGCTACCCATCTTTTTTATCCTTGGCTTTGCCTCAAGGAATGTAGGCTTTCTATCCCTATTATCTCATAAGCCCAGACCTGCATGGACAAGAAAAGTATAAATTAGAATTTAAATATTCACATATAGCTGTTTAATGTAATAAAAAATATATATGCAATGTGTTACTTACACATAGGCTACTTTCTTCTCTTTTCCTCCTTCTTATATAAAGTAGAGTGTGCTTCTGCTACTTTCCCCTCTTTTCCTCCTTCTTATATTCTCACTTAAAGCTTTCATCTGCTTGAATATGCTACTGTGGACCAACTTTGCCCAGTTTAACCGCCCTGTAGTAGTTACATCATCCAAATAGTTCAGAAGGTAAATTGGGACACAATAACTGGTGTCTGGTAAAAGGAATGTTGCTAACATGTGCAACATCCATGCACGACACACATTCTGGTAGTTTCCTGCCGTGTTGTTCTTGGAAAATTCCTACCAAAGCTTCCCTAAGTTGTCCTTGTGTAACACATCCTTCTCCCTTATTTTCTTACCACCTTCACCAC